>CM046437.1:32520730-32935451 GCA_025506505.1 Flaveria sonorensis
TTGGACCAAAAGAACCAATGGCCTGATCAGAAAAACCTTTAAGTCCCACAGACATTACAACAACTGAAGTAGTCTGCACAGCTGAAGACATCAACTGATAACAAGGTCTGAAGACAAAGTCTGAAGTGAAAGAGCTGAAGACAAGTCTGAAGTGAAAGAGCTGAAGACAAAGTCTGAAGTGAAAGAGCTGAAGACAAAGTCTGAAGTGAAAAGAGCTGAAGACAAAGTCTGAAGTAAAGAACTGAAGACAAAAGCTGAAGACAAAGACTGAAGACCAAGTTTCAGATGTTGTCACAACAGCTGAAGAAGACCTCTTCAGTAGTTGTGATGGTTTCCTTTCAGTAGTTGTATTTTCTTTCTGTACTTGTAGTTTCAGTAGTTTTATGTTTCTTCGTGTACTTAGCATACTCTGAGATGTTCTCAGTTGTTGTGAACATTCTCAGTAGTTTGCTTACTTTCAGTAGTTTGTAATAATTCTGTTAGATGTCACTATCAAGTGACATCAGCAGACGTCACATTCCTTTATATAAGGAATGCTGACCTAATTGTAATCTGTGCAGCTTAGAAAAACCTAGCAGCCGCCATACCGAAGCATTGTGCATGAATGTTATTATCCCTTTTGCAGAAAACCCTATTTCTCTATAACCGTGTACTGTTCCATTGAATATCTATTGTGTTCTTGCTATATTTGTCTAATTCTTGTTCTAATTCCGCTGCGATTCAACTCTAATTGATCAAACTTAGATCACTGATCCTGACAAATGGTATCAGAGCTGGTTAATCATTGATCGGTTTAACAATTGATCATTGAAACTGCTATTTCGATATCTAAAGTTTGATCGAATTAGCATATTTGCAAGAATTGGTTATAGAGATTGATTTTCTGCTGCTTCTGGTTATTCTGTTTGAGTTTCTTCTTGGTTCATATTGAGTTTGTTGTTTTTTGTGCTAAATCGTTGAAACTTGATTGTTTTGGTTTGAATCTGAGAATGACTACTCCTTCTAATGACCCTCACAATACTGGCTCCTCAACCAAGCCTCCGATGCTGGTTAGGAGTGAGTATAACATATGGCAACGAAGAATGCTCCATCACCTGTCTGTTAACAGTTCAGGTTGTTGGACATCTGTGGTTCACGGTCCACACAAGCCTATGGTGAACAATCCGGAGACCAACCAAATGGTTCCGAAGAAGAAGGAGCAATACTCAGATGAAGATCGTAAACTGTTTGAGATTGATGCTAAAGCCCATGGAATTCTGGCCATGGCACTGCCTAATGAAATCTATTCTGGGCTTATGCATCATGAAACTGCTCATGACCTCTGGAATGCTTTGAAGGAACAATTCGGAGGAACTGATGAGGTCTTAGCAAACAACAGAGAAATCCTCGCCCAACAATATGAGACATTCTCTCATAGGAAGGGTGAGACACTGACTCAACAGTTTGAGCGTTTCTCCTGCTTGATCTCTGAGCTGAAAATGGTCAAGCATGAGTATACTAACAGCCAGATGAACAACAGATTCCTCAGATCACTGCCTGAGAGATGGGACACATACACCATTGTCCTACGCTCCAGTGCAAATCTGGATAGCCTATCTCTCACCCAACTCCATGGGAAACTGCTTACATTTGAAAGAGAGATAGAGCAGAAAAGGAAACTGGCATCATCAGGAAAGCTCACTGATGACTTTGTACCAGGGAACACTGCCTTGGTCGGTCATGAGTCAGAATATGCTGGATCAGAAAGCCATTATGATGAGCATATAGATTTCTCTTCAAACAGTTCTGATCATGCATTTGTTGGTGTTGACAGTCATTCTGGGTGTAATAGTGATAATTTATGCTTTATCATGGATGATTTGCAGGGTATTGCTGATGATGATTTAGAAGAGATGGATATTTTGAGCCAAATGGCCCTGATCAATATCAGATCTCAAAAGTTCTACAAGAGAACTGGTAGGAAATTTCCAGGACTCTCTGGCAAAACCAAAGTTGGTTTTGACAAGAGTAAGTTGAGGTGTCACAAATGCCACAGGCTTGGGCACTTTGCAAGAGAGTGTAGATCAACTGGATCTAACTCCTCTGCACCCTTTGTGACCTTTCCAAGCAATAGTTCACAAAACAAAGGGCAACATCCTGCTAGTTCTGGTCATCACTCACAACCTCAATCTCCTGCATACTTTGTCCCTCAGGGTCCAATGCCATATCCTTATCCCTGCTATTACATGCCACAGCCAAATCCAGTTCATGTCCTATAGCACAACAACCTCAAGCCCTACCTGAGCCTCAACCATCTCCATCACAATCTCAACCTCATCACAGCTTCTTCACACCAGGAGTTGTTGACTGGAGCAGCTTACCAGATGATCTTTCTGGTTTCAATGAGCAATTATTTGCTGGTGCTGGTCAACATGGTGGTGAACATCCTTTTGGGAATCTTGCTCTCATGGCCCTGGAGTCTACTGAGGGTTCCTGCTCAGATGCTTCATCTTCACAGGTAACCCAGGTATCTTCTGAGGCTAAAGCCAAGTTATGTTCTGAATCATGCATAGCTGCCTTTGTCTCTATTAGAGAGGCAAATGTAGCTTTAATCAATCAAAATCTTGAGCTTGAGAAAACTATTTCCAAAAGAAAAGATGAGTATGAGTCTGCACTTAATGACAAAGATGATGAGATTTACAAGCTTAAATGCCAACTTAATGATGAAAAGGCTAAGGTAGAGGTCATACTTGAGAACCACAGAAGTCTCAAAGAGACACTTGCAGCTACCCAAGTTGAGTGTGACCGCTGGGTAACATCCTGCAAGGGATTTGAAATGCTTCTCAGCAAGCAAACAGCTTCAAATGTGAAGTTTGGAATAGGTTACAATCATACTGCACCACCTACTGATTTTACTTCAAAATCAATAGTAAAATCTGAAGGTGAAAGTAATTTCCAAACCACATCATCATGTGATTCATCCTCAAATGATAATACAAAATTAGAGGATGAAGTCAGTGTTAAGATCTCAGCAAATCAATTGCCTGATGGTTTAAATGCTGATAAACACATGAAGCTGAGAAATTCAGATGTTGTTCCTCAAAGTACTCCAAGTACTGAAGGGCAAGTCACAACATCTGAAAAGCATTTCAATCTGCTGAAATAAAAGGATTAACAACTGCTGAGGAATCTATCATACGGTCTTTCAGGACGGATAGAGAACAGCTGAAGAACAAGTCTTCAGTTGTTACTGATCCTTCAGTACTTAACATAAGTACTGAAAGGAGGAAAGTACTGAAGATCACACCTTCAGTAGTTTCCACTTCAGCAGTTGATCAATCCAAGATGAAGAATAAGCCATGTGAAATATGTGGTAAATTCAATCATCTATCTGATGAATGCTGGTACAAAAAGGGTTCCAAACTCAACAGAGATAAGCTCATTAAAGAAGAGATTAATAAAATGAAAAATGAGTTTGAGACCAAGTTTGTACCACAGTCATCTCAAACTGATAAACCCAAGGCCTCGCCACATCCAAAAGAAGGATGGGGTTTATCAGAAACAGCTGATAGTGTTCCTCATGATAAACATCAGACTAAGTCTGTGAATTTCAAGAAGGAGGAAATGGTGGGTCACAGGAACTCATCAAAAACAAGTACTGATGTGTCAAATGAGCTGAAGGCTTTAGCAACAAATCAGACACAACTTGTTATGATGGTTCAGCATTTGTTGGGGAGAGTTAACCAACTAGATGCACCTGTGATCAAACCACTGAAAAGGAAATCCAAGCCCAAATCTAAGAAATCCATTTCAGCACCATCTCCACCTTCATCAGCTGTTAATCATGAGAAACAAGTTATGGTTAAATCTGTTGATGAAAACAGACCCAAAACCAAAAAGGTTTGGGTCTCTAAAGCTAACTAGTTTCTTATGATAAATGCAGGGTTCTTCAGCATGCCAAAGAAGCATCTGGTATGTAGACAGTGGAGGATCTATGCATATAACTGGGAGCAGTTCTCTTCTTAATGACTACTCTCAAGGAAAGAAGGGATTTGTCTCATTTGGAAATGATGCTAAGGTTACATCATCGGGAAAGGATTTGTGTCAAATGGAGAAATCAGATTTGATGATGTTAACCATGTGGAGAATCTCAAGTATAATCTACTGAGTGTCAGTCAGATGTGTGATAAAGGGCATGTTGCACTTTTCACAAGCCAGAACTGCCGGATTCTGTCTTCCAAAGTTCTGAGGCTGATTGACAAGGTATTGGATGAACATACTCTCCTGAAGGCCAACAGGATAGGAAGAGTATATGCCTTGGATTTGTCAAAGAAGATTGATATAAAGGTCATCCTTGCCTGTTCTCCAAGGCCTCTCCTCAGGAATCTAAACTGTGGCATAGAAGGCTGGGTCATGTTAATCTCAAAACATGAATCAGCTGATCCACAATAGTTTAGTGAGGTTTACCAATAAAGGACCAAACATATTGAGATCAGACACCATTTTATTAGGGATTGTTTTGAAAAAGGTCTGATTGATCCAAAGTTTGTTCCTAGTGCTGATGAGCTTGCAGACATATTTACTAAGCCTTTGGACAGTTCAACTTTCCAAAACCTAGTGTTAAGGCTTGGTATGCTGCAGCTAGAATAAGTGACAACTACTGATGATCTCAGTCAACAAGTACTGATGAGCATTCGTATACTATTGTCACAAATAAGTACTGACAAGTTCTTTTATCCTCAGTAGTTTTCATAACTACTGAAGACTAAGTACTTAAAAGTACTGAAGTACTATCTGTTGAAAAGAACTGATGTGGTTACAACTACTGATGTAGTTACAACTACTGATGTCAGTATAATAGATAAGTACTGATGACCAATGAAACATCTGAAAATCAGACAAAAGTCTGCTAAGTGTTGAGGTCAGAATGAAACAGCTGATGAGCTAAGAATTGACGACAACAGCTGATGAGAAACTTTTCTCTTCAGTCGTTTCTACAACTGCTGTTTCACTTCATACAACTGAAGCCAAAACCATGTCTTCAGTAGTTTCACAACTACTGATGACAAATACCAAGTCTTCAGTTGTTACAACTTCTGAAAGTTAAAACCAGGTCTTCAGTTGTTTTCAAACAACTGATGACAGCACCAACACTTTCAGTCGTTTTATATCAGCCTTTTCTTACCCTATAAATACCTAAACCTATTTCAAACGTTTCATTAGCCGTTTTATCCTTTACTCTCTCAACAATGGCGACCATGAAACTCAAACCCAGACACAACTGTGTTGCCTACCTCTCGAAATCGGCCTTTTGGAACAAATTTGATAATGCCATCGATCTTATGGTAGATTCCCAGTACCGAACCGCTTTTCTTCTGAATCCTACCATATACCCCGATTCCCTAAGCCAATTCTGGACCAACGTCTCTGTGCAAACTGGTGAGAATGATCGCCAAATCACTCTTCAGTCGTTGGTTAACCAGAAACAGGTGGTCATCACTCCTGACATCATTCGACAAACCCTAAATCTACATGATGCCACCTGTGTCACTGAATACCCGAAAGGCACAACCGATATGTCTTTCATCAATAACGGGTATGAAGGAGACTTAAGTGCTACCACCATTCTGAAGAAGCACTTCCATGATGCTAACGTCTTATATTCCATATGGTGAATGTCTGCCTTGCACCAAAAACCTCCTCATGGGATCAGATGTCCTCCCGATGGCAACAGGTATTATACTCTATCTTTGAACGACAAAATCTAAATTTTTCTGAGATAGTTTTCATGGAACTAAAGGATCTGGCTTTGAAACCTGTGGCAAATAGATGGATATATATCCCCAGGTTTCTCATGGCCATAATTTTAAATCAGCTAAAATCAGACGGCCTTGTTGGCCTTGGAGTCCCTGCTCCGGCTGTATTGCCTGAAGTATACTCCAGGCACAACTCTGACCCTACAATGAAAGGGGCTGCCCGGCTGCTAAAACCCAAGCAGCGGGAACCCACAGCCTCCACTTCCAGATCCAAAGTCCCCACCAAACCCAACACCAAAAAGCCCAAAAAGGCTACTCAGGGAGATAAGTCCCCTGAGGATGCCCCTGTAACACCAATACAGGAAACACTTACTGGTTCTAACCCCCCAGTAGTGTCAAAGACTCCACCAGCCCTAGCCTCTCAGGCATCCTCTCAACAGGATCCTGATGCAACCATAATTGGGGATACCACAATGCTGGAACCTATCTCAATTGAGAAGGTTACCATTGAAGAGCACCAGTCACCCCGGGTGCAATCTGTTCAAACCTATCTCCAAATGCAACCGCCCCTCAAAGCCCAACCATTATAGTTGCACAAGTGCTGAGTCAGCTGCATTCCTCTCCTCCTCCCCAGACACCAATTACAATGGGGAGAACCTCAACAGCTGAGGAAGAGGACCAAAATGCTGCTGATAACCCACAGCACAGGGGTTATAATGTTCAATCTCCCCGTGTAGAGGAGGAGGTTAGAACATCTGGTGAGGCTGCCACTTCTACTGATTCAGCAAATGAACAGGATGCAGTTGGTAACATCTCTAAGACCTTACCAGAGGCAACTGCCGATGAAGGACTCAGTCCTGAGGCAGGAAGTCCCCAGAACCAAGAACAAGGGGCACATGCTACAACTGATCTACACTCAGGGCATGTACATCCTGATTCAATCAGGAGGTCAGGTGATTCAGCAAAGACTGATGATGACCTGGGCTTTTTCTACGATGTCTTGGCCCATAACACAATCCTTGAGGCTGAGGTGAGCAGACTCAAAGAACTGCTTGCCAAAATGTCTCAGGATCAAAGTCCATCTGCCCCAATAACCCACAGATGGCACCTTCATCTGAAGGTTCCCCAAACACTCCGCCACTACACTCAACTGAGCCACCAGCCACTGTTTTGGCACCACCTCTCAGGGACAAAACCCCTCTGAGCAGATGGTTGCTACCTTTCAAATTCCTTACCTCTCATCACTCCCATCATCAATGAGATTGTGCATAAAGCCATTGATGAGAAAATCTCCTCAAATCTAAAAACACTTGTTGATGATGCTGTGCAAAAGAAGCTTTCTGCCATTCAAACCCCTGAACCCAATGCACCCAAAAAGGGGGAGTCTAAGGCAGTGAAAGAAAGAAAGAGAAAGAGAGTGGAAGATGAGAAACAACAAGAAAAGAAAAGGAGTTAGAAAAGGAAAAACAGTTGATCACATACAAGAGAAAGAAAAGTGCTGAAACTCAAAAGCCTGATGAAGAGAAATCATTGGAAGATCTGATTAAAGAAGCTGATGAAGCTCACAGCAGATTAATGGACAGAATAATAGACCAACTCTTCAGACAGGGCTTTGATACATCCATATTAGACACTGAGATCAGAAGGCTGGAGATTGAAGAGATACAAGAGAGATGGGCCAGTTACAGTGTATGGAAAGGAGAGGTTGGAGATAATGATCAGGTTTATTGCAAAATACTTGGGAAGATCATTAATTGAGATTAAATCATGGACCAGAGACAGTATTCTGACAATAACCACCAGAATCTGTGCTTCTGAAGCATTCAATAAGGGGTTGATCATCGAAGCCTTAGATGAAGCAGGTGCTGGGAAGAGAACTGATATGGCCAAGCTTTCCAAAGCCAAACTTACCACAAAAATGCTAGATCAGCCTTTCCAAACTCCCACTCAAAAACAACCAACCCACAACTCTCCAAACCAACTCAACCCTCAAAACCAACTCCCTTATCCTAAAAACCACCTCAAACCACATCCAGTGATGCACCCAGAAGGAGGAGAAGGGTGTTGAGGATGGTAAAGAAGAAGAAGAAGATGATGAAGAAGACAGTCTGCCAATCTCTGCTGTTCTAAAAATTACCTGAGCCCAGAAGTCAACAAATGATCACACCAGACTTTCAGAGGCAAATGGTGAAAGTTAAGATTGAAGAAGAAGAACAGCAGAAACAGCACGATGAGTAACTTTTGAAGATGATTGACAAAGAGTTTCCTCAGTCATCATCTATACAAGCCATGAAGAAACACGCTCAAAGGCTGTATGCTCTCAGGTATACCTTTCAATATCAAAAGGAGAGAGTAAGGATTTGGCCAGACCCCAGGGTTAGTTCTAGAATTCATAAGAAATCCATACCAAGTAGATACAATGACCAAGTGAGAAAGACCATAGATGCTGCTATTATGTTGGCCATTGTAGTCTCACCCTAGGAAATACTTGAAGACTTCAAGAGAGCCTACAAGTCAAAGATGACCCCTCAAAATCTAATGGAGAACAAAATGGTCAAGAAGGGGTTGTTATACAAGAGGCTTGAAGAGATCAAGAAAAATGAACTCCTGTTGTTATTAGAAGGGACTCACCCAGATGAATTTGCTTACAGAGAGATAACAACTGTTGAGTTGAAAAATGGAAAGATGATAAAGTACTTATCAGAGTACTATGGCCCAGAGTTCTTCTTCGAAGGAGAAGCAGAAGAACTCACTATGGAGGAACAAGTTGTTCTCCTTGAGGCCTACGTTAGAGAGTCTTATAGACTCATCAATGGGAAGTAGGTTTCATGATTGGGATAACAGCTCTGTGTCCAGTTTCCCCAAGACAGAGTTCCCTTCCATCCTTTGACATTCACATCTACTGAAACCTGTTCCCTGGCCTGTGCTTATCTGATATCTCTGAAGCTGATCAAGAGAGTATTTCTGCCAAGAATAAGTGGGACCTCAATAAGCTTAAAGGTTTTGGCTGCATTGGTCTGAAGTGAAAGAGCTGAAGACAAAGTCTGAAGTGAAAGAGCTGAAGACAAAGTCTGAAGTGAAAGAGCTGAAGACAAAGTCTGAAGTGAAAGAGCTGAAGACAAAGTCTGAAGTGAAAGAGCTGAAGACAAAGTTGAAGTAAAAGAACTGAAGACAAAGACTGAAGACCAAGTTTCAGATGTTGTCACAACAGCTGAAAAAGACCTCTTCAGTAGTTGTGATGGTTTCCTTTCAGTAGTTGTATTTTCTTTCTGTACTTGTAGTTTCAGTAGTTTTATGTTTCTTCGTGTACTTAGCATACTCTGAGATGTTCTCAGTTGTTGTGAACATTCTCAGTAGTTTGCTTACTTTCAGTAGTTTGTAATAATTCTGTTAGATGTCACTATCAAGTGACATCAGCAGACGTCACATTCCTTTATATAAGGAATGCTGACCTAATTGTAATCTGTGCAGCTTAGAAAAACCTAGCAGCCGCCATACCGAAGCATGTGTGCATGAATGTTATTATCCCTTTTGCAGAAAACCCTATTTCTCTATAACCGTGTACTGTTCCATTGAATATCTATTGTGTTCTTGCAATATTTGTCTAATTCTTGTTCTAATTCCGCTGCGATTCAACTCTAATTGATCAAACTTAGATCACTGATCCTGAAAAAAATGATATCTGATTTCAATATGTTTTGTTTTTACTATGTTGTACTGGATTAGCAGTGATGAAAATAGAACTGAGTTATCAATATGTATTGGTGATTGAAGAAAATTGTAACCATAATCAAGTAATTGGTTTTGTAACCATAAGCCTTGAGAGCAACTAGCTGAAGCAGCTATGTACTCACCCTCAGCTGTGGATACTGAAACATTGTTTGCTTTTTGCACTGCCAAGAAACTAGTCTTGGTCCTATGAATTGGCATCCACCAGTGGTTGATTTTCTGTTATTGTTGCAGCCTCCATAGTCACTGTCGTAATATGAGTAGAGTTTAAAATATCCTTCTTTGGGATACCAGAGTCCATGAGCTGGTTTCCCTTTAAGGTATCTGAAAATCCTCTTCACTGCATTCATATGTGACTCCTTTAGGTCTGCTTGGTACCTAGCACAAACACACACAGCAAACATTATGTCAGGTCTGCTGGCAGTTAAATACATTAATGATCCTATCATAGATCTATATAATCTTTGATCAGCAGACTTCCCTTTAGGATCTGGTACAATCTTATCTATTGTTGATGCTGGTGTTTTGCATGAAGATGAATCAGCAAGGTTGTACTTCTTTAAACTTTGATTCACATACTTCTCCTGAATGATGAAGATGCCATCTGTTTTCTGATGAACTTGCAAACCAAGGAAGAATGTTAGTTCTCCCATGGAACTCATTTGAAAATCAGATTTCATCAGACATTCAAACTCTTCACACAATCTCTTGTTTGTTGATCCAAATATGATATCATCTACATATACTTGGACAACTAAGAGATCTTGATGTTCATGTTTCAGGAAGAGAGTCTGATCAATTGTTCCCCTTTTGTAACCATGCTTGAGTAAGAAAGATGACAATGTATCATACCACTTTCTTAGGTCCTGATGAAGTCCATACAAAGCTTTATCAAGCTTGTATACCCTGTGTAGATAATCAGGATCTTCAAAGCCTAGTGACTGAGCAACATAGACTTCTTCATCAATTTTACCATATAAGAAGGCACATTACATCCATCTGGTAAACTATGAACTTCTTATATGATGCATAAGCTAGAAAGACTCTAATGGATTCAATCCTTGCAACAGGAGCAAAGGCTTTATCATAGTTTATCCTTTCTTCCTGAGTATAACCTTGTGCTATCAGCCTTGCTTTGTTTCTCATAATAATGCCTCTGTCATCTAGTTTGTTCTTGAACAACCACCTTATGCCAATTGGATAATGGCATTCAGGAAGATCAACTCGATTCCAGACTCTTTGTTTTCTAAATTGTTAAAGTTCTTCTTGCGTTGCTTCAATCCAGCTGTTATCTTCAATGCTGCAGTGATGTTGGGAGGAACCACTTGTGAAAGAAAGCAAGAAATAGAAAAATGTTGGTTGTTCCCCCTTGTCTTCTTGTGGTTCTATCATTAAGATCACCTATCATGTTTTTAATGGGATGATACTTATGAATTCTGGATGTTGGTATTAATTCAACTTGAATAGATGAATCCAAGTTAGTGATGTTGGTTGATGGAGATGGAGTCAGCTGGGATGGGGAATCCACAAAGTAGTCAAAATTTTCATGTGGCTGATATTCTGATGCTGAATTATGTCCATCTGTATCAGCTTGTGTTCCTACAGATGTAGGCATAGCCTCCGTAGCAGCTACAGATACAACTACAGATGATGTAGTTTGTTGAACTGCATGTGTGGGTGGTAGTTGTTGAATATTTTATGTTGAATTGTGAACTTCAACTGAATGCAATGGGTCATCTTCGGAAGTAGTAATATCTAAGAATGTAGAAGGAGCTTCTGTGAATGTAGACCTATTTTTTCCATCAGGATGATCTTTGCTTGTTTGAATTGAAGGGCCAAGATTAGTAACATTTTGAGTAAGTGACTGGACTACTCTTGGTGGATCAGCTATCAATGGCACTTCACCCATGTTTGGAGGAACATAAGGATAACATGTATCCGCAGGACCTGCCACATTCAAATAACTGTGTTAAATGAGTTTGTTAATGCATCTATATCAAACAACTAAGATGATCCTTTTACAAATTTTGAAAACAAGGATTCATTAAAAGATACATTAGGATTTTCTTCCATAATGTTTTCATGTGGAACATAGACTCTGTATGATTTAGATGTTGATGAGTAACCAACAAAGAAACCATCAGAGGCTTTTTCTGTAAACTTTTCTAATTGATCTTTTGTGTTTAATATGGACACATGACACCCACAAGTTCTAAAATATCCTATGAAAGGTTTTCTTTTAAACAAAAGCTCATATGGTGTTTTATTGTGTTCTTTGACAATTAATGTCCTGTTTTGAACATTGCATGCTGTGTTCACAGCTTCTGCCCAGAAAGTGATTGGCAACTGTGAATGAGCAAGCATTGTTCTTACTACTTCAATAAGAGTTCTATTTCTTCTTTCAACAACTCCATTTTGTTGTGGTGTTCTTGGTGCACTGAATTGTCTTGATATACCTTTGTCCCTGCAAAAGGAATCTAAAATATGATTAACAAATTCAGTTCCATTATCACTTCTTAAGATTTTGAGTTTTAGATCAAGTTGATTTTCAATCTTAGTGATAAACTCTATCAATGTTTCTAATGTTTCACTTTTATGTTTTAAGAAAAAGACCCATGTGAATCTAGTGAAATCATCAACAATCACCAAACAGTATTGCCTTTTTCTAATGCTCATGACATTAGTTGGACCAAAAAGATCCATGTGCAATAGTTTGAGTGGTGTTGTGTTTGTGTTAATTGTTTTGGATTTATGAGACACTCTATGTTGTTTTTTTTGAAACATGATGAACAATGATTAGAACAATAAAATTATTTCTTTGGAAGTCCAACGACTAAGTCATTTTTGACCAACTTATTCATGTTCTTCAAGTTAGAGTGAACCATTCTTCTATGCCATAGTTAAGATTCATCTTCTGAAGACTTAGAAATCAGGCATGTTTCAATGCTTGTTATAGATGTGTTGTTCATATCCAACACATATGTGTTGCCTTTTCTTGGTGCTTTAAGAAGGATCCAGTCTTCTGGAATTTGAAAACCTGGCTTAAGAATGTAACAATAGTTAGTATCAAAGAAAGTAGTATAGTTTTGATCACAAATTTGAGAAACACTTAATAAATTGAATTGTAAATTTTCACAGAAGTTAACTTTCTCAAATTTTAGAACACCATTGGTTACCATTCCTTCACCAATGATTTTACCTCCCTTTTATCCCCACCAAATGCTACATAGGAAGCATTTTTATGTTTGAAGTCATGGAGGAGAGAACAGTTTCCTGTCATGTACCTGGAACAGCCACTGTCAACATACCACTTGTTGTCAGTCCTCGCTGGATGTTCCTGCAAAAATAATGAAATCAATTAGACAGTGGAGCCCAAGCCTTGATGGTCTTGGGCTTGCCATTGTTATCGAATATTGTTATTCTCTCATGAATGAGCCTAGATGACTCTAGATTGGTTTTAGATTCCATTAATTTATTTTGTTTTGTTTTGGGTGAGGATGATTCTTTTGTTGATGAAGATGAAGCACTATCATCTTGATTCACACTCACTTCCTCTTTCACCTCTTCTTTCATTAACTTTTTCTTTGAACTAGAGGCTGAGGCTTTTTCTGAAAGGTTTCTGTATCCTTTGTCCTTGATTGGGGTACATGATTACCTTTTTCAAAGTGATCAAAGAAGGTATCATCTTCTTGCAACACTACCTTTTTATGAGGTGTCTTACTTTGAGATAGTTGTATCTCCTTTTTCTTTGATGAATTATCAGCAGATGTTTTCTTTGACTTTGCATTCTTCTGCTTTTGTTGCTGATTCTTTTGCTTTGGTATTTTTGATTCATCATTCTTTGAAGATTCTGAATTTGATTCAGAAGTCTCAGCTTTTTGCTTCTTGGGGACCTTTAATTTGTTCTTTTTGTTGAAGAAACATTCTTGAGTGGAATGGTTGTGCTTGTTGCAAATCTGAGGTCATATGATTGTTCATATTACAGATGGAGCAATAGCTGTTGAAGTAGCACTCTTCTATGCTGTGGTTGTGCATATCACACCATTTGTAATACTTCTCTTCAGCTTCACTGTCAGAGTCGGCTTCTATCTTTGTCAGTTTCTTCATCAGTATCTTCTTTTACTTCTTTAGTTCTTTCTCAATCTTTGCATCTGAAAGATCCTTTTGTTTACCTTTCTGGTTAGCAGTTGAATCCTCAGGTATTTTCTTCTTCCGTAGATCTTCTACGGATGACTGTTTAGGTTCTGATGATTTCTTCTTCCACGGATGCTCTACGGAAGACTGTTTTGTCTTCTTCCGTAGATCTTCTACAGCTGACTGGAGAACATTTTTCCTTTGCTTTTCTACGGATGTGTGAGAACCAGTCTTCTTCTTCCGCAAGTGATCTGCTGAAGTGAGACTATCTTCTTCCTCCGTAGTTCTTTTTGCTGCCTTACTTTTATATTGTTTGTTGAGTTCATGAATGCCTTCATTTAACTGGCCAATCCTTGTGTAAATGGTCTTCAGCAGATTCTTTGTTTTGGTGGATAGGGCAACTTGATCTCATCAAGGATTTTGGGAGTTATAGAATCAATTACCACATATTTTCCCTTACCCAAACCAACACTTTCTTGTTCATTAGGCTCATCACTATCATATAGATCATCACAGTTATTAAGATCAAGTTCTGAGTCATTTTGTTTTGAGAATTTTGATTCAGATGAATCAATTTCAATGGATTCAGAATCCTTGTCATTTATCACTTCATTATTTTCAACTTTTGACTTAGTTTTGGTGCTAGACACAAAATGATTTGTCAAACTGTTAGTCATGGACTCAGGTAATGTGGTGTAATTATCATTAATTGGTGGAGCAACAGTATGATATCCCAACCCAGACTTGTTGTAGATGCTTCTTTAAAGATTAACATTTGTCTTTGTGTGTCTTTTACATTTTTGTCATAGTATAGGGACTTTTTATGTAAATATGTTCCTTTGTTTTCTTGATTAGTATAAATAGCATAGATATGTATTGTGTAGGGTGAGTTGAAGTTTTAGAAAGTGATTGAGACGCTTTGTAACTGTTTACTACACTTTGTATTCTTTTATATGCTAATCAATGAAAACTCTATGAATTTTTGTTGATTTGCTTGTGTTGAATTGAATAATTGTGTGTTTTAGATTGAATTGTGTTCATATATCATCACAGATCGATCCATTTTGAGCTCATCAAATGGTATCAGAGCTTTCGGTTCAGTGATTGAAGTTCTTCAACTGTCGAACTCTTAAAATCACTTGAATCTGTGATTGATAAACAATTTAGTCGTATAATTGTTGAATTCAATTGTGTTTCATCATCAGGAACATGATTTGATTCACAATTAGCAGTACAATTCGTTCAAATCAGTGAATTTGAGCAAAAAGATCTTCGAACCCGTTCTTGAATCAAAAGATCAATTTTGGTTGTTAATTGAAGAAATTGAAGTTGAAGGATTGATTATTGATCAATTTCCTACATAATTTGAGGATTTCAGATCAATTAATCAAGTTTTGAAGGAATTCAGAAAATTTAAGTTCGTATGAAACTGATGAATGTGGCTCATTAGGTCAAAAACACTGCTGAAAATTGCCTAAGTGTTAGGCGCATTTTCACTGTTTTGGCGTTTTTCAGTTAGGCGTTTTCTACTGTTGGGACACTTTGGAACTTGACAACGAGGAATTCTAGGCGCATTTAAACTGTTGAGGTGTTTTTGAACTATGGGCGTTTCTGCACTCAGGCGTCTGACAACTGTTCAGGCGTTTTACTACTGTTCAGACGCATTTCAACTTGGGCGTTTTGGAATTTTTCTAAGGCAATCCCTTAGACGTTTCAAAGTCAAACTCAAAGGAAGTACCAAAACTATTTGGGTGTTTTACCACTATTTGGACGCATCAGCTTTAACACTTAGAAATTTTTTGAAATTTTCAGAAACTTAAAACAAATCCAAAAATATTTTCAATTCATTGTTTTAATTCAAAACATTAAAAACAACAAAAACAAATTTCTTTTAAAAATCAAAAACTAAAAATGGTAAAATCAAAAGACTCAAAGAACAAAGTTCCCAAGCTGAAGAATATAGCAGATTTCAAGAATTGGTCACTGAGATTAAAACATTACTTGAATACTATTAATACTGATAGAGGTTTTGTTTATACTAAAGACTCTCAAGAACCATACCCTGAAGATGGTCTGCAAGGTGATGATTTAAGAAAAGTTAAAAATGATATAAAAGCTTATTCTTTGATGTGCAAAGGACTGCCACTTGAAGTCCTTACAAGGCTTGATGGTTATTAGACGGGATACACCATGTATAAGGCATTGAAAATAATATGTGAAGGTGGAAAGGAGATCCAGGATCTGAAAAAGCAAAAGTTAAAGAGAGAATTAGAACTTTTTGAACATGTATCTGGTGAAAAATAACTCAGATGATGAACAGATTTGTTCAACTAACTACTGAGATGTCGACTGCAGGCATCAAGAATGATTTAAAAGATCTTAACTTCAGGCTTCTCAATGCTCTTCCATCTTCATGGAAGCTAACAGTCACTCTGTTAAAGCATACTGAGAAATTCCCAATGGATCTTCATCTCCTGATTGCTAAAATAGGATCTGTTGAAATTGATGAAAGTTCTAGAAACAATGACAGAGCAACTTCGATGTCACAATATAAATATGTTGCTTCTCCAGCAAGTACTGTGGAGAATGCATCATGGCTAAGAATGAAACTTCACTAGAAGATGAGGGTGATCTATTTGTTGGCACAGGGTTCTTCACTGATTCTACTTACACAAGTGCTCCTGCCTATACAACTCAAATCAACCTCAATCTCCTCCTATGCCTAAAAGTTCTAAATCTCAAGCAGAGACTCCATCTGCTAACTCTGCTAAAACTAGCAAAGTTAACGATGCAATAAACATCCTATTACAGGATGAAGAGTCTAAAACTGCTTTTACTGCATTTATGGCAAGCTTTCAAGCTTATCAAGGTATCATTTAACTCAACTTGATCTGGTTTTGCAGGATTTGTTTGAAATGGATCCAGACGATGTAGAAGAAATGGATCTCAACTGGCAAATGGTTATGATAGCTTACAGAACTCAGAAACACTCGTATGTCAATAGAAACTACAAGCCGAGTGCAAACAAGTCCGTTGGATTTGATAAGTCCAAATCTAGGTGTTTCAACTGTAACAGCTATGGTCACTTCTCTAGAGAGTGCAAGCTCCAAGGAATAAGGAGGAAATGGCCAGTCAAGCTCAAGTAATCAAAGGTTTCAGCAATCTTCATAGAATACATTTTAGAAACCTTATCAAAGCCTACCAATGGCAGAATTGAAAGATGATTCTAAATCATCAGAGGAGCCTAAGAAAGCTCTTGTTGTTAATATTAAAGATGGTTATGATTGGAGTGCATATGCTGAGCAATTTACTGCTGATTTAACCTCCAATTTATCTCTTGTTGCAGAAATACAAAAAGAAGATTGGTCTGACTTTAATGATCCAAAGCTGATGGAAACTCTGAGAACGAGGAAGAGGATTATGACTGGAGTGACAAGTCTGATCCCAAGGAAGATTCATTGGAAGTTGCATTGATGGCAAAATCTGATCAACCAAAGGTTGAAAGCTCTAACTCTGAAACGTCTCCTCCTAAATATTCTAAAATTCCATCAGAAGTCAGAGAAAAATTATGCGCAAAGTCTTGCTTCGAGCATACAGAAATTATTCTTAAAAGATTTGTGAAAAACTTAAGCAAGAAGAACTAATGCATACCAAACTTAAAAATGATCATAAAGTATCTGACGAAAAGATTATCTCTCTTCAAAATTCTTGGAACAAAACTCTAAGAGAACTTGAAATTATATCAAAACAACTTGAAGAGATGACAAAAAATCTTGAACTGGAGAAGATAGCTCATGCAGCAACTCAAGTTGATCTCACCAAAGTTAAAAGTTCTAAAACCATTATGGAAAAGCTGGTAAATGAACGAAAAGATAAACAAAAGGCAGGATTGGGTTTCACTCATGAACCAATGCCAGAATCAATAACAAATACCTTACCATAAAATTTTAACACTCATGATCACTCTCCAGAAAACAAGGCAAAATTAAAAGCTTTTCAAAACAAGACCAAGATGTCTGATACTGAAAAAGAGAAAACAAATGTGGAAATTTTTGAAGAAAAAGATAACGAAAAGATAAAAAATGGTCATTCTATTAAAGTAAAATCTTATGAACCGAAGCCTAAAATAAAAAAAGTTTTTGTTCCTAAAGAGTCAGTTTTGGAGGAAGTGAATATTATAACTAATAACCAAAACTTAGATTTTCAAAACAAAAATGATGAAGAAACATCAGAAGATTCAAATTCATTTGGTCTAAATAATATAGAATTTATTAAATGGCAAAAAGACCTGAAAAAGAAAGAATGTGAAAAAGAATCTTCAACTGAGGATGTTCAATCTAAACCAAT
The DNA here is from genome assembly GCA_025506505.1 of Flaveria sonorensis. NCBI lineage: Eukaryota > Viridiplantae > Streptophyta > Magnoliopsida > Asterales > Asteraceae > Flaveria > Flaveria sonorensis. Next base: position 32,538,676 of record CM046437.1, read on the forward strand.
AACTGGATCTACAAAATCAAGAAACCAGAGAAGAAGAAGAAAGATAAATAATGCTAAAAATAAATAAATAAAAATTCAGGAAAATCAGACAAAAGAAACAAATCAAGCAACAAAATTAAAGCAATTAAATTTGTATCTGCTGGTTTGTTGAATGTGAACTCCATTCAAGATGTTAAAGAAAATCCTAAGAACAAATCAACCTCTGATCTGAAAACGGGTTAAGATTCTAAGACTTCCACTATAGCTAAAAGATTTGTATCTAAGGAAAACAAGAATGAAATTCATGTTCAAAAAGAAAAAAAAATTATGCAAAAGAAAAGTGGTTTAAATCAAAAACATAATTCTTCAAATCAAAAACAACAATTAACTCTTTGACACCTAAAAGTAACAAAGTTTCTAATGTTGCGTCAACATCAAAGGTTAATAAGCAATTATTCAAGACTCCATAGAGGTATTGTAACATATGTGACATGTATAATCACAAAACGTCTGAATGATTTTTTAACAAATACTGTCACATTTGCGATATGAGAAATCACTCAACTTCAGAGTGTTATTTTAACAAATAATGTACCTACTGTGATGAGCAAACTCACAACACTAAAGATTGTTACTTTAAAAGAATTCACAGAGGAGAGGATTTGCCACTTCAACATTAAGCAAAGGTTATGTTAATCTGAAATATAAAAGAAACCAAAATGTTGATTTTCAAAGATTAACACACCAACCCTCCTTAGGTTTGAACACTTTCAAAAGAAATAATTCAGTGAGACCTAAACAATATTTAAGTGATAATTTCATTCCAAGGTCAGTGAGAATTAATAACAAAAGTTTTTCAAACAATGGTCAGTCAAAAAGAATGAATTTTCCAAACAAGCATAATTTTGTTACAAATAACAGAATTGGTAAATTCATAAAGAATAAACCTGATGTCAACAAACTTCACTTTAAACCATTTACTATTGTTGACAAGTTTGGAAAACCCAAGACCATTTCGGCTTGGGTAGATAATTCAACTTAAATTTTTTTGTTTTGCAGGTACGCCCGAGAAGACCAATCAATTCTTGGTATGTGGATAGCGGGTGTAGCCAGCATATGACAGACAATCAGGCCTTATTACAAGACTTTAAGTTAAAAGATGGAACGCATGTCGCCTTTGGTGGTGATGCGGGAGGAAAAATAACCGGAGAAGGAACAGTATCCAACGGGATTATAAGCTTTGATAAAGTCAACTTCTGTTCACAGTTGAACTTTAATTTGTTAAGCGTATCCCAAATTTGTGATAAATCCTACTCTGTACTTTTGATGATTCTTTCTGTTATATCTTGAAGTCAGGATTTCAGATAAGCAAGGATTGCGTGGTTGTTAAAGCTATCAGAGACCGAGACGTATACAAACTGGATATGTCTCAAGTGGAATCTTCAACAGAAACAACTTGTCTCTTTGCTAAAGCATCAAATGATAAAAGCCAGCTTTGGCATAGACGCTCGAACTTTCCAACTTCAAGAATATGAACAAGCTTGTAGCGGAAATCATGTTATTGGCCTTCCATCAAAGAAGTTTGCCACAACTGATTTATGCTCGGCATGTTTAAAGGGGAAACAGCACAGAGCGTCTTATAAGTCCAAGCTGATAAACTCAAATTCCAAACCCCTTCAGTTGTTGCATATGGACCTTTTTTGTAAGGCCCCGTTCCCGAGACACTTACAGCTGGTCAATCATTGCACATAAAACATAAATCATATATTATGTGTACTAAACAGCGCAGCAGAATAATTTAAAATCATTTCATTCATTGCTTTTGCAAAACAACATTCATAATCGTTACAAAATCTTGTTTGTTCGCATTACAATGCAAAAACGTCATAATTTAAGCAATAGATGCCATCCCAAAAATGTCAAGTAGCTGCCCTGTGCCATCCTCAGCAACATTACCTGCCAACTGGAAACATATAAAAGTTAGCTTTGCTGAGTGAGTTCTAGTTTTATAAATAAAATACTTTTCTTTTGTTTAAAACCGTACTTTACTTTCGTAAGCGATCATACATCATACGTACACATAGATAATAATTTATTATTATCTTTCATCATCATTCAATATCTTTCATTCCGTACATTTCATTCATTAACCTTCCTTCGTTCATTCCTTCCGGATCAAGGTCATCGGCTATACCCCAAACGTGGGCACAAAGCGGGTACTGGGCCGAAGTTTATCAGACATCCATTCATTGCGCACAAAGACTAGCACCAGCACCGGGGTAAGCAACAAAGATCCGTGTCAATCTCATGGATTGAATCCTTACGAGTCTTTTGTGACAACACGGTCACTCACCTCAACTTTGGCATACAAGTCTTTTATGACAGCACAGTCACTCAACTCAACCTTTGGCATACAAATCTTTTATGACAGCACAGTCACTCAACTCAACGTTTGACATACAAGTCTTTTGTGACAGCACAGTCACTCACCTCAACCTTTGGCATACAAGTCTGTTGTGACATCAAGGTCACTCACCTCAACCTTTGGCATACAAGTCTGTTGTGACATCACGGTCACTCACCTCAACCTTTGGCATACAAGTCTGTTGTGACATCACGATCACTCACCTCAACCTTTGCTTGCAAGACTTTTCCATTCATTCATTCATTACATCGTTAATGCATGCATTCTCTCAATCCTTACGTTCCCTTTTCATTATCTTCCGCTTTACGTTACATAATACTTTCCATTTACTTTTCATAATCATACCACGTAAAGCCACGAAAATAAACATACATAATAAGGAACATAACATAAACATAACCATACCATGCATAGCATCATCACATAAGAGATCATAAGGTCAACATACATACCCCGGAAACATCCCATGTCAAAGCCTACACTTAAGCTCTACATCTCAAAAACCTCCGAAAATTCTGTCCCCTTAAAGAAATGCGGATGAGCAAACCAATGCGGATGAACAAACAAATGCGGATGAACACCTCAGGAAATATTCTAAGTGTCCCAAAGAAATGCTCATGAACACTGTAGCGAATGCGCATACATAAAGCACATGTAAGTTCCAGAAAATAGTCCAACGAAGTGCGTATGAACCAAATACGGATGACAGAAGCAAATGCGCATGGAAAAAACAAATGCGGATGAGCATACTACAAATGCGGATGAACACTTAACTAATGCGGATGAACAACACTTATGAAAATATTCAAACTTAATGCGGATGATCAACTAACTGGAAACCGCGCCTTACACTATAATCAGTTCCCGATCCTCATTCTTATACATTCATCACACCGATCTAGCATGCTAATCTCTCAGAACAAGCATACAACCACATAAACCGAGCAAAACATGCAGGCCCAAACACACCCACTAAAGAACAGGGCCAAACTTACGGTACAACATACTGGACATATTAAAAAGTTAGTTAGATGCAATTCCAGCCCCAAAACAGGTTTAAAACATAGAAACCGGGATCTAGAAACTTATCTTAGCAATCTTCGAGTATTCCTTCAAACCCGTTTGCACAATGAGTTCAACCACCTAGAAACCCACCAAAAACACACACCGAACACAACAAAACACACAAAAGCATGCAAACGAGGCATAGGCCGGCCAAGAACAACTTAAAATGATGAATTCTTACCTTGAATTCGAATTCTTCTTCTTCCTTCTCTCTAAAACCGAAGCTCTTCTCTGCTTTCTCTCTCTACAATCCGGTGAAAAGAAAATATGCAGAAAGGTGTGGGCGCCATGTTGCTTTATGCACCCACTTTTATTCTTTTTGTCCTCTTGACACATTTAGCCCCTCAACTTGGGTTAAATTGTGTTTTCTTTCTTTTTCTGCACGTTTATACTTTCTTTCTCGTCTTTTAAAATTTTCCGGGTGTTACAAGTCCACCCCCTCTTATATAGGTTTCATCCCCGAAACCTGTTATTCCTCGAACAGATGTGGGTAATACTGCCTCATCACTTCTTCAGTCTCCCACGTAGACTCGGATCCCTTCCTGTGCTTCCACTGTACATGCACCAGGGGAACCACTTTATTCCTTAACCTCTTCTCCTTGTGATCAATGATTGCCACTGGTTGCTCCACATAATTGAGCCTTTCATCAACTTCAATGTCTTCCAGTGGTACAACCATATCTTCGTCAGCTAAACACTTCCGCAGATGAGATACATAGAATGTAGGGTGAATTCCACTTAACTCATCGGGTAACTCCAACCTGTAGGCCACCTCTCCTACTCGAGCAATGATTCGGAAAGGCCCTATGTATCTCGGGCTCAACTGCCCCGCTTTCTAAACCGAATGATCCCCTCCAAGGTGAGACTTTCAACATAAATCTATCTCCCACCTTGAACTCAATTGGTCTGCGTCTCTTATCAGCATACGACTTCTGTCTATCCTTGGCTACCTTCATAAATGCTTTGATCCTTTCAAGCTTCTCAGTCATAGCCTCAATCACCTCAATACTTCCTAACTCTCTCTGACCAATATCACCCCAACAAACGGGTGTCTACATCTCCTACCATATAGCATCTCATAAGGGGCATACCAATGCTGGCATGATAACTGTTATTGTATGAGAACTCCGCTAACGGTAAGTGGTCATCCCAACTACCTCCAAATCAATGACGCATGCCCAAAGCATATCCTCAAACATCTGAATGGTTCTCTCCGACTGACCATCCGTCTGTGGATGATAAGCCGTGCTGATGTGTAACCTCGTCCCCATTGCATCATGAAATCTCTTCCAGAACTTAGATGTAAACCGAGTGTCACGATCAGAAACAATAGACACCGGCACACCATGACGAGTTACAATCTCCCTGATGAATAGATCTGCTAACTTCTCAGATGAATACGTCTCTCGGATTGGTAGGAAGTGAGCACTCTTAGTCAGACGGTCGACTATCACCCATATGGCATCGTACCCCTTCACGGTACGCGGTAGCTTCGTGATAAAGTCCATAGTGATATGCTCCCACTTCCACTCTGGTATATCCAACGGTTGGATTTTCCCGTACGGCTTCTGGTGCTCGGCCTTCACTTGCAAGCAAGTAAGGCACTTACTCACATACTCCGCTACATCGCGCTTCATACCCGGCCACCGATAATCATTCTTCATATCTTGATACATCTTTGTAGTACCGGGATGAATAGAGTATCGAGTCTTATGCGCTTCGTCCATGATCTTCCCACATAGATCCCCACAACGAGGAATCCACATTCGTCCGAATCGGGTTCTAACACCGAGAGTGTTTTCACCCAATTCCGTGACTAGACCTCTCATCCTTTCAGAGTTAAGATGATCTTTCTTTAACGCCTCATCTTGAAACTCCTTGACCTGCTTCATCACATCACAGGTCATAACCAACTGATAAGCCTTCACCCGAATTTGCTCGGGTCTCTCTTTTCGGCTGAGGGCATCCGCCACTACGTTGGCTTTGCCCGGATGATAATGGATTTCACAATCATAATCCTTTATCAGTTCCAACCATCTCCTTTGCCTCATGTTCAAGTCCTTCTGCTTGAAGAAGTACTTCAAGCTCTTGTGGTCAGTGAAGATGGTGCACCTCGTCCCGTACAGGTAGTGCCTCCAAATTTTTAATGCAAATACCATAGCTGCTAGCTCCAAATCATGAGTAGGGTAATTAACCTCATGAACCTTCAATTGTCGGGATGCGTAAGCTATAACCTTTCCTCACTGCATCAGCACGCAACCCAATCCCGAGTAAGAAGCATCTGAATAAACCACATAATCCTCACTCCCTTCGGGTAATGATAAGACAGGAGCTTGAGTCAACCTTGCCTTTAACTCCTCAAAAGCACTCTCTTGAGCTTGACCCCATACAAACTTCACATCCTTACGGGTCAACTTAGTCAATGGAAAAGCTATCTTAGAGAAGTCTTGAATGAATCGCCTATAATATGCCGCCAACCCCAAGAAACTACGAATCTCGGATGGTGTCTTTGGAGACTTCCATTGCATCACAGCTTCCACTTTTGCCGGGTCTACCATAATCCCCTCGGGATTCACCACGTGACCCAAAAACGGAACCTCGTGCAACCAGAACGCGCACTTGGAGAATTTAGCATACAACTTCTCTCTTCTCAACGTCTCTAACACCTCTCGAATGTGACCAGCATGCTCCTCCTTGCTCTTCAAATAAATCAAGATATCATCGATGAACACAATCACTGATTTATCCAACATCGGCCAACACAATCGATTCATCAGATCCATAAAAGCAGCTGGCGCGTTGGTTAAACCGAAAGACATAACGAGGAACTCGTAGTGTCCATAACGCATACGAAAAGCTGTTTTAGGAATATCCTACTCCTTCACCTTCAACTGATTATAACCAGATCGGAGATCTATTCTCGAAAACCAACTGGCACCTTGGAGCTGATCAAACAGGTCCTCAATCCTCGACAATGGATACCGATTCTTCACCGTCAACTTGTTCAGCTCACGGTAGTCAATACACATCCTCATACTACCGTCCTTCTTCTTTACAAACAAAATCGGGGCACCCCATGGAGAGATACTCGGTCTAATGAACCCCTTATCAAGCAACTCTTGCAGTTGCTCCATCAATTCCTTCATCTCGGTCGGAGCCAACCGATACGGTGCTTTAGCCACAGGTTGAGCACCTGGTATCAAGTCAATCTGGAACTTGATCTTGCGGTCCGGTGGCACACCTGGTAAGTCTTCGGGAAACACATCTGGGAACTCACACACAACCGGTACATCTGACAGTTGTGGTGTTGGCGTATCTACATCCTTCACGTAGGCCAAGTAGGCACTACATCCATGCCTCATACACTTTCCCGCCACCGCCATTGAAATCACCTTCGGAATCGTAGTAACTCGATCACCGTAAATCATCACCGAACTCCCGTCAGGCGCTGTCAGTCCAATCATCTTCTTACGACATACGATATTCCCCTCGTAGGCCGCTAACCAGTCCATTCCCAGACTACATCGAAACCGCCTAAGGTCATCACGAACGATCTAACAGGAAACTTATGACCTTCTACTTCTATGACACAACCTTCCATCATCTCAGAAATCCTGGTAGACTTACCTATGGCAGTTTCTACATCAAGGGCTCCTCAATACTCCTACTCCTTAAAGGCAACTTAGCACAAAAGGCAGAGATATGAAGCTCTTACTAGCACCGAATCAAATAACATGGAGGCAAGAGTTTGGTTTACTAGGAACGTACCTGACACAACATCGGGGTCCGTCCTAGCCTCCTCCTGGGTCATCGTGAATGCTCTGGCGCTTGCTTTCTGCCCTTCAGTTTTGGTCGTCTTCTTCGTCCCAAAACTCTCAGCCCTCGGCTTCTTGCATTCCCTGATCATGTGGCCCTCCTCGCACAGTTATAACACCTCCTTACCCTGCAGTCCTTCGCCACGTGTCCTGTCCTCCCACACTGGAAACCGACATCGGATCTCAACCTACACTCTCCGGTGTGCTTTTTCCCATATTTGCCACACCTCTTCGACCCCGCACCGGGTGCGACCACGCGTCGGTCATCCACCCTCGCAACTTTGTTGTTTGGAGCGGCCCCTCCACGTCCAAATCTCTTCCCATTCTAGTTCCGGCCACCACCACCTTTCTTACTCACCTCAGCCACCACCACTTCCCGTTTATCATACAGCCTCCCTGCCAGATCAACCACTGACCTAAACGTGCTCGGTCGGGCGGCGATCATGTGCCTGCGGATGTCCGCCGGCAAGCCCTGAATGTATCTCTTAATCTTTCGTGACAAGGGTGTCACCTAATCCAGCACCAGCCGTGCCATCTCATTAAATTTGGTGGTATATTGCTGATGTGTCATGGTTCCCGCCTCCAGCTGTAGGAACTCCCTCTCAACCTTGTCGAGCTCTCGGTGAGGACAAAACTCCTCGATCACCAGTTTCTTCAACTCATTCCACCTCATCCTTCCAATCGCTCTACTACCCTCGGCCTGGACAATATTATCCCACCAACATAGGGCCGAGTCCACAAATGAATGAGTGGCAAACTTCACCTTCTGATCTTCCCGCACTCGCTGATATCTAGAACAGCTTCCATCTCTCTCACCCACTGGTGAGCAGCAGCAGCAGTGCCATTCCCGTCAAAAGTCGGGGCTTGCATCTTTGAAATGCCCCATAGTTACAGCCTCGTGCTGCCTCCGCACAGGCTCTTCTTCTTCTTCCTCATCAGCTGAGACAACCGTCTCAGTCTCTGGTTGCTCCCTTACTCCCGAGGAACTATTCCTCTTTTTCCTTTCTCCTTCTGGCACAGCTTTGATCACTTCAGTCACCACAGACGGTAAGATTGTCTGCATGACCTGGTGAACCTCTTCCACCACCGCCTCCTTCACTGAGGCCCTCAAGTTAGCACTCTCATCACCACCCTCCGGATGAGGGGTCTTGGGCTCTTCGTGAGCCACCTCTTCAGCTCTAGGCCTTCCTCTCGTGACCCGTGGTCCAGCACTACGTCCACCACGACCTCCACCTCGAGAAGCCTTTGAAGATCTACCACCGGCCATCCTCGAACACGCTATAAGATTCAAACACCAACACGGTCATTCAAGGTAACAACTTAGTTTATGTCAAGTATAGTAAGTCCCTAATTACAGTGGCTTCTTATGATTAGCCACTTACTTTACTCTTCATACCCCAAGCATTTCCTATCCTGACTTCATCAGTATCTAAATCTACTAAGAAGCACATAAATCACATAACATGCGCACAGAATACCATTAACATTAAGAAATACCTGATGGCACGCAGCTACTGGGGCTGGCATCCCTTCCCTTTGTCCCATTTTCAGTTTAAGCTTAGGTTTCTTTTGAAAATTTTAACCCGTTTCACTTAAACTTTGGCTCTGATACCAACTTGTAAGGCCCCATTCCCGGGACACTTACAGCTGGTCAATCAATGCACATAAAACATAAATCATATAATTATGTGTACTAAACAGCGCAGCGGAATAATTTAAATTCATTTCATTCATTGCTTTTGAAAAATAATATAACATTCATAATCGTTACAAAATCTTGTTTGTTCGCATTACAATGTAAAAACGTCATAATTTAAGCAATAGATGCCATCCCAAAAACATCAAGTAGCTGCCCCGTGCCATCCTCAGCAACATTACCTGCCAACTGGAAACACATAAAAGTCAGCGTTGCTGAGTGAGTTCTAGTTTTATAAATAAAATACTTTTCTTTGGTTTAAAATCGTACTTTACTTTCGTAAGCGATCATACATCATACGTACACATAGATAATAATTTATCATTGTCTTTCATCGTCATTCATTATCTTTCATTCCGTACATTTCATTCATTAACCTTCCTTCATTCATTCCTTCCGGATCAAGGTCATCGGCTATACCCCAAACGTGGGCACAAAGCGGGTACTGGGTCGAAGTTTATCAGACTTCCATTCATTACGCACAAAGCCTGGCACCAGCACCAGGGTAAGGGACAAAGATCCATGTCAATCTCATGGATTGAATCCCTTACGAGTATTTTGTGACAACACAGTCACTCACCTCAACTTTGGCATACAAGTCTTTTATGACAGCACAGTCACTCAACTCAACCTTTGGCATACAAGTCTTTTGTGATAGCACAGTCACTCAACTCAACCTTTGGCATACAAGTCTTTTGTGACAGCACAGTCACTCACCTCAACCTTTGGCAAACAAGTCTGTTGTGACATCACGGTCACTCCCTCAACCTTTGGCATACAGTCTGTTGTGACATCACAGTCACTCACCTCAACCTTTGGCATACAAGTCTGTTGTGACATCATGGTCACTCACCTCACCTTTGCTTGCAAGACTTTTCCATTCATTCATTCATTACATCATTAATGCATGCATTCTCTCAATCCTTAAGTTCGCTTTTCATTATCTTCTGCTTTACGCTACATAATACTTTCCATTTACTTTTCATAATCATACCACGTAAAGCCACGGAAAATAAACATACATAATAAGGAACATAACATAAACATAACCATACCATGCATAGCATCATCACATAAGATATCATAAGGTCAACATACATTACCCCCGGAAACATCCCATGTCAAAGCCTACACTTAAGCTCTACATCTCAAAAACCTCCGAAAATTCTGTCCCCTTAAAGAAATGCGGATGAGCAAACCAATGCGGATGAACAAACAAATGCGGATGAACACCTCAGGAAATATTCTAAGTGTCCCAAAGAAATGCGCATGAACACTGTAGCGAATGCGCATACATAAAGCACATGTAAGTTTCCAGAAAATAGTCCAACGAAGTGCGTATGACCCAAATCGGATGACAGAAGCAAATGCGCATGGACAAAACAAATGCGGATGAGCATACTACAAATGCGGATGAACACTTAACTAATGCGGATGGACAACACTTATGCAAATATTCAAACTTAATACGGATGATCAACTAACTGGAAACCACGCCTTACACTATAATCAGTTCCCGATCCTCATTCTTATACATTCATCAAACCAGTCTAGCATGCTAATCTCTCAGAACAAGCATACAACCACATAAACCGAGCAAAACATGCAGCCCAACACACCCACTAAGAACAAGCCAAACTTATGGTACAACATACTGGACATATTAAAAGTTAGTTACATGCAATTCCAGCCCCAAAACAGGTTCAAAACATAGAAACCGGGATCTAGAAACTCACCTTAGCAATCTTCGAGTATGACTTCCTTCAAACCCATTTGCACAATGAGTTCAACCACCTAGAACCCACCAAAAACACACACCCAAACACAACAAAACACACATAAGCATGCAACCAAGGCATAGGCCGGCCAAGAACAACTTAAATTGATGAATTCTTACCTTGAGTTTGAATTCTTCTTCTTCCTTCTCTCTAAAACTGAAGCTCTTCTCTGCTTTCCTCTCTCTACAATCCGGTGAAAAGAAAATATGCAGAAAGGTGTGGGCAGCCATGTTGCTTTATGCACCCACTTTTATTCTTTTTGTCCTTTTGACACATTTAGCCCCTCAACTTGGGTTAAATTGTGTTTTCTTTCGTTTTCTACACGTTTATACTTTCTTTCTCGTCTTTTAAAATTTTCCGGGTGTTACATTTTTGGACCAACCAACGTGAAGAGTATTGGAAGAAAATGCAGGACCGTTAAAGGGTTCTTAACACGTAATTAACACACTTAGGAGGATATTAATATCACTTAATAGTTCAAATATGGAATTGAGAACTTTAACAGATGATGCAATGCACAACACAAGTAAGTAACGAACACGAACACAAGATATAAGTTTTCAAGGTAGTAGTATATTGCTTCTCAAGTTCTATTACAAGTGTTTGCACTCATCTTGAAATACAAGAACCTTTGACTCTTTATACTAAACCTACAACCGTCAATATACAAAAAGACAGTTAGATGTGACTAATCTAGACAACAAGATCATCCTAAAGTCAAAAGGCAGATTGCCTTTTGACTAGTGACTATGACAGGCCATAGCTCACTTGACTTTTCTACTACAAAGTCCAAAAAGAAAAAAATACAGAAACTTGCAGACAAAGACCTTATCTACTTTATTATAAGCATGGGAGTTTCACCAACTGATGATAGTTGGTGAACCACCAGAGTGGGCAGCGGACAGATGGTTTCTTTATGATAAAGTTGATGGAAAAGGTGACTTTTCTCTCTCTTCTAAAGGTAAATCAGTCTTGTATTTATTCAGCTTTGGATGACTTTGTCTTGAGAGCTTCAGAAGACTTCATCTTTATACTTCAGAAGAGTTGAGTCTTTGGCTTTAGAAGACTTGACACTTAGTGTAAAGCTTCCTTATCATTTTCTTCAGAACTTATCCTTCAAAGATTTCACACTTGGCATTCTTCTTTGTATGTGTAAAGCTTTCGAAGTTAGTTCTTCTTTGTTCCTTAGTGCATGTTGGAAGACCTGGTTGTTTTGGCATCTTTTGATTGATCCTTTGGTTGTATCAGCCTCTTAACCTCAGAGGTTCCTACAAACTCCCCCTAGGCTGATGCTACCAAACAGATAGGTCTTCAGACTGGGATAGTCCACATGAGAATCTTCAGAATTCCTTTCTTCATTAGCAGATCAGGATTCTTCAGACCCATGAAGTACCTTCTCATGTCATAAAGATCATGCAGAGGAAGTTCAAGCATGTCACTAGTGAAGTAGACATGTTGTTCTCCCTGATCTCTAGTGACATACCATCTATCAGGATTTTCAGCAAATGTCCATGATAGAATTGGTCTTCCAACAGAGAGAGGCTCTACTATGATAGGAGTTGGTTGAGAGCCTTCTTCATGCACTTTCTCAGGATGTTTTGACTCATCCTGAGGTTGGGAGGAGCCTTTCTTGTTTTCTTCTTTGAAGATCTTCTTCTGGCCATCCTCTTTCTTCTCCCAGATGATTTTGACTGAGAGGGTCGGTTTTCTTTACCAGGTTCTTCAGTGGATTCCCTCTCAGTTGGGATCTCCTCTCTCCCAGGTTTAGAAGGAGAGGGAGGAGAAACCTGCTATGGGTTAGAAGATGAAGTTGGTTGTTGTGTAGCTTTAGGTGCAGGTGGTGTTGTCTCTATAAGTTCCACCTTTACCTCAACTTCAGGTTGAGCTTGACTTGATGATGAATGAAGATCCACAAGCTCTCCTCTTTTAATCTTCTGCTTGATCATCCTTATGTGCTCATCCATTGTAGATAGAGACATGGGACCAAGCCTCCTTCCGGAGAACCCATAAAACTTCAAGAAGCTCATCATCTTCTGCCTATTTGTAGACTTTTTCAGACTTTTCTGGATGATGGCTCTTGATTTAGCAGTCTCTTCCCTTTGCCTCTTTCTAGCAGCTTGTTTTTCTCTTTTAGTTCTCTTTTCTAGTTGCTTGTTATATTCAAATAAGATGTAGTCATATGGTAAGGGAAGAAGTGCTGGTGCCTGATAGAGACCTGTGGTACTCAAGTAGTTGATCATCTTTAATCTTTCTTCTTTATCAACTACTTGAGGTTGTTCAGTAGCCACAGTCTCTTCCTCAGGACTTTCCTGAACTGGGGAGAGAATAGGAATGTCCTTATAAAGCCTGTTCCTCCTTAATTCTTCTTTGTGTTTGAGGTTTAAGGCTGCATCCTCAGCTTCCCTTCTCTCCTTTGACAGCTCCATGTCTGCCAGTTCATTTAACTCATCCAAGGGGAGAGAGATGAGTTTATCAACATTATAGTTCTTGGTCCCTAGATAATTGAGTCTGGTTGCCCTTAGTTCAACTTCTTGAGTGTTTAGAATAGGGGCAGCCCTGATTGCAGCTTGCATAAATCCTGGGAACCACTAGAACTCTTTCCCCTTAGCTTCCTCTTCTCTCTCTTTTTTCTTCTTCAATCTCCTCAGCAGTGAGTTTTCTTTTGCCTTTGTCTGCCACAGGCTGAGGAGAGCTTTAGCCTTCATTGCTTAGTTCAGCAGACAAGCTCTGGCCAGAGAGAGGTTGTGATGCACCATCACCAGTTGGTGCCTCACTGAGGGTATGGGGTGCTGGAGGAGATGTTGTCTTAAGGTTCACAGTTTCAGCCTCTGGGCCTTCAGTCAAGGCTTTCCCTTTGAAGCTAATCTTAGGGTCCACCTCAACATCTAGTTGACCAAAGGCTTCCACTGCTAGCCTCTATCTATATAGTGCTGATCTCCTTTTGAATTCTTCCACCACCCAATCTTGAATTTTACTAGCTAGTCTAGCAGCTTGTCTGTTATTGCTTGGGTTGACGAGTGCCAAATCTACCAGATTTATACCCTCATAGAAACTCAGGTTTGAAATGTTTAAGATTTCTAGTTGACCCTGAGTTCTAGAGAGTACAAGAGCTTTCCTTTCACTGTCATACCCCCAACCCCAGATTGGGTTCTCAGAAGGGGCAGACATTGCTCTTGGTACTCCCTCCTTAAACAGTTGTAGTATTAACAAATGTAGATCACTATCTAGAGGAGGTTGTTGAGTATGGACAACTGCAAGAGAGGATGGTGAGTCCTCTATGTCTATACTCTGAGAGGAACTCCCAAGTTCTGTGATTGTTAGGATTTTCACCCTCTTGCATAGGTGAGCTAGGAGATTGATCCATGACATCCACAGGTTCTTGTGGACCTGGATGAGTTGATCTCATTGGTATCTCAGCGAGCTTACCCTTGAGATCAGTGATCTCAAGTTGCTGGTCATTGACCCTTTTCTTCAAGATAGTCACCTGAGATTCCAGGTGAGCTATCTTTGACAAAAAGTAGGTACACATGTTTGAAAGTTTGGGCACCTTTTGTTGCAGACTCCCCTCATCTTCAGATGAAGAATCATAGGGGGTGAGAGGATTGGACCTGAGTCTTCTCCCTCATCACCAGCATAGGTTTCTTGGCTGCTGGATTTCCCCTACCCAATGACATCTTCAAGAGAAGTGTCAAGAGGCTAGGTTGCCATGGTAGAGGTCCTAGTGATGTTATCACTGGCAACAGTGAAAGCCTCTGCCACATGGATCTCTTGGACAATCTGATGGATCTCCTGGACAATCTAAAGATCCACCTCAGTTTGGGGCATCTGATGTGGGCTAGAGATGGGTGAGACAGGAGTACTCATCGCTCCTTGAGTGTAGGAAGAGAGGAGAGACTCATGGTACTCACTGAAACCCAAATCTTCATCAGAGTAGAAGTCAAGGCTAGGAAGTGGTTGATTTAAATCAAGAGGCTGGGGATGGTAACTTTCCCGTGAAGGTTGATCACTAGAGTGTTGAGACTCAGAGTGATGGCTTAAGGCTATTTGAGAGGGTGTGAGCTCATCAGGCTGAGCATGAGGAATCTCAGCACTGATAGTTGCAAAGATGGGAGTGGTTTGCTCTTCAGGGGAAGTGGGAGCTCTAGTATCCACTTCCTCCTGTGTAGGTTGTGATATGGGGCCTGCACATGCTCAATAGTAGGTGCAGGGGTTTGTTTGGATTTTCTGGTGTAAGTGATGGTAATGTTTGGCCTTGATGGTGGTTGAGAAGTGGAGGGTGTTGGTTCATCACTAGCTGGTGCTGCTAGGATGTCACCCTGAGCAATGAGCTCAAACATTTTTAGAACTAGGGCTGTTTCTACCCCTGAGAACCCAACAGATTGCTTTTTCATTGTTTTGAAAATGCCGGGCCTCATATGTGCAAGTTTAAGAACATTGCCTGTTCCCCTCAACTGTGGTCCCAATTCATAGTTGAGAATGTGTTGAACATACCTGGGGAACATGTAATATTCTAAGGAGTCCAAATTTGGAAGTAAATTTGTAAAAACAAACTGAGAGTACCTAAATTTGACCCCTTGAACCATCCCATGGACAATGAAGGAAAGGTCTTCTGGAATCTGGTCCCATCCTCCATGTTTGTTGGATACGCTGTGGATAACGACATGGAGGAGGTATTTCCATTGGTATGAGACCCTCCCCTTCTTGAAGGTCTTGACTGTGAAGTCTCCTTCATATCCCATCTGCTCAAAGGAATGGTTTACAGCAGTCTTTGGGAAGGATATTACACCTTCCTCATCATCCAGCTGAAGATAGGTGTTTATGATGGCTGGAGTGATGAACAGTGTCCTCCCCTGCACTGTGGCCGACAGTGCCTTCTCCCCGTCCATGGTAACCTCTTGACAGGTCCACCAGAACTCAAGCAATTGATCCTTATAGAGAGGAGGATCGATTGTAAGGGAGGTGTAGTAAAGAGACAAAGAAAGAAACCTACAAACGTTTGAGAAGCTTGGATCCTTCTCAGGGTCTAACAAAGCAACTTGGTTATGTTGATTATGCAGGTGCATGGAGAAATCCGGGTTGTTACGACGATTAGGGTTGGCCATTTGGAAGCTTTGTAGTGAAGGAAGGTAGAAGAAGATGAAATTTGGGGTAAGTTAGGTTAAAGACCAATGAGAGAGGTGAGATGAAAGAGAACCGTTTGTAAAGATATACACTGGATTTGAGACAAAGTTAATGGAAAAGATAAACTTTGAAATCCGGATGTGGGTCCTACTTTCAAAAAAAGCGCCCAAAAATTAGTTTTCTTGGAAGTAGAAAATAACTTCCGAAGACAATTGTGGCTTCAGAAGATTTGAAACAAAGCTTCCGAAGGTAAATTATGCTTCGGAAGATATCCTCAAGAATTTTGAAAATTTTGACTTCGGAAGAAATGAATAAGTCTTCCAGACTAAATTGCTTTCGGAAGAAATTTGTTCTTAAAATACATTAAATTGTTTATAAGAGACTTAAGCTTCGGAAGATACTTCAAGAATTTCTTCCGAAGGTAAATCTTAGATAAAGAAGTTTAAGGATTTTAGGACATAAATTTCTTTCGAAGACAATTTCACTTCTTCCAAAAGCAAATTTTTTTATCATTCTAAGGAATATCAGTTAAAAGTTTTATTTTCTTCCAAAGAGAATTGGGCTTATGAGGTGAGCTAAAAGACAACTTAGGACACACAATTTTTAGGAGAAAAATTTGATTAAGTTATTTCAAAAAATCTATTCAAAGTTAATCATCCCAATAGCTGATACAAGATATTTAAATCTCTGTTCATCAAAAGCCTTTGTGAACAGTCAGCATATTGTTCATTTGTGTTAACTTTGAATAGTTTTATCAAACCCTTTTCAAAGTTATCCCTAATCAAATGATACCTGATGTTGATGTGTTTGGTCCTTGAGTGCTGTATAGGATTCTCTGTAATAGAGATAGCACTGTTATTGTCTATATGGCTGGGAGTCTCCTTAAAGTTAAATCCATAGTCAAGCATCTGATTCTGAATCCAAATCACTTGAGCACAGTAGCTTGCAGCAGCAATGTATTCAGCTTTAGTAGTTGATGCAAACACAGGATTATTTCTTGCATTGCCAGGAGACTATCCTTCCACCAAGAAATTGACATCCCGCAGAGGTTGACTTTGCAGTCATATTGCAACCACCATAATCACTGTCTGTATATGCATACAAACTGAAGTCAGAATTCTTTGGATACCAAAGGCCTAAGTTTGGAGCACCTTTGAGATACCTAAGAATCCTTTTGACAGTAATAAGGTGTGATATCTTGGGGTTGGCTTGATATCTGGAACATATGCATGTAGCAAACATAATATCAGGCCTGCTAGCAGTAAGCTACATGAGTGACCCAATCATGGCCCTATAGAGATGTTCATCAACAGACTCTCCCTCAAGATCAGGACCAAGGGAGTGATTTCTAGCTATGGGTGTCTTTGCGACCTTACAGTCAGTCATCTTGAATCTTGTGAGTATGTCCTGAACATACTTTGACTGACTTATGAAGATGCCATCTTCAACTTGCTTCACTTGAATACCCAGAAAGAAATTGAGTTCCCCCATGGCACTCATTTCAAATCTGTTCCTCATCAACATCTCAAAGTCTGTGCAGAGCTTTGGATTAGTTGACCAAAGATGATGTCATCCATATATATTTGAACTAGCAATGTGTCGTTTCCTATTTCTTTGATGAAGAGAGTCCCATCAATAGTACCTCTTTTGTATCCATGCTGACAGAGGTATGTTGATAGTGTCTCATACCACTTTCTTGGAGCCTGATGTAGCCCATATAGAGCTTTATCAAGCTTGCTGACATAATCAGGATGATCGGGGTCTGCAAAGCCTGATGGTTGTCTAATGTAGACTTCTTCATCAATCACCCAATAGAGAAAGGCACACTTCACATCAAGCTGGTAGACCTTGAAGTCCTTAGATGCAGCATAAGCCAGAAATATTCTTACAGCTTCAAGTCTAGCTACTGGAGCAAAGACATCAGTGTAGTTAATTCCTTCTTGTTGAGTGTATCCTTGGACAACTAGTCTTGCCTTGTTCTTGATGATAATCCCTCTATCATCTTTATTATTCCTAAAAACCCACTTGGTACCTATAATAGTCTTCCCTTGAGGAAGAGGGCATAAGTTCCAAACCTTCTGTCTTTTGATTTAAAGCAATTCTTCTTGCATTGCTTCAATCCAACTTCCATTCTTTAGAGCCTCATCAACTTTCTTTGGCTCAATTTGGGATAAGAAACAAGAATGTAGACAAACATGACTGTCATGAGTTTGTGCTCTTGTTCTCACTCCTGAGTCAACATTCCTAATGATATTTATGGTGGGATGTAACTTGTGGATCCTAAGTTGAGGGATCATAGCAAGTTGGTTGGACAGATCAAGATTAGAGAAATTTTGATCTGGCAAAGAAGAGTCCCCCACCACATCAGCACACTTATCAAGAGAAACTTGATTCAATGAGTGTGTGACATCATTGATGTTGTCTTCAATAGAGTGGTTATCTGCATCAATAAATTCTTGATCACTATCACCACCACCAGTTCTTCCTGCATAGGAGGTTCCTTCTCCTGAATTCTGAGCCTCTGAACTGGACTTTAAGGGTAATTCAGTTGAATCAGCAGTATTTGTCATGCTTGTGCTGATTGGAGCCTCTATGACAGGGTTAGTCACCATTAGAGCTGAAGTAGTCTTCTTGTTTGGTCTTCTCAGCTCAAATCTTGGGTCAGGATCTTCTGTTGACATGTTATCCATAGATCCTGAAACATTCTCATAAGATTTGTTAAAACGTTGGTAACTAAATCAAGATCAAATAGCCAATCTGGACCAGAACCTTTCATACAGGGTGTGTGTTCATTGAAAGTTACATTGGCTGACTCCTCAATGATTCTAGTTCTGAGATTGTATACTCTGTAAGCCTTAGCTTGAGAAGAGTTTCCAACAAAATGTCCATCATCTAATTTCTAGCAAACTTAGCTTATTTGATCTTTGGTATTCAAGATGGTGCAAGGACATCCAAATGTTCTGAGAAAACCAATAAATGGTCTCCTTTTATGCCATAGTTCATAAGGAGTCTTACTATGTGTCTTAACTACCAAAACTCTGTTCTGCATATAGCAGGTTGTTAACAGCCTCTGCCCAGAAGGTGATGGGCAGCTTAGAGTCAGACAACATGGTTCTTGCAGCTTCAATAAGTGTCATGTTTCTTCTCTCAGCAACACCGTTTTGCTGAGGAGTCCTGGAGGCACTATATTGTCTTATATACCCTTTTCATCACAAAATGCATCAAGGTTTGGTTTTTGAATTCTATTCCTTGATCACATCTTATGATTTGACCTTATGATCAGATTGATTCTCAATTCTCAAATCAAGATTTCAGGGGTCTCATCCTTAGTTCTAAGGAAGAATACCCAAGTAAATCTTATGAAGTCATCTATGATCACCAAACAGTATGAGGTCCTTCCTAGACTCATTACACTGGTAGGGCCAAACAGATCCATATGTAGCAAGTGTAGGGGAGTAGTGATAGAGTTCATTTCCTTTGGCTTGTGAGACACTTTGTGTTGTTTACCTTTCAGGCATGCAACACAGTGGTCATCACTTGTAAACTCTTTCTTTGGCATTCTAGTTACCAAATCATTCTTAATCAGTTTATTCATGTTTATAAAGTTTACATGGCACATTCTTTTATGCCAAAGGAAAGACTCATCACTATTTGCTTTAGATAGAAAGCAAGACACTTCTCCAGAGGGAGTGGTTTCATGCAAATCCATCTTGTACATGTTCCCTCTCCTGGGAGCTCTAAGCAAAATATGCTCCTGAGGAATGTCAATCCCGGGCTTGAGAACAATGCACTCATGCTCAGTAAAGAGCATGTGATGTTTTTTGTCACAAATTTGGGACACACTCAGAAGATTATATCCCAGCTCCTTGACAAAGTTTACCTTCTCAATGCTGAGCTCACCATTTGTAACCTTGCCCCGGCCAGTAATATAACCTCCTGCATCTCCACCAAAAGCAATTGGTCCTCCATCAAATCTTTCAAAGTGTTGAAGCAAGGACTCATTACCAGTCATGTGCCTAGAGCAGCCGCTATCAATAATCCAGACATTTCTGCTGGTCTTTAGTTATCCCTGCACAAAAAGAGATGATTTAGTTACATTTGGAAACCCAAGCCTCTTTGGTCTTGGGCTTATAAGTTCAGATGAAGGCAATGGAATAGTAAATGATCCAATGTTCAAGCTTAAAGGATCATTTGTTGTTGCTGCAGAAGAACTTCCAATCTCAAGATCTTCCTTCATCTTCCACACCACCTTTGGAAGATTGGGCTTGACCTTAACTGCTTCGGAAGCTTTTGTGGCTTCAGAAGCTTTTGAGACAGATCGTTCGGAAGATTTTGCTTTCACTGCAGCAAGCTTTAGTGCTTCGGAAGCATTCCTTTCTTCGAGACCAACTTTTCTTCCGAAGGCAATTTCTTCTTTGCCTTCTTCTTTATTTTGGAGCTTCCAAAGGAAACAGATTTTCCTTCCAAAGCTTGTTGTTCTTTCTTCTTCCCAGAAGTCTTTTCTTTTATCAAGTGGACAGTACCTTTAGGATTGTAGATACAATCTTTAGCCAAATGAGAGATACTACCACACATGACACAGATCATTTACTCTTTCTGGGAATCTTCTTGTCTGAAGAGGACTGATATTGAACACTTCCCTTCTCCTTTTTCATCTTTTCAGATGATACATCAAGCTTTTTAGGGATAGGCTTGCTATTGGAGATGGGTGATTCAGGATGTGCAGCAGTGACACACAGTTTATCAGTCTTCTTCTTGTTGTTGCTGGAGTGAGTTGAAGCTGAAGTAGAACTCTTGGTACTTGAATTCTTAACAAGATCTTCAATTTTATCACCTTGAACCCTGCTGAGACAAATACTTGTTTTTGTTTGGGATCAAAGGTGGTCTTGACCTCTTGAGCTTCTCTTGATCTTCTTTTTGCTCTTCTGATTAAGTTCTTTCTCTTGGTGTTGCTCAAACCAGCTTCTTTTTCCTCCTTAGGAGCATGGTGACCCTTTTTGGATTGACTCTCTTCACTCACCTCAGAGTCATCCCTCACCTTCTCCTCTTCATCCTCTTTATCACTAGGGTCTATAAATGGAAGCTCATCTTGACCAGTTCCACACCTTGGAGATCTAACTTATAGTAGAGAGTGTGGAGGAGCTATGTCACTAGAGCCCGGTCCCTGCTTGTTCTGATAACACACTTTTGCATGTAGAGATGAGGATATCATGTTCTTGAAGGTTTCCTCTTCAAGAACACATTTTTCTGCCCTGGCTTTGCTGATCACAAGCTCAGCCTGGCATTTAGTCAACTTGGTAATGAGATCCTTAATTTGAGTCCTGTAATTTGTTTACTCATGTTTAAGAGTTGAAACTGTTTTCTCTAGATCTTCTATTTTAAGTTTATAGCCATTTTTAGCTCTTTTAAAATCAGCTTTTAAAATATTCAAAGACTCAATGTCAGATCTCATTTCCAAGTTGTAGGACCTATATCTATTAACTTTAGCAATATATTCAGGAGAGCAAAGATGTTCAAGTACCTTAGCTTCATCATGATCAGTCATGAGTGCTTGGTTTGGAGATGCATCTTCAGCTTGAAAGCTCCAGTCAAAGCCTCCTTCTTCAATAGCAACTGCAGCTTGCTGTCTTGGCTTCTCCTTCTGGTGCCCTCCTTCAGTGTAGTTTGGCCTAGAAGAAGCTAGGCCACCATTAGACTTGGGTACCTTGCATTCTCTAGCAAAGTGTCCAATATGGTTACAGTTGTAACACTTGACTTTGCTCTTGTCCAGCCCGAACTTGCTACTAGCAGCATTGCTAGGAAACCTTCTCCCAGTCCTTTGTAGAACTCCTGGGCTCTGTGAGTAAGAAGAGCCATCTGCTGAACTATCTCCATATATTCCAGATCATCTGGATGGATACAGTCTAGGTCTTCAAGAGTAAAGAGAAAGTTTCCTGAACTTTTGTCAGTGGAAACAAAAGCTTGAGAAGAGCTTGTCTCTTGGAAGGGACTTCCTTGGATGTAGCTCTCTCTGGGTGTCTCCGAGAAAGTGATGAAAGGTCCCTTTTGTGAAGTCTCAGGGTAGCAGATGAGATGATGTTGTGGTTCTCTACTATCCCTTTCAACCACATGAAGGGTAGAACTCTAGTGAATGTTGGAGTTACCAGATGAATTTTGCATGTTCATCTCCATCTGGTATCCACTAAGTATCCCATATACTCAGTGAGAGTGAGGGTCTTGAGAATTTCAGTCCTTTTAATGACCACACAATAGTGTGTCCATTGTCTTGGAAGAGAGGACATGAACTTTCTTACAATATCCCTGTTTTCAATGGTCACTCCAACATCAGCCAGAGTATCCACAATCTCAACATACCTGAAGTATTGTTGAGTTATGGTCTCACCTGTTTTGAAGGTGAAATTTTCAAACTGCTGCTTCAGGAGATCTATCTTGTTCTCCTTGGCTTCATTTGAACCCTCATACATGAGTTTAAGTGCATCCCATAGCTGTTTGGCGGTCTTGCACTTCTTGAAACCTCTGTAGATGGAGTTTGGAAGAGCAGTTTGGAGGGCTGTCATAGCTTTCTGATCAATATCAATTCTTTTCCAGTCTTCATCAGAAAAATCTGCCTTCTCTTTTTGGTATCATGCCACCCCCAGCAGCAGCTGAAGTGGTGCCTGGTACATGAGGTTCGTTGACAACAGACTCCCACATCCTGGAATTTGAGACTTGATAAAGCCTTCCATTCTTTGACACCAAGTGTTAAAATCCTCAGGAGTGATCAGTGGGGATTTTGTCATGGTTCCAATTTCCATATCAACTTTTGAGATAGCAGCCATTTGAAGAGTTAAGTGATGTGTGTTACTAAGAGGTTTTGAAGATGGTGAGATCTTGCAAACAAGAGCCTGAATGCTCTGATACCAAATGCAGGACCGTTAAAGGGTTCTTAACACTTAATTAACACACTTAGGAGGATATTAATATCACTTAACAGTTCAAATAGGGAACTGAGAACTTTAACAGATGATGCAATGCACAACACAAGTAAGTAAAGAACAAGAACACAAGATATAAGTTTTCAAGGAAGTAGTATATTGCTTCTCAAGTTCTATTACAAGTGTTTGCACTCATCTATGAAATACAAGAACCTTTGACTCTTTATACTAAACCTACAACTGTCAATATGCAAAAAGACAGTTGGATGTGACTAATCTAGATAACAAGATCATCCTAAAGTCAAAAGGCAGATTGCCTTTTGACTAGTGACTATGACAGGCCATAGCTCACTTGACTTTTCTACTACAAAAGTCCAAAAAGTAACAAATACAAAAACTTGCAGACAAAGACCTTATCTACTTTATCATAAAGCATGGGAGTTTCACCAACTGATGATAGTTGGTGAACCACTAGAGTGGGCAGCAGATAGATGGTTGCTTTATGATAAAGTTGATGGAAAAGGTGACTTTTCTCTCTCTTCTAAAGGTAAATCAGTCTTGTATTTATTCAGCTTCGGAAGACTTTGTCTTGAGAGCTTCAGAAGACTTCATCTTTATACTTCGGAAGAGTTGAGTCTATGGCTTCGGAAGACTTGACACTTAGTGTAAAGCTTCCTAATCATTTTCTTCAAAACTTATCCTTTGGAAGATTTCACACTTGGCATTCTTCTTTGTATGTGTAAAGCTTCCGAAGTTAGTTCTTCTTTGTTCCTTAGTGCATGTTGGAAGACCTGGTTGTTTTGGCATCTTTTGATTGATCCTTTGGTTGCATCAGCCTCTTAACCTCAGAGGTTCCTACAGAAAATCTTACTGTTTAGTTATCATTGATGAATATACAAGATTTTCATGGGTTTTCTTTCTAAATGCTAAATCTGAAACGGTGAATTAATAAAAGATTTCATCATTAAAGTAGAAAATCAACTTGATCAAAAAGTAAAAATAATTAGAAGTGATAATGGGATAGAATTCAAAAATCTAACTCTTGACATGGTTTTGTGTAGAGAAAGGAATATCTCATCAGTTCAGTGCTCCCAGAACTCCTCAACAAAACGAAGTTGCTGAAAGGAAGAACCGAACATTGATTGAAGCAGCACGATCCATGTTAGCCGATGCTAAAATTCAGATCACATTCTTGGATGAAGCAATATCAACAACATGTTTTGTTCAGAACCATTCATTAATTGTTAAAGACAAACTGAAAACTCCATATGAGTTAATGTTTGGCAGGAAAACCAAACATAGATTTTCTTAAATCTTTTGGTTGTCTGGTTATGATTCTGAATTCAAGTGATTATTTAGGAAAATTTGAATCAAAATCTGTTGATGGATTTTTCATTGGTTATTCATCTGTTTCAAAGGCCTATCGAGTTTATAACTCTAGGACTAATGTTATAGTAGAAACATTCAATGTTAAATTTCTTGAAAACTCTTTTCCATCAGTGTCAAATGGTGCTGCATGGTTATTTTATTTAGATTCATTGTCAAACTCTTTTCAATCCAACTTGTTTAATCAATCTAACTTGCTTGATTCTACAGGTGAAAAGAAAATTCAAGGAGATCTCGGTTCATTCAGTGACAATTCGGATTCTGACGATGCAGATGATTCAAGCCCAAACTATCCCTTCTTTTCTTTTGTTAGAGATTCTATTATTCAGTCTATTAATAAAGTTCATTCTCATCAAGATAATGCTCATTCAGTTTCAAAAAACCAAGATGTGTCACAACCAATTCTAATGATGGTACAAAAATTGTACAACCTGAGTCTGGAACATCATCTATCTCTGGTGATGTAGTTGATTCTGGTAATCTTGATTACTTTATCAACTCACCGACTCAAGTTCCCAACTTCAATCCACATTCTTCAAGCCTATTGCATCAGCTTTCCAACTTGAATCAAACCAATCTAGATGTTCATGTTCAAGGAGATGAGATTCCGACATCTCGTATTCATAAGAACCATCCAACATCTCAGATTATTGGTCCTTTGAGTGAGAGAACGACTAGAAGTAAATTAGAACAAGCAAACGTATGCTTATACTCTTGCTTTCTTTCTCAAATTGTTCCTAAAAACATGACAGAAGCAGTAAAGGACAATGGTTGGATCGAGGCTATGCAAGAAGAACTATTACAGTTCCGTAAACAAGAAGTGTGGAATCTGGTGGATTTACCTGAAAGGAAAATTCCATAGGCACAAAATGGTTATTCAGAAATAAAACTGATGATAGAGGAATTGTTATCCGAAATAAAGCGAGATTAGTTGCACAACGATACACTTAAGAAAAGGTATTGATTATGATGAAGTATTTGCTCTAATTGCAAGACTTGAATCTATTCGTGTCTTCTGGCTTATGCCTCTTTCATGAAATTAAAGTGTATCAAATGGATGTAAAGGGTGCATTTTTGTATGGTTCTATCACTGATGATGTGTACGTGAAGCAACCTCCAGGTTTTGAAGATGCTACATATCCACATCGTGTGTACAAATGAGCAAAGCCTTATATGGACTACATCAAGCCCCTAGAATCTGGTATGAGACATTGTCACATCACTTAATCCAACATGGATACATGCGAGGGAAAATCGATCCAACTTTATTCATAAGGAAGGATG
This sequence comes from Flaveria sonorensis, assembly GCA_025506505.1. Lineage (NCBI taxonomy): Eukaryota > Viridiplantae > Streptophyta > Magnoliopsida > Asterales > Asteraceae > Flaveria > Flaveria sonorensis. The sequence goes on from CM046437.1 coordinate 32,564,139, forward strand.
CTGATGATCTCTTATGTGTATAAGTGTATGTTGATATCATATTTGGTTCTACAAGTCTAAAAATGTGTAATGAATTCGAAGAAATCATGAAATCTCGATTTCAGATGAGTTCTATGGGAGAGATAAATTTCTTTCTTGGACTACAAGTTAAGCAATCTACAGATGGTATTTTTATCAACCAAGAGAAGTTTGTCGACAAACTCTTGAAGAAATTTAAGCTACAAGATTGTTAGTCAATTAGAACTCCAACTGATGTGAACACCAAGATTGAGCCTGATCTGAAAGGAAAATCAGTAGACCAAACATTATACAGATCGATGATTGGTTATTTGATGTATCTCACTGCATCTAGACCAGACATTATGTATGTGTTTGTGTCTGTGCAGGGTATCAATCAGACCCGAAAGAATCCCACTTAATTGCTGTCAAAAGAATATTCAGGTATCTCAAAGGTAAACCGGCTTTAGGGCTATGGTATCCTTAAGAAGGAAACTTTGAGTTACATGGGTATATCGATAGTGATTATGGCGGATGTTGTCAAGATAGAAAATCAACAACGGGTGGGTGTCAATTTTTAGGACCCAAATTAGTCTCGTGGCAATGTAAGAAACAAACAAATGTCTCTGTTTCTACTACAGAAGCTGAGTACATTGCTGCTTCAGCAGGATGTTCTCAAATCCTTTGGTTACAAAACCAACTGCTGGATTACAGGTTCAACTTTCTTAAAACACCTATTTACATTGATAACACAGCTGCTATGTTCATTATAGCTAATCCTATCCAACATTCTAAAACAAAAACATATAGAAATTCGATATCATTTTCTCAAAGATAACTCTGAAAAAAGGTTTATCATTTTGATTCAAATTGCTACTAAAAAAGTTGGCCGACCTTTTTACTAAAGCCTTCTTACCAAGACGGTTTGAGTATTTGGTAGAGTCAATTGGACTTATTAACCACATGTAAAAATTGGTTTTTGAGTATTTCAGTTAATTGAGTCTAAATATGATTAGAACCCTCCTTATATGAATAAGACACAGCCAGAGAACCTGTCAAAGTTAATTGCCTGATTTTATTTTGTGTGTGCATGTTTATTAGAAAAACAAAACCAAATAAAATTATAGAAAATTTAAAAACAAAAGATAAAAATATAAAACCAAAAATCACAAAAATAGTGTTTTTCCTTATTAATTATATAGGAATGAATTTGTTTTGCAATACGTGAAAAATGATAGTACATTAGTATGATCAGTTGCATACTTCACTTTCGACTAAAGTCTGACATGATCAGATATGATGTGCAGGTAAGCTCATGCAATTAGACTGAAAAAGTAAATTGTTGTGATTAAACTAAATCACTCATGCATTCATGTATTTCTATCTTAGCACTAATGAGTAGTGTGATTTCTCAAATTGATTGCTTGTTAAGACATAATCTCACACCTGATGGTGATATGAATAACCATTGAGCTCTAATTATTTAAAGCATCTAACACTTCTCTATTATGTGTCATCATAGACCTGAAGTGATGAGATATCCTTTGTTGTAAGTGATTACAGACCTGGATATTCTCACTGATGCAACAAAATGCCAATATGCACAAACACCAATGAGATCTGGTTATAGTATATGTCAGGTTAACAAGTTGAGAACAGTGACTTCTTGCATATCTTTATGAGAATTATCCTCTCTAAGTCTAAGTGTGACTGCATAATGTCATATCTAATTGTATCTTAAACAATCCAAGAATTGAAAAAGTAAGTGTACTGAGTACCTTGCCAAAAGCACTCATTTGCTGTCCTTAGATCTCGTGTCTCCTTTGCTGTAGAAATGCTGACCTGGAACACACTTGTTCAGGATTTATTCATTATCTATGACTAACCATCATTTTTTTTATTTCAATGTCTCACTGCAGACATTGATTCATTTGTAAATATTAGATTTTTATTCTGCTTTAATTTTGTTTTTGCATGTTTTCTGTTGCAGGCATATTACAATGAATTGTGTGATCTTCATAGACTTTCAAGAAACTTCTAAGGTTTCTCAAACTTAAAAGTTTAGGGGGGAGTCAAAAAAGAGTTAACATGATTGTCGTCAGGATCAGCGATCTAAGTTTGATCAATTAGAGTTGAATTCGCAGCGGAATTAGAACAAGAATTAGACAAATATAGCAAGAACACAATAGATATCAATGGAACAGTACACGGTTATAGAGAAAGAGGGTTTTTTTGCAAAAGGGATAATATCATTCATGCACAAATGCTTCGGTATGGCGGCTGCTAAGCTTCGCAGGCTTCGCTAAGCTACGCAGGGCTTCGCTAAGCTACGCACTTCAGTTACAATTAGGTCAACATTCCTTATATAAAGGAATGTGACGTCTGCTGATGTCACTTGATAGTGACATCTAACAGAATTATTACAAACAACTGAAAGTAAGCAAACTACTGAGAATGTTCACAACAACTGAGAACATCTCAGAGTATGCTAAGTACAAGATGAAACTAAAACTACTGAAACTACAAGTACTGATTACAAGAAACATAAAACTACTGAAAGGAAACCATCACAACTACTGAAGAGGTCTTCTTCAGCTGTTGTGACAACATCTGAAACTTGGTCTTCAGTCTTTGTCTTCAGCTTTTGTCTTCAGACTTGTCTTCAGCTTTTGTCTTCAGACTTTGTCTTCATTCTTAGCTTCAGACTTTGTCTTCAGCTTTTGTCTTCAGACTTTGTCTTCAGTTCTTTACTTCAGACTTTGTCTTCAGCTTTTTCACTTCAGACTTTGTCTTCAGCTCTTTCACTTCAGACTTGTCTTCAGACCTTGTTATCAGTTGATGTCTTCAGCTGTTGCAGACTACTTCAGTTGTTGTAATGTCTGTGGGACTTAAAGGTTTTCTGATCAGGCTCATTGGTTCTTTTGGTCCAACAAACTCCCCCTGAACCAATGCAGCCAAAACCTTTAAGCTTATTGAGGTCCCACTTATTCTTGGCAGAAATACTCTCTTGATCAGCTTCAGAGATATCAGATAAGCACAGGCCAGGGAACAGGTTTCAGTAGATGTGAATGTCAAAGGATGGAAGGGAACTCTGTCTTGGGGAACTGGACACAGAGCTGTTATCCCAACCATGAAACCTACTTCCCATTGATGAGTCTATAAGACTCTCTGACGTAGGCCTCAAGGAGAACAACTTGTTCCTCCTTAGTGAGTTCTTCTGCTTCTCCTTCGAAGAAGAACTCTGGGCCATAGTACTCTGATAGGTACTTTACTGTCTTTCCATTTTTCAACTCAACAGTTGTTATCTCTCTGTAAGCAAATTCATCTGGGTGAGTCCCTTCTAATAACAACTGGAGTTCATTTTTCTTGATCTCTTCAAGCCTCTTGTATAACAACCCCTTCTTGACCATTTTGTTCTCCATTAGAGTTTGAGGGGTCATCTTTGACTTGTAGGCTCTCTTGAAGTCTTCAAGTATCTCCCAGGGTGAGACTACAATGGCCAACATAATAACAGCATCTATGGTCTTTCTCACTTGGCCATTGTATCTACTTGGTATGGATTTCTTATGAATTCTAGAACTAACCCTGGGGTCTGGCCAAATCCTTACTCTCTCCTTTTGATATTGAAAGGTATGCCTGAGAGCATACAGCCTTTGAGCGTGTTTCTTCATGGCTTGTATAGATGATGACTGAGGAAACTCTTTGTCAACCATCTTCAAAAGTTGCTCATCGTGCTGTTTTCTGTGTTCTTCTTCTTCAATCTTAACTTTCACCATTTGCCTCTGAAAGTCTGGTGTGATCATTTGTTGACTTCTGGGCTCAGGTATTTTTAGAACAGCAGAGATTGGATGTGGTTTGAGGTGGTTTTTGGGGTAAGGGAGTTGGTTTTGAGGGTTGAGTTGGTTTAAGTTTAGGTTTAGGGATTGGTTTGGAGAGTTGTGGGGTTGGTTGTTTTTGAGTGGGAGTTTGGGAAGGCTGATCTAGCATTTTTGTGGTAAGTTTGGCTTTGGAAAGCTTGGCCATATCAGTTCTCTTCCCAGCACTTGCTTTATCTAAGGCTTCGATAATCAACCCCTTATTGAATGCTTCAGAAGCACAGATTCTGGTGGTTATTGCCAGAATACTGTCTCTGGTCCATGATTTAATCTCAATTAATGATCTTCCCAAGTATTTTGCAATAAACCTGATCATTATCTCCAACCTCTCCCTTTCCATCACACTGTAACTGGCCCATCTCTCTTGTATCTCTTTAATCTCCAGCCTTCTGATCTCAGTGTCTAATGTAGCTGTATCAAAGCCCTGTCTGAAGAGTTGGTCTATTATTCTGTCCATTGATCTGCTGTGAGCTTCATCAGCTTCTTTAACCAGATCTTCCAATGATTTCTCTTCATCAGGCTTTTGAGTTTCAGCACTTTTCTTTCTCTTGTATGTGATCAGCTGTTTTTCCTTTTCTAACTCCTTTTCTTTCTCTTGTTGTTTCTCATCTTCCACTCTCTTTCTCTTTCTTTCTTTCACTGCCTTAGACTCCCCCTTTTTGGGTGCATTGGGTTCAGGGGTTTGAATGGCAGAAAGCTTCTTTTGCACAGCATCATCAACAAGTGTTTGTAGATTTGAGGAGATCCTCTCATCAATGGCTTTATGCACAATCTCATTGATGATGGGAGTGATGAGAGGTAAGGAATGTTGAAAGGTAGCAACCATCTGCTCAGAGGGGTTCTGTCCCTGAGAGGTGGTGCCAAAAGCAGTGGCTGGTGGCTCAGTTGAGTGTAGTGGCTGAGTGTTTGGTGAACCTTCAGATGAAGGTGCCATCTGTGGGTTTATTGGGGCAGATGGACTTTGATCCTGAGACATTTTGGCAAGCAGTTCTTTGAGTCTGCTCACCTCAGCCTCAAGGATTGTGTTATGGGCTAAGACATCGAAGAAAAAGCCCAGGTCATCATCAGTCTTTGCTGAATCACCTGACCTCCTGATTGAATCAGGATGTACATGCCCTGAGTGTAGATCAGTTGTAGCATGTGCCCCTTGTTCTTGGTTCTGGGGACTTCCTGCCTCAGGACTGAGTCCTTCATCGGCAGTTGCCTCTGGTGAGGTCTTAGAGATGTTACCAACTGCATCCTGTTCATTTGCTGAATCAGTAGAAGTGGCAGCCTCACCAGATGTTCTAACCTCCTCCTCTACACGGGGAGATTGAACATTATAACCCCTGTGCTGTGGGTTATCAGCAGCATTTTGGTCCTCTTCCTCAGCTGTTGAGGTTCTCCCCATTGTAATTGGTTTCTGGGGAGGAGGAGAGGAATGCAGCTGACTCAGCACTTGTGCAACTATAATGGTTGGGCTTTGAGGGGCGGTTGCATTTGGAGATAGGTTTGAAGCAGATTGCACCCGGGGTGACTGGTGCTCTTCAATGGTAACCTTCTCAATTGAGATAGGTTCCAGCATTGTGGTATCCCCAATTATGGTTGCATCAGGATCCTGTTGAGAGGATGCCTGAGCGGCTAGGGCTGGTGGAGTCTTTGACACTACTGGGGGTTAGAACCAGTAAGTGTTTCCTGTATTGGTGGTACAGGGGCATCCTCAGGGGACTCATCTCCCTGAGTAGCCTTTTTGGGCTTTTTGGTGTTGGGTTTGGTGGGGACTTTGGATCTGGAAGTGGAGGCTGTGGGTTCCCGCTGCTTGGGTTTTAGCAGCCGGGCAGCCCCTTTCAGTGTAGGGTCAGAGTTGTGCCTGGAGTATACTTCAGGCAATACAGCCGGAGCAGGGACTCCAAGGCCAACAAGGCCGTCTGATTTTAGCTGATTTAAAATTATGGCCATGAGAAACCTGGGATATAATATCCATCTGTTTGCCACAGGTTTCAAAGCCAGATCCTTTAGTTCCATGAAAACTATCTCAGAAAAATTTAGATTTTGTCGTTCAAAGATAGAGTATAATACCTGTTGCCATCGGGAGGACATCTGATCCCATGAGAGGTTTTTGATGCAAGGCAGACATTCACCATGTGGAATATAAGACGTTCAGCATCATGGAAGTGCTTCTTCAGAATGGTGGTAGCACTTAAGTCTCCTTCATACCCGTTATTGATGAAAGACATATCAGTTGTGCCTTTCGGGTATTCTGTGACACAGGTGGCATCATGTAGATTTAGGGTTTGTCGAATGATGTCTGGAGTGATGACCACCTGTTTCTGGTTAACCAACGACTGGAGAGTGATTTGGCTATCATTCTCACCAGTTTGCACAGAGACGTTGGTCCAGAATTGGCTTAGGGAATCGGGGTATATGGTAGGATTCAGAAGAAAAGCGGTTCGGTACTGGGAATCTACCATAAGATCGATGGCATTATCAAATTTGTTCCAAAAGGCCGATTTCGAGAGGTAGGCAACACAGTTGTGTCTGGGTTTGAGTTTCATGGTCGCCATTGTTGAGAGAGTGAAGGACATAAAACGGCTAATGAAACGTTTGAAAGTAGGTTTAGGTATTTATAGGGTAAGAAAAGGCTGATATAAAACGACTGAAAGTGTTGGTGCTGTCATCAGTTGTTTGAAAACAACTGAAGACCTGGTTTTAACTTTCAGAAGTTGTAACAACTGAAGACTTGGTATTAGTCATCAGTAGTTGTGAAAACTACTGAAGACATGGTTTTGGCTTCAGGTGTTGTAAACAACTGAAGATTTGGTGTTAGTCATCAGTAGTTGTAAAACTACTGAAGACATGGTTTTGGCTTCAGTTGTATGAAGTGAAACAGCAGTTGTAGAAACAACTGAAGAGAAAAGTTTCTCATCAGCTGTTGTCGTCAATTCTTAGCTCATCAGCTGTTTCATTCTGACCTCAACACTTATCAGACTTTTTCTGATTTTCAGACGTTTCATTGGTCATCAGTACTTATCTGTTATACTGACATCAGTAGTTGTAACTACATCAGTAGTTGTAACCACATCAGTTCTTTTCAACAGATAGAGTACTTCAGTACTTTTAAGTAATTTAGTCTTCAGTAGTTATGAAAACTACTGAGGATAAAAGAACTTATCAGTACTTATTTGTGACAATAGTATACGAATGCTCATCAGTACTTGTTGACTGAGATCATCAGTAGTTGTCACTTATTGGTAGACCTCTCACTAAACTATTGTGGATCAGCTGATTCATGTTTTTGAGATTAACATGACCCAGCCTTCTATGCCACAGTTTAGATTCCTGAGGAGAGGCCTTGGAGAACAGGCAAGGATGACCTTTTAAATCAATCTTCTTTGACAAATCCAAGGCATATACTCTTCCTATCCTGTTGGCCTTCAGGAGAGTATGTTCATCCAATACCTTGTCAATCAGCCTCAGAACTTTGGAAGACAGAATCCGGCAGTTCTGGCTTGTGAAAAGTGCAACATGCCCTTTATCACACATCTGACTGACACTCAGTAGATTATACTTGAGATTCTCCACATGGTTAACATCATCAAATCTGATTTCTCCATTTGACACAAATCCTTTCCCGATGATGTAACCCTTAGCATCATTTCCAAATGAGACAAATCCCTTCTTTCCTTGAGAGTAGTCATTAAGAAGAGAACTGCTCCCAGTCATATGCATAGATCCTCCACTGTCTACATACCAGATGCTTCTTTGGCATGCTGAAGAACCCTGCATTTATCATAAGAAACTAGTTAGCTTTAGAGACCCAAACCTTTTTGGTTTTGGGTCTGTTTTCATCAACAGATTTAACCATAACTTGTTTCTCATGATTAACAGCTGATGAAGGTGGAGATGGTGCTGAAATGGATTTCTTAGATTTGGGCTTGGATTTCCTTTTCAGTGGTTTGATCACAGGTGCATCTAGTTGGTTAACTCTCCCCAACAAATGCTGAACCATCATAACAAGTTGTGTCTGATTTGTTGCTAAAGCCTTCAGCTCATTTGACACATCAGTACTTGTTTTTGATGAGTTCCTGTGACCCACCATTTCCTCCTTCTTGAAATTCACAGACTTAGTCTGATGTTTATCATGAGGAACACTATCAGCTGTTTTCTGATAAACCCCATCCTTCTTTTTGGATTTTGGTGAGGCCTTGGGTTTATCAGTTTGAGATGACTGTGGTACAAACTTGGTCTCAAACTCATTTTGTACCAGCATTCATCAGATAGATGATTGAATTTACCACATATTTCACATGGCTTATTCTTCATCTTGGATTGATCAACTGCTGAAGTGGAAACTACTGAAGGTGTGATCTTCAGTACTTTCCTCCTTTCAGTACTTGTGTTAAGTACTGAAGGATCGGTAACAACTGAAGACTTGTTCTTCAGCTGTTCTCTATCCGTCCTGAAAGACCGTATGATAGATTCCTCAGCAGTTGTTAATCCTTTTATTTCAGCAGATTTGAAATGCTTTTCAGATGTTGTGACTTGCCCTTCAGTACTTGGAGTACTTTGAGGGACAACATCTGAATTGCTCAGCTTCATGTGTTTATCAGCATTTAAACCATCAGGCAATTGATTTGCTGAGATCTTAACACTGACTTCATCCTCTAATTTTGTATTATCATTTGAGGATGAATCACATGATGATGTGGTTTGGAAATTACTTTCACCTTCAGATTTTACTATTGATTTTGAAGTAAAATCAGTAGGTGGTGCAGTATGATTGTAACCTATTCCAAACTTCACATTTGAAGCTGTTTGCTTGCTGAGAAGCATTTCAAATCCCTTGCAGGATGTTACCCAGCGGTCACACTCAACTTGGGTAGCTGCAAGTGTCTCTTTGAGACTTCTGTGGTTCTCAAGTATGACCTCTACCTTAGCCTTTTCATCATTAAGTTGGCATTTAAGCTTGTAAATCTCATCATCTTTGTCATTAAGAGCAGACTCATACTCAGCTTTTCTTTTGGAAATAGTTTTCTCAAGCTCAAGATTTTGATTGATTAAGCTACATTTGCCTCTCTAATAGAGACAAAGGCAGCTATGCATGATTCAGAACATAACTTGGCTTTAGCCTCAGAAGATACCTGGGTTACCTGTGAAGATGATGCATTGGAGCAGGAACCCTCAGTAGACTCCAGGGCCATGAGAGCAAGATTCCCAAAAGGATGTTCACCACCATGTTGACCAGCACCAGCAAATAATTGCTCATTGAAACCAGAAAGATCATCTGGTAAGCTGCTCCAGTCAACAACTCCTGGTGTGAAGAAGCTGTGATGAGGTTGAGATTGTGATGGAGATGGTTGAGGCTCAGGTAGGGCTTGAGGTTGTTGTGCTATAGGAACTTGAACTGGATTTGGCTGTGGCATGTAATAGCAGGGATATGGATATGGCATTGGACCCTGAGGGACAAAATATGCAGGAGATTGAGGTTGTGAGTGATGACCAGAACTAGCAGGATGTTGCCCTTTGTTTTGTGAACTATTGCTTGGAAAGGTCACAAAGGGTGCAGAGGAGTTAGATCCAGTTGATCTACACTCTCTTGCAAAGTGCCCAAGCCTGTGGCATTTGTGACACCTCAACTTACTCTTGTCAAAACCAACTTTGGTTTTGCCAGAGAGTCCTGGAAAATTCCTACCAGTTCTCTTGTAGAACTTTTGAGATCTGATATTGATCAAGGCCATTTGGCTCAAAATATCCATCTCTTCTAAATCATCATCAGCAATACCCTTCAAATCATCCATGATAAAGCATAAATTATCACTATTACACCCAGAATGACTGTCAACACCAACAAATGCATGATCAGAACTGTTTGAAGAGAAATCTATATGCTCATCATAATGGCTTTCTGATCCAGCATATTCTGACTCATGACCGACCAAGGCAGTGTTCCCTGGTACAAAGTCATCAGTGAGCTTTCCTGATGATGCCAGTTTCCTTTTCTGCTCTATCTCTCTTTCAAATGTAAGCAGTTTCCCATGGAGTTGGGTGAGAGATAGGCTATCCAGATTTGCACTGGAGCGTAGGACAATGGTGTATGTGTCCCATCTCTCAGGCAGTGATCTGAGGAATCTGTTGTTCATCTGGCTGTTAGTATACTCATGCTTGACCATTTTCAGCTCAGAGATCAAGCAGGAGAAACGCTCAAACTGTTGAGTCAGTGTCTCACCCTTCCTATGAGAGAATGTCTCATATTGTTGGGCGAGGATTTCTCTGTTGTTTGCTAAGACCTCATCAGTTCCTCCGAATTGTTCCTTCAAAGCATTCCAGAGGTCATGAGCAGTTTCATGATGCATAAGCCCAGAATAGATTTCATTAGGCAGTGCCATGGCCAGAATTCCATGGGCTTTAGCATCAATCTCAAACAGTTTACGATCTTCATCTGAGTATTGCTCCTTCTTCTTCGGAACCATTTGGTTGGTCTCCGGATTGTTCACCATAGGCTTGTGTGGACCGTGAACCACAGATGTCCAACAACCTGAACTGTTAACAGACAGGTGATGGAGCATTCTTCGTTGCCATATGTTATACTCACTCCTAACCAGCATCGGAGGCTTGGTTGAGGAGCCAGTATTGTGAGGGTCATTAGAAGGAGTAGTCATTCTCAGATTCAAACCAATTCAATCAAGTCTCAACAGATTTAGCACAAAAACACAACAAACTCAATATGAACCAAGAAGAAACTCAAATTGAATAACCAGAAGCAGCAGAAGATCAATCTCTATAACCAATTCTTGCAAATATGCTAATTCGATCAAACTTTAGATATCGAAATAGCAGTTTCAATGATCAATTGTTAAACCGATCAATGATTAACCCGCTCTGATACCATTTGTCAGGATCAGCGATCTAAGTTTGATCAATTAGAGTTGAATTGCAGCGGAATTAGAACAAGAATTAGACAAATAAAGCAAGAACACAATAGATATTCAATGGAACAGTACACGGTTATAGAGAAAGAGGGTTTTCTGCAAAAGGATAATATCATTCATGCACAATGCTTCGGTATGGCGGCTGCTAAGCTTCGCATGCTTCGCTAAGCTACGCAGAGCTTCGCAGGTTACAATTAGGTCAACATTCCTTATATAAAGGAATGTGATGTCTGCTGATGTCACTTGATAGTGACATCTAACAGAATTATTACAAACAACTGAAAGTAAGCAAACTACTGAGAATGTTCACAACAACTGAGAACATCTCAGAGTATGCTAAGTACAAGATGAAACTAAAACTACTGAAACTACAAGTACTGATTACAAGAAACATAAAACTACTGAAAGGAAACCATCACAACTACTGAAGAGGTCTTCTTCAGCTGTTGTGACAACATCTGAAACTTGGTCTTCAGTCTTTGCCTTCAGCTTTTGTCTTCAGACTTTGTCTTCAGCTTTTGTCTTCAGACTTTGTCTTCAGTTCTTTAGCTTCAGACTTTGTCTTCAGCTTTTTGTCTTCAGACTTTGTCTTCAGTTCTTTAGCTTCAGACTTTGTCTTCAGCTTTTTCACTTCAGACTTTGTCTTCAACTCTTTCACTTCAGACTTTGTCTTCAGACCTTGTTATCAGTTGATGTCTTCAGCTGTTGCAGACTACTTCAGTTGTTGTAATGTCTGTGGGACTTAAAGGTTTTTCTGATCAGGCTCATTGGTTCTTTTGGTCCAACATTGTCAAATTTCAAGATATAAAAAATCATGAAAAATCAAAATCTAATCAAAATCTAATGTTTTGGATGGAAAAGATGATGCTACATATGTTCAAGCATGTGTGGGTAACAAAATATAAAAATGAACCTGAAAAACATTGTAAATGGAAAAGCTTCTTGCAAAAGTTAAATGAGATTTTTGTTAAAAATTAGAGACTAAAATTACGGGAATTTATTTTGAAAAAATTAAATCAAAAATAAAAAGGTCAAAAATAAAATTAAAAATTACAAAATAAAAATAAAAATTTAAAGTCAAAAGTTCAAAATTGAGGGTATATTGTGAAAATTTTGGGTGAAAGTCAAAATTTGACTAATTAAAGTCAAAATTTGATTAACTGTTTTAATTTAGTATTTGAACAGTTCTAATATGTCTAAACAGTGTACAGGTGGAAGATCTAAAAAATTACAAGTGTTGGGACACATGAAAGTCATCTCATGCGCCTAAACAGTGTTCATAAGTCCAGGATTAGGAGCATGATGATTTTTCAAGATTTGTACAAGTGTTGGACGTTTCAGACAACCTCATGCGTCTAAACAGTTGTCATACGTCTAAACAGTTGTCTTGAGTCTGAGAAGGTGGTTAAGTGTTCGGCGTTTTATCCTTCCCATACGCCTAAACAGTTCCCATGCTTCCAAGTGTAAACACCGTCAAGTATTGGGCATTTCAGCTAAGCTCATGCGCCTGAACATTGCAAAAGTGCCTACATAGTGCTTATGCGTCTGAACAGTGCTCATGCGCCTAAGCTCATGCGCACAAACAGTGCTCATGCGCCTAAAAATTTTCACTTAGTATATAACAACACTTCATGATTTCAGACTTCTCATTCTCAAAACCCCTGAACTCTTAAAACCCAGTCACTCGATATACCACTAATTCACTTCGATTGATTTTGATCTTGTTTTGCATTCGATAGTGATATTATCAGAGTTTAAATGTAAGTTGATGATTAAAATCACAGAAATTTCAGTTTAACGGGTTGAATTGAGTTGGGCGTTTTGAACCTATTCGGGCGTTCAAAACCCTAACTTGTGTAAATCTGTAAAATGTCGAGTTGAAATGATAATCTAAACTGAAATTGAAATTAGAATGATGATATATACATGATTTTGATCAGAATGTTGCATTCAAATCTTTTGTTCATCAAAGTTGATTCAGTGATGAATCTTCATTGACCGAGGATGAAGATGAACAGTCATGCAATATATTTTTTTTAAATAAAAATGAAAAATTGATTAAAAAAATTCACATTTAAATCTGTTTATTAAAATAAAAAAATTGAGAATTAAAGTGTGTTAATCATAATGAAACTAAACTTGAAAGAATTTCTGATTTTGAACAGAATGTTCAATACTTAGAAATTTCAAGTGCAAAGTGGTAAAAATGGTTAAACTACACAAATTCTAAAAAAAAATCAATAAACTTTTAATGAGTTAGTTTTCAACATTCAAAAGTCTAAATTTCTTGTTCATTTTGCAGATGGCCGATTTAAAGTTCGAGCCAAAACACAATGTGGCTGCTCTTCTTAACGAAGAACTTAGAGAGGCTGTGGGATATGAAGACATGATCAGATTTTTATTACGGACGAAGTACGTATATGCCATGTGCTACCAACCGATTATCTATGCACGTCTGATTAAGAAGTTCTGGAGCACGGCATATGTTGATGTTGATGATGATGGAGCTAAAGTGGTCCGAGGCTTTATAACGAATTTTAGAATGATTGAAGTCTCTGAAGACTCAATTAGACAAGCCTTGAGGTTAGGACCTAATGATCCAGAAGATTTATCCGAGCTAATGTTTGATGAATGTAGACAAACATTCATGGAAATGGGACACCCTGACCATTTTCCTAAGAAATAATTTTTTCATGCTCGTGTGTATAACCATTGGAAGCTTATATGCTACATTTTCCAACATTGCATGTCAAAATGAAGCACGGGATGGAATTCTTTCCCAGTTGACATTGCATCACCCATTGTAGCATTGACTACAAATAGACGATTTAATATGTCAAAGTGGATTTTGAATGGGTTTATTTTTAATCTGGAAAAGGGCATAAGGAACAAATACTTAATGTATCCACGTTTCCTTCAGATGATTATCAATGAAGAACATCCAGACATTCATATTGATAGTGTAAGTGGTGATACATTGATATTGGAGCATATGTCTGATGTATCTTATAAGAGACTAGCAATGGTTACTAGAGCTCAGAATGTTACATTATTTGATTATATTCTTAATGTTGTTAATGATGAAGTGGATATCACTATTGATCATTATCATTTAACTGAGGAAGAGCCTATTTACCCAGCTGATTTGATTGAGGAAGTACCAGCTGAAGAGGATGAAGAAGATGATGATGATAATGAAAACATTGATGATGAAGAAGATAGTTCTAGCTCATCTGATTCTGATGATGATGATGATGGTGGTCATGATGGTGATGGAATGGGAATAGAACATGATGATGATATACAAGAAGCTAAGCAAGTTATTGAAGAAGATCATGAAGATATACATGATGATGTAGATGAAACTGAGCAAGTTACTGAAGAAATTCATAATGAAAGTGAGGAAGATGTACAAGAAATTGACCAAGCTACTGAAGAGATTCATGATGAGTATACTGAAGAGATTCATGATGAGGATACTGAAGAAATTAATCAAGGTGAAGAACAATCTATTGAAGAAATTGAAAGTATGATTGAAGAAATGGTAGAGCATAATGATCAGTTTGTATTAACTGAAGAAGAAAATTTACAAAAGAAGATTGATGAATTGAATGAAGAAAAGTTGAATCAATTAAAGATAGTTGAAGAGTTGAAAGCTGTCAATGAAAGTTTGATTGAATAAATGAAAAAGAAAGACAAGGTAATTGATAAGTTGAGAAAAAGTCAAGATGATAATATGAAGACATTTGAGGTAATGATGACAGATTTTGATTCAATGGAAGAAAGATTAAAGAAAGTAAATGAAGAAAATGAAGCATTGAAAGAAGAATTAGAAAAGTTGAAAGAAAAGCACAAGTCTCCATCTCCTGAAGTGATGATTATTTCTGAAGTTACTCCTATTGATGTTGAAAGAATACCTGTTTAGATAAAGGAAAGAGGAAATTAGATGATATTGATGTTTCAGTACTACCTGAATCATCATTCAAATTTCAAAAGTGATTGATGAATATGCAAGTATAGATGAAGAAGATTCGGATATACAAGAAACCATTAGAGCTTTATATGATACAGAAGCTGAATTTGATGATGAATGGTATAATGAAGTTCTAGATGATGAAGATCTGGTTGAAGCCATGTAGATGAACATTATTCTCCAATTAACATAAGTCATGATGATGCACCTGTAAATGTGGAAGAAAGATACAATTATCTCATAAGAATGAAGTACAATAGAGTGTTTCTTGATGGGTTGACCATATCACAAATAAATGAAGAATTTGAGAAATGTATAATGGCTGAATCGGTTGCTCCAATTGATCCAAACGAGATCATAGTAGAACATGGGGAGTGGAACCCATTACAAGAAAGCATTAACATTAAAGAACTATCTACATCTGAGTTGCATCATCCTAACCCTGATGATATGAGCATTACTACACTCAGAATGTGGTTACAGTCGTGTAATTATCCACGAAAGAAATTGAACAGATTGCAAGGTGAATCATTAAGGAACTTAGTAAGAAGTTTCCAAGAAACTGAAAGACAAACAAACAAGATGATAGTGCTGGATATGGACAACCCTCAATATCTGGAAATTACAAAGAGAACAAAGATTTTGAAGCCTCAGGAGATTAAATCTATGGCTATGACAAGTTCAGCTCATAAACAAAGAAAAGAACTGATGAAAATGTTCCTGACACTGAAAAGCAAACATATCAGGTCTTTTTGGAACAAAACAGCTAACAAGGCACGTTTAGCAGGAGATCTAGTACGTAATGTTTTGCAGAAAGGACAATCTATTTCTGAGTTACTAAATGCCACGATTGTTCCTAATACTACAAAAGAAGTGAAAATCATTGCATGGAAATATGATGAGATTTTTGATGCATTCTTGATTAAACGAGTAAATGCAATATGTGATGTGTATCATTTTTACTCGAGTATTATTAAATTGTCTGTTTAAGATTTAAAGGAATTGAATAAATTGCCATTGATCAATCCTACAAGAGCAAGTCGAGGAGAGAACTTTGTGCAATTATTGAATAGAGGGATAAACAGAATGAGTTCATTCTTACAAATAAGGTGTGATCAAGAAGATAAGTAGTATTTTCAAACATTAAAGAAGAAGAGAAAAGGAGTTGATAAAGATGTTGGTGAAGAAAAGTTTTTGGATGCTTTCAGTGATGAGTATTTTGAGAAAGTCACAAATCCTGGATTGAAAGTCATTGATGGATCTCAACAATCAAAACCAATTTGGAGATGGTTTTACAATGCTGACACATTTGAGCTGAAGTTAGTACGATATTTGAATGATTGGGATCGCGATATGATTTCTTTATTTGGTGTTTTCGAGCTAAAACTTTTGCATCCCAGTTCCATCTCATTCTTATCTATTTAGAAGTTTGAAAAAGTTATTCCAGAAACAGCAGAAAATGACAAGAAGTATTTTGTGTCGATCATTAAGGTGATGAATGCAGCGATGGAGAGGATATCATTGAGGAAAGCATTAGCATACGTTAATATTATGAAAAAGGACATAAAAGACATTGAATTCATGAGAATTTCAAGCGAAGGGGTATTGGAGATTCATTGCAAAGACAATTCTAAACCTATAGAGTGTTATGTAAATGTGGATATAGCAGGGCTTTCAAAGCAAACATTAGAATTAATGAACTCCATGGAAATTAAAACAAATGAGGAGAAGCCAAAACAAGGAATTCTTGCTGAGAAATTCAAAGCAGCTATTATAAAGGCTCTAAGGGAGCAAGAGATTTACAAGGAGAAACTGGTTTTTAAGATCAAGGAAGAGCCAGAAGACTTCTTTGAAGCATGAAGACTGAAGATCAAGCAGAAGACAAAGAGAGGAGACTAAAGACAGAAGACATAAGACTAAGAAAGAAGACTGAAGAAAGAAGATTACAGATTGAAGACAAAGAATGAAGAAAGAGATTTGAAGACTGAAGATTTTGAAGACCAAAGACATGTAAATCTTAGGGGGAGTATTGTAGATGCTTCTTTAAATATTAACATTTGTCTTTATATGTCTTTTACATTTTTGTCATAGTATAGGGACTTTTTATGTAAATATGTTCCTTTGTTTTCTTGATTAGTATAAATAGCATAGATATGTTTTGTGTAGGGTGAGTTGAAGTTTTAGAAAGTGATTGAGATGCTTTGTAATTGTTTACTACACTTTGTATTCTTCTATATGCTAATCAATGAAAACTCTATGAATTTTTGTTGATTTGCTTGTGTTGAATTGAATACTTGTGTGTTTTAGATTGAATTGTGTTCATATATCATCACAGATCAATCCATTTTGAGCTCATCACTTGTTCTTTGATTCAATATGAGAGTTTAACAGTTTCTCATACTGCTGTGTTGATAGTTGGAATTTCTAAAGTTTTACTTCAGTTGATGCATGATTTGACATGGACTTGGTTAATGAGTTGGTCAAATGCTTAACTTGTGCTTTCAAATTATAATTTTCAGACATAAGTTTGTCTAAATCCTTTTGTAATGAATTTATTTTGACTTGATAAAGTTTATGTTCTCTTTCATGAGATTCATTTAAAAGCATAGTTTCTTTGACTTATCGGCCAATTGTTGAGCATGAGCCCCGTATCTCTCAACTTCATCAACACATAAGGAAGAACATAACATTTCACTTACCTCTCTGGCCATTGGTGGAACTTTGTTTTCCATATTAGCCATCAAAGCCTGATTTTCTTCTAGTACTTCCTTCTCGTACATACTCCAGTCATAAGTACCATCCTGCAAAATAATCAAACCAGGTTCTTTAGAATTATTAGTACATATTGAAGAGCCTGTGGCTGGTGGGGATGAGTTTGTTAGCTGTGGTTACTTGAAGCTCCTCTGATTTTCTTGTATAGTATCTGTTGTTGATTGCTGATTGTTGTTGCATTCCCTGAAGAAGTGACCATACAGATTACATTTGTAACACCTCACCTTGGATTTGTCAAAACCAATTTTTGTTGTTCTGCCTCCCACTGACAATCCCTTGTTTCTCTTCATGTACATTTTGGCTTTATAGCAATCATGGCCATTTGCCATTGCAGATCCATCTCTTCTACTTCATCTGGATGAAGTTCTTCAAGGTCTTGCTAACAGAAGTAGGCAGGAGTCAAGGTACTTCCCAAGTAGGCTTGAAAGCTTGAACTGAAAGCTGCAAAGGCTGCCTTCTGTTCTTCTGATTCCAGAACCACAGTAATTGGTTCTGTTTGATTGTTGGCTTTGTTGGATTCGGAGTCATCTGACTTTCCTTTTGCTTTTCTGTTTTATTGTTTTAAGAGTTTAACTTGGAGGGCTTGGCAGCATAGAAGCCAGTTTCCTCTTCAGTATCACTTTCAACACAAGAGTTATCTTCATCATTATTAGTGATGAAGGCACTTCCAACACTCTTAGTTTCTTTGAATTAGTACGGTGCTATAGGTGCTTTAACACTCTTGTTTCCAGTTTTCTCTTCTAACTCCAAAGCTTCTACTTTTGCAACCAGAGTATCCAACCCAATTGCCTTTAGAGCAATAGTATTCTTGAACGTGGACACAGTGTGGGTCCAGCTTTCTGGTAATGAATGAAGCATCTTCTTGTTTAACTCCTCGTTGCTGTAATTCAGTTCAAAGATAATCATTTCTATAACAAGCTGCATAAACCTATGGAGTTGTTGAGGAACAGACTCACCCATAATATGATGAAAAGTCTCATACTGTGAGCGAAGAGTATCCTTTTTTATGCTCCTTATCTCGTCACTTCCTTCACACAAAGTGTGCAGGATTTTCCATAACAAGTTTGTTGTTTTATATGATTCACACCTGATCAAGAGATCTTCAGGCAAAGCCATAGTAAGCATACTATATGCTTTGATGTCAATCTTGACTCTCCTGGCATCATCAGGTGATAGATTTTTTAAACTTATGGGTTGATTTTTGTCTTTATAATCCGGTCCTAAAGGAAGTGGAATATAAGGACCTTTAGTAATCGACACTCGTAAATCTGAATCTGTATAATTAACATGATTCCTAAATCTGATTTTCCAAGTTTTAAAATCAGATTTATTTTCCAACTTCGGAGGTTGAAAAGCGCCAACCAGAGAATTGCTCATGTTAATTAACTTGATTAAATAACACCAATTAAACAAATCAAACTGATAGATCAATTGATCTAGATCAATAGCACGTGGCTCGGATACCACCTGATAATCCAAGGATCATTGCAGGAATTACCAATTTGATTTTAACAAGTATTGATCACGGAATTATCAATACCTGATGTTTAATGGATTGTTTATCAAAAGTTGAAATCGATGAACAAAGAAGAAAACTAGAAAAACTAAACATAATAATGCAATACACAGATTGTTTTCAATTGCTCTTCATTCACAATCAATCGATAAATTGATTATAATGTTATATGTTCTTGATGCTTGATATTGATATATTGTTAATGTTTCGTTGATCAATGTTCATCGATCAATATATACACCTAATTGTGTATAGATATCTTCCTATTCTGTTCCTATTTTCTAGCTAATATATCGCTATTCTATTTTGATATTCTATTTCTATATGTGCAAATCCTTGCCTTGTTTATCGGCATGGGAGTTCACAATTTACATAGGAAATTGTAAATTACATAAAGAATGTTGTTGATATGACGTGGAATATTCTGTTGACATAATTATCCTTCGCCGTCATTGATTTGATGATATTGCTTTGATATGTTGACTTGTTGACTTTTTGTTACGTACTTGATGATTTGAAACAATACAAGTTTGTTAATCTTCCGTAGGAATTGGTCTTCCATAGGAAGTTCTTCTTCCGTAGCAATTAGTCTTCCGCGGCAACACTTTGTCTTCAACATTTGTTCTTCAGTGGTTGTGCTTTCGCAGGAGTTCTTGTACTTGTTCTTTAGCAGCAAGCTCTCCTTCAGCAGCTCTACTTGATCTTTGGTCTTGTTCAGCAATAGTTGTTCTTCCGTAGGAGATCTACGGAAGCACAAACTTCAGTTATGCTCCGGAGAACATCTACTGGAAGAACACTTATTCATCCGTAGGTTGTTCTAACACTTAGTCATTTCTCCAAATTGACCAAGTCTGATGTTTTTTGTAATAACATAAACTAACAAAGACAATAATATGGGTTACCATATAATTCATTCATTACATTATATTATCAAAAAGAGAATTACAATGATTAATTACAAGAGTTGACAAGTTAACTAAACATATACATTTGATCTACTTCTAACAACTATCCATTGTAAGGCTTAAAAACTATGTCACTATGGATGCGGGTTGCACAACCACCAGGCCAGGACAATGAACATAAAAAGTTTTTTTCATCATCATCGCCTTGCAATCGTTAACGTAGTCATGTGTGTCAAGGTTTGAAATTTGTTAGATCTCCGGTGAAGGTATCATTAATATCACTAGAAAACAAACAATTAGAGTAGGTATGATTTTACAATGACGAATAGTAATATTATTTAGATAAGAAAGTGCCTCGTCTCGGATGAATCAGTGTCATCATCATCAACAAAACATGAGTATCATTCCTTGAAAGAATATACATTGCATTCATAGACGTCAGACCTAAGGTGTAACCATCAATATTCAACCAACAGAAACAAAAAACCAACATGTTATACGTTTAAGAGTATCAGTCATAACAAATTATCATTATTATAAACCGAACATCATCATCATCATTATAAACACAACATCATCTACAAGAACAAATGAAGATGAAATTGATAAGTTTTTGCATAAACAAATAACCATCATTAAAATCCCCAAACTAGAATTCAAGACCTCGTGTCTCATATGAGCAAAGGTTCACCATCATCAACCCCCACCATCAATACAAAGGTCGAAAGCAACGAAAACTATATGCAATGACATTCAACCCAACAACATAAACTAAAAATCAAACCCAACCGAAAACGTTGGGTTTCCACCCTAAACATGTCATATCAGCCAAGGGTAAAACCACATACACGGAAACATATGGAAGTAAAACTGATCAACTACCCGAGAGTAAGGTTAAACCAAAACAAAAACCTAGGGATTACAGCTAAAAAAGTAAGAACTTAAGTAGATCCAGAACCATCTCAGACTACGTAAAACTCACTATCATCGACCAAGTACCATCACTAAACTAGGGTACGCCATACCAAACATAAACAGTTATAAGCACCGCATGCCTTTCTCTCTCCATAGCTCTGTTTCGCTATGTCTCTCTTCTTACTCAGAGATATATATGCAGTAGCATAGAGAGGTGAGCTTGTCAAAGCACCATCACATGGAAGCACCATCGCTGGACAAGAGTAATGCCGAAGACAATGGGTCGAAGGCTGTTGTCTCTACGCACCTCTCTCTGAAACAATGGTGGGAAAGGGAGAACAGTTACCGACATAAAAAAGTTGTGATATATAAAAAGCCACATTAGTGGCACAACTAAAAGAATTAGAAACTTATGTGACATAAATCTAACCTAAAAGTTTGTTGGCCAAAACATAAACAGAAAAAGTTTATTATTCTTATAAAGATGCTTGAGTGAGAAAAAGCTTTGTGTGATTTTATTTTTATTTGTACATACTTGTATTTTTCACTAACAAATATACCATATGAATAAAAAATCAGTGTATCTAACTTTATTATAATGTTATTTTTTTCTTAAAAAGTTATACAATATAAAACTTAGAGCAATTATTATTATAACTTAATTTAATTCTTACAACTTATTAGACTATCCCATCACGGCGCCCGTGGCCGGCCCGTCGCCAACGTGAAACGCGCCCGCCGGAAGGGTGGCGATGGGGGAGATCCGCATGAGACGGAGAATCGTCCGGAAGGGCGTTGGAAAGGAAGTGGTGGTGGTGGGCCCCACTATTATAAAATAATTTTAAATTAAAATATTTTTAATTAAAATGTTTTAAAATCTTTTAATAAGTATAATATTTTAATTAAATGTGTTAATTAAATAAAATCTTTTTAATTTATTTTTACGTTTGTATACTAAACAAATTAATTAGAGTTTATTTGTTTATTTTTTATAATTATTTAAAATGTCTTAAAATGCTTAAAATGGTTTCAATTAAAAGGTTTTTTTTTATTTTAATTCTTTTTAATATTTAAATAATAAACTAAATAATTTGAGTTCTTTTTAGGTTTTTATAATAACAGCTATTTTTTATAACGGTCAGTTTTTTGTTTGTTTTATTCATAAAGTATTTTTTTGTTTTATTCACAACGGCTATTTTTTTTGCTTTACTCATAACGGCTAGTATTTTTGTTCTATTAATAACACTGTTTTTTTTTATAATGCCTAGTTTACCTATTATAAATATGTTTTATTACTTGAGAGTTTTTCTCAAATCACACTTCATCTTCTTTCTAACATTCTAAAATTCTCTCTTCTAAACACAATTCAAAATTCAATTCTCAATAGATCCAAGAGCTCCATTCTCTTTCACACAAATATTAAATGATGAAACCAATGAAGAATACCCAACCATCCACCTCTAATGTCCAAATATCAGCAACCCGGGCTCTTCCAAATTAACACCCTGGGTTCTCCCAATTCCCACAACCTGGGGATTCCCAAATAAGAACATGACAATTTGGGAACAGACAATGACTAATTTGGGGGATTCCCACATGTTCCACAACCTGGGGGATACCAACTTGTAAGGCTCCGTTCCCGGAATGCTTACAGTCAGTCAATCATCGCATAAAACATTTAAAACACATCATTTGCAGCGGAATTAAAAATTTTCATTAATAATTAAAAGCATATCAAATCATCATATCATTTCTTTTATATTCCCAAAATGTATTAATACAAAACATTCTCTAAAATACGGATGCCAAACTTGAACCATCCCCATTAGCTTATGCATCCATGCCTGCACCTCCTTAACATCAACATATACCTGCCAACTATTATGCATACAAAAAGTCAGCGACGCTGAGTGAGTTTTGGTTTTAATAATAAAATACTTTATAATACTTTTGTCACACCCTAACCTTAACGGCGGAAACATCGAGGTGTGAGGGTTAAGATTGTTCATGCCACACAACGCTAAATTAAAAATAACAATATTATTAAATATCAAGATTCATAACGTACATAATGGAAATAACATAAGTTCAACAATCAAATACATAAGTTTCCAAGCGTCATGTGACAATAAATGTCTTTTTATTATAATCTAGGTCCAATCCTAGATGGGAACAAGTCTTCAAAAACAAGCTATGCAGTATCATTTCCTGAAATATGTTAAAAATAATGTCAACAATATGTTGGTGAGTTTCCATAGTTTTAGCCTACATAAATATATAAAAGATGGCAATTCACGTCATAGGTTATTGAATAAAATAGGTAAAGATGGATGAACAAATGTAACAATCAAACCTTGACAAATATGGTCATTACAAGATTAAACGATTAGCTAAGTGTATTTGGTTCCCATAGTGCTCAAGAATACGGCACTAGGAGCCGGCAATAACCTCGGCTTTAGCACCAAATAGGCTTGTCAGGCCCATAGATCTATGAAGCCGCCAGGCTAGCAATAGTTAATGATTGTATCTTACAAGAGTCATCACATGATAATTACAAGTGTTTAAATAACCATGACATCATAAAATGAATTGCACAAGTGTTACAGATTAAACGTGTTTACAAGTGTGGTAAATATAAGGTTAACATGTTTCACCCCAAAAGTGTGAAATAATATAAAATGGGGTATGAAACTCACTGGATTATAAAGATGACAAATAAGAAGTCTTGTATATAATGTCGATGATTCGTTAACGTTCAACCTAAATGGACAACGTGTTAAGTTAATCATGGTGAATATAGTGTTATATTTATAAACCATTTAACCCATGATTTTTAAATTATTAAATAGGTATAATTTGTTATTATTTTGGTATTTAAATGATAAGAATTTTAGTGATTAACACTATTAATGAAAGTTAAGCCTTTATTATCAATGAATTATTATTTACTATTTGATACAATAGTAAATTTTATAATTTTAATTGATTAAATTAATTCTATTATCACAATAAATGCACATTTTAAATACGTACATATATTTATTCTCAAAATATAAAATTAAGGTTGTAAATATATTTCATAAAAATGAATAATTTATTAAATTTAAATTCCTAGAAATTAAAGGAGATTTGTTACAATTTAATAAATAAATAAAAAGTTGTATTTTATAACAATTTTTGTAATGCTTAAAAATAAGAGAATAATGATTTATTAATTAAATTTCTAAGTAACATTAAAAGAAAATAATTTTATTTGATTTCTTATTAAAAATAATTTATATAATTAATCAAAATATTAAAATGTTTTTCTGAATTTTTAAAACTAAAAAAAACACTTTTAAAAAATAAATGCAGGGACTCGGTTTGAACCTGGGTCCCCTGCATAGCCACACAATGCTTTAACCGCTGGGCCAGTGCCCTGTTTTGTGTTTTATTTCAGAAATCAATTTTTAAAAGTAAACTCCTCGAAATCCCCAATTTCATATAAACCCTAGATTCCTAATTAATCAAATTGAACATCAAATCGTTAGTTAAACTCAAATTAATCATGGGGCTTTTATTCCCCATGTAAAAACGAATCAAAAGGGTCCTTTAATTACCTGTTTCGTGTTGTGGTTGTCGATTTAGGATTCAAACAAAACCGCGACTGTTTTCTTGAATTAAATCTTTGATGCGTGTGTGTTTCGCTGAAATTGATGTTTCAGATAGTGAAAAGAAAAGATCGAGAGCATTTGCCCTCTACTTTATATGTTCAATTTGATCGAGTACATGTCCAACGGCTATAGGATTATTGTCGGCCGTTTCAGGTCGAATTAAACGGGTGTAATGTTGTTTCATGTGGGATTAATCATCCCGTTAAGTTTTATGTAATTAACCGATGGTTTATAATCAATTAATTCGATGATTATGATGATTTAAGTGTGGAATCGGTTTTAGGTTCGCAGAATTTGATTTTGGTTTCGAGTAAATAATTCAATTCGACATTGATGATTCGATTTGAAGTGGTTAATGTTCGACACTGGGTTGCGACCGGTTCTGGGAATTTAATTTGGTGAAATAATGAGGTTT
The DNA here is from genome assembly GCA_025506505.1 of Flaveria sonorensis. Classification (NCBI taxonomy): domain Eukaryota; kingdom Viridiplantae; phylum Streptophyta; class Magnoliopsida; order Asterales; family Asteraceae; genus Flaveria; species Flaveria sonorensis. The sequence goes on from CM046437.1 coordinate 32,589,068, forward strand.
CGGTGGTGGCCGGAGCTCGCCGAAGCTTCGGCCGGAGGTGTAACCGAAAACACGGGGTGGGGGTTTGGTTTAAAGAAAATTACACATTTGGTCCCCATAGTTTAAATTTTGTCCTTTTTAATCCAAAGTTTCAGTTTAAACTAAATTTACAATTTAGTCCCTATGGTTTAAAGTTTTATTATTTTATGCCAACAATTTATTTACAAGTTTTTCTCACTTATACCTAAATAGATGTCTATTTTATATAACCATTTTATTTATTTAATAAGTTATCTCTTATTGGTATTATTACTATTATTATTATTATTATTACTATTATTATTATTATTATTATTATTTACTTAATTATTTAAGAATACCAAGAGAGATCAAGGTACAATAAATTACAAACGAATCCTCGTATTTGTATTAATGACAAAACAAACGTTTACAAGAGATAACGAAGTTAACAAACGTTTAACAAAAGTACCAGATGTTACAGTCTCCCCAACTTTAAGGAATTTCGTCCCGAAATTAAGATGAGACTAAACAAATAGATGGGGAAATTTCTTCTTCATGTAATCCTCGCGTTCCCAGGTTAATTCAGCTCCTCGTTTGTTTTCCCAACGAACCTTGACGATCGTTGTGGTAGATGTTCGGGTCTTCTTCAGTGTTCGATCCATAATCTCGACATGTTTCTCAGCGAAATGCAACGACTCGTCAATTTGGATTTTCTCCAAAGGAACATGCAAATTTCATCAGCCAAGCATTTCTCAGATTTGAGACATGGAAGACAGGATGAACCCCACTAAGTTCAGAAGGTAGTTCCAGTTTGTAAGCCACTTTCCTAATTCTTTTTAGAATTTTGAAAGGTCCTACAAAACGTGGGGCTAACTTGCCCTTCTTCCCAAAGCGAACAACACCCTTCCATGGAGAGACCTTAAGAAGAACCATATCATCGACTTGGAACTCCAACGGTTTGCGTCTTTTATCGGCATAACTCTTTTGACGACTTTTAGCCACCTCAAGATTATTTTCGATTTTGGAGACTTTTTTGGTCATTTCTTGAATAAGTTCAGGACCAGTAATGAAGTTCTCACCATGTCAGTCCAACAGATCAAAGAATGACATTTATGACCATATAAAGCCTCGAATGGTGCCATCTTGATACTCGAGTGATAACTATTGTTATACGAAAATTCCGCTAACGGCAGATGCATATCCGAGTCACCACCAAAATCAAGGACACAAAGACGTAGCAAGTCCTCAAGGATTTGAATTGTTCACTCGGTTTGACCGTCCGTTTGAGGATGGTAAGTCGTGCTTAAATCCAGTTGAGTACCCAAAAGTTCTTGCATAGAAGACCAGAAGTGTGAAGTGAAACGAGCATCACGATCGGAGTCGTATAGTTCACTCCATGAACTTTCAATTGCCTTGACGCGTAAGCTATGACCTTGCCTTGTTGCATGAGAACACAACCAAGGCCTTGGCTAGACGCGTCGCAGTACACGGTGAAGTCATCGTTTCCATCAGGAAGAGTTAAGATAGGAGCATTATATAGTTTGTGTTTCAAAGTCTCGAAGGCATCTTCTTGTTCGCGTCCCCACTCGAAAAGTCTATTCTTTTGAGTCAGCATCGTAAGCGGTTTAGAAATCTTTGAAAAGTTTGCAATGAACCTACGGTAGTAACCTGCTAATCCCAGAAAAGAACGAACCTCAGTTGGGTCGTGGGAACACACCAATTCATCACGGCTTCTATTTTTGCAGGGTCGATGTGAATTCCTTGGCTATTCACCACATGTCTAGGAATTGAACTTCCTCGAGCCAGAATTCGCACTTTGAGAATTTGGCATGTAGTTGTTCCTTCTTCAAAAGAGCGAGGACTTGACGTAAATGTGACTCGTGATCGGTCTTTGTCTTGGAATAGATGAGAATTTCATCAATAAACACGATCATGAATTTATCCAAATACGGTTTACATACCCGATTCATGAGATCCATGAAGACAGGAGGTGCATTAGTCAAGCCAAAAGGCATAACCATGAACTCATAATGTCCATATCGAGTACGAAACACGGTCTTTGGAATGTCGTTGTTGTGAACACGTAGTTGATGATACCCAGAACGTAGATCGATCTTTAAGAATTGTGTAGCTCCTTGAAGTTGATCGAAGAGGTCATCGATTCTAGGAAGAGGATATCGGTTCTTGATAGTGAGTTTGTTGAGTTCTCGGTAGTCGATGCACATATGGAATGAACCATCTTTCTTCTTCACGAATAGCACGGGTGCACCCCATGGTGAAGAGCTAGGTCGAATAAAACCCTTATCGATCAACTCTTGTAGTTGACTAGCTGGTTCTTGCATTTCAGACGGTGCGAGACGATAAGATGACTTAGCCATGGGGTTCGCAACAGGAATCAAATCGATTTGAACTCAACTTCTCGAATGGGAGGCAACCCACTAAGATCCTCGGGAAACACCTCGGGGAAATCTCGTACAACAGGATTATCCTTCAATTCCTTACCCTTGGCTTTCGTGTTGACAACGTAAGCCATGAAAGCTATGTAATTTTACTTAGGCACTTTCGGGTCTTGATACAAGACATAAGTTTAAGTCTTTGGGATGATCTCTCCCCAAATACTTTAAGATATCACCCGATGGTAAAGGGATTCGAATGCACTTCTCGAAGCATATAATTTCCGCGTGTTGCTTGGCTAACCAATCCATGCCGATAATAATGTCGAAGCTCCCCAGTTGCAAAGGAACAAGGTCGATGAGAAATTCATGCTCGTTAAGACTCAAGGTACAATCGCGTATCACGACTGTCACACCCCAACCTTAACGGCGGAAACGTCGAGATGTGAGGGTTAAGATTGTTCATGCCACACAACGCTAATTTAAAATGACAATATTATTAAATATCAATATTCATGACATACAATTAAGAAATAACATAAGTTCCAACAATCAACAAAACATAATAATTCCAACGTCAAAAGATAACAATTGTCATTTATTTTAATCTAGGTCCAATCCTAGATGTAAGTAAGTCTTCAAAGCATGCTAAGCGGTATCAAGTCCTGAAACATGTTAAAAATAAAGGTCAACATAATGTTGGTGAGTTTCCATAGGTTTTCATACATAGATATATATCAAAGACGGTAATCATGTCATGGATGGATGAACAAATGTAACAATCAAACCTTGACAAATATGGCCATTACAAGATTTCAAGATTAAACGATTAGCTAAGTGTATTGGTTTCCATAGTGCTCAAGAATACGACACTAGGAGCCGGCAATATCTCGGCTTTAGCACCAAATAGGCTTATTAGGCCATAGATCTATGACGTCGCTAGGCTAGCAATAGTTAATGATTGTTTATAACAAGAGTCATCACATGATAATTACAAGTGTTCAAATAACCATGACAAATAAGAGGAATTGCACAAGTGATTACAAGATTCAAAACGGGTTTACAAGTGTATTTATAATAAGGTCAACATGTTTCACCCTAAAAGTGTGGAAATATATAAAAGGGGTATGAAAACTCACTTGGTTTATAAAGATGAGCAAATAAAAGAGTCTTGTCACAAATGCCGAGGATACGATTACGTTCACCCTAAATGAAACGTCGTATTAAGTTAATCATAGTAATTTTGGTATTATATTTATAAACCATTAGTCCATAATTTTCATGTTATTAAACAGATATAACTTATTATTATTTTGGTAATTGAGCGATTTAAATAAGAATTTTAGTGATTAACACTATTAATAAAAGTTATACTTTTATTATCAAATGATTATTATTTACTATTTAAAAAATAATTTTGTAGACTCAAATGTTTAAAATAATTATTTTAATTACAATAAGTGTACATTTTATACATGTACATGTATATTTATTTTCTTACAATATATATAAGCAAATAAAGGTGTAACAATAACAATAAAAAATTTATTTAATTGTAATTATTAAAATTTTAAGATTAATAATAAATTAACTTTTGTTTCATTTTATAATTTTTGAACTAAAGAAATGATAATTTCTTAATTAAATTTTTAAGAAAAATTAAAAGGAAAATGAATTTGTTTATTCTCTAGAAGAAATGATTTTATATGACCATTGATAATATTTAAATATTTTTCTGAAATTTAGATTTTATAAAAAGCCTTTTAGAAAAATAGTGGCAGCTGCCCGGGGTCGAACCCGGGACCTCCTGCCCAACAACACATGACTTAAACCGGCTGACTAGGCCCTATTTTGTGTTTTAATACAGAAATCAATTTTTTTAAAACGATTATCCAGAAATTCCCAATTTCAACCCAAGAACCCTAATTTTGAAATCAAAGAAATCGAACATCAATTCAAGATCGATTATGAAATTAATCATGGGGCTTTGATTCCCCTTGGTGAATCGAGTAGAATGGTGGTCTTAATTTACCTGTTCAGATTGGATTTGAAAGAGAACAATCGTATGTGCAGCTGACTGTTCTTCGAGAGACAAAATCGATGTGTGTGTGTGTGTTCGAGTGAAATTGAGCTTACAGAGAGGTTAGGAAACCCATTTCGAGTATAAGCCCTCTAATTTATAGGCCCAATTTGGTCGATTTGGTACCCAATGGCTATGGTGTTTAAGTCGGCCGTTTTAGGTCGCATTGGACAGATTCAATGTTGTTTCAGGTGAATTTATTCACATCAATAGCTTCTAAATGATTGCGTGAACGTTTATGCCCTTTTAATTGAATAATTACATCGATTACGTGTAGAATGGTTTTGGACTTTGATGTGATTTCGGTTTCAACTTGTATGTGTGAAATCACTGTTAATTTCGAATTAATCATGTTCCAGAGTTCAAATCATGTTCCAGAGCCGGTTGGGTTTATTTTTATGTGTTAAGAATGGGTTTTTATAGAGTTTAGGGGGTCGCCGGAGCCGCCGGAGTTCGGTCGGGGTCTTGGCCGGAATTACGGGGGTGGGGATTTGGTTTAAAGATGTTACACATTTGGTCCCCGTAGTTTAAGATTTGTCCCTTTTAATCCAAAGTTTCAGTTTAAAATAAACTTACAATTTAGTCCCTGTGGTTTAAAGTTTTATTATTTTATGCCAAAATTTGATTACAAATTTTTCTTAATTTATAAATAGATTTTTATTTTATATAACTATTTTAAGTTATCTCTTATTAGTATTTTTATTATTATTATTATATCATCATAATAATTATTTTTATTAACATTATTACCATTATTATTATTATTATTATTATTATTATTATTATTATTATTATTATTATTATTATTATTATTATTATTATATTATTATTATTATTATATTATTGTTGTTATTATTATTATTATTATTATTATTATTATTATTATTATTATTATTATTATTATTATTTACTTAATTATTTAAGAATACCAAAAGGGATCAAGGTACAATAAATTTCAAACGAGTCCTCGCATTTGAGTTAATGATAAAACATACTTACAAGAGATAACAAGGTTAACAAAACGTTACATAAAAATACGAGAGGTCACAGTCTCCCCAACTTTAAGGAATTTCGTCCCGAAATTAAAGATAAAACTAAACGAAAAGAAAGGGATATTTTTTCTTCATGTGATCCTCGCGTTCCTAAGTGAACTCAGCTCCACGTTTGTTTTCCCAACGGACTTTGACGATCGGTGTTGTAGATGTACGGGTCTTCTTCAACGTTCGATCCATAATCTCGATAGGTTTCTCAACGAAGTGTAACGACTCGTCTATTTGGATCTCTTCCAGAGGAACATATAAATTTTCATCAGCCAGGCATTTCCTTAGGTTTGAGACATGGAAGACAGGATGAACTCCGCTAAGTTCGGAAGGTAGTTCCAGTTTGTAAGCCACTTTCCCAATTCTTTTTAGAATTTTGAAAGGTCCTACAAAACGTGGGGCTAACTTACCTTTCTTCCCAAAGTGAACAACACCCTTCCATGGTGAGACCTTAAGAAGAACCATGTCGTCGACTTGAAATTCCAACGGTTTGCATCTTTTATCGGCATAACTCTTTTGACGACTTCTAGCCACCTCAAGATTATTTCGGATTTTGGAGACTTTGTCGGTCGTTTCTTGAATAAGTTCAGGACCAGTAATGAAATTCTCACCAATGTCAGTCCAGCAGATCGAAGAACGACATTTACGACCATATAAAGCCTCAAATGGTGCCATCTTGATACTCGAGTGATAACTATTGTTATACAAAAATTCCGCTAACGGCAGATGCGTATCCCAGTCACAACCAAAATCAAGGACACAAAGACACAGTAAGTCCTCAAGGGTTTGTGTTCGCTCGGTTTGACCATCTGTTTGGGGATGGTAAGCCGTGCTTAAATCCAGTTGAGTACCCAAGAGTTCTTGCATAGAAGACCAGAAATGTGAAGTAAAACGTGCATCACGATCGGAGATAATGTGCAACGGCATGCCATGACGAATCACAATTTCATCGATGTAAATACGAGAATCTTGAAACCTTGTAAGTGTCTCGTATTGGTATAAAGTGTGTCGTTTTGGCCAAACGGTCAACAATCACCCATATACTATGATGGCCACGAGAGGTACGTGGTAACTTGGTTACGAAATCCATGGCTATATGTTCCCATTTCCACATAGGAATTTCGGGTTGTTCAAGTAAACCACTAGGCCGTTGATGCTCGGCTTTGACCCTTGCACACGTGAGGTATTTAGAAACATAAGACGTGATGTCTTTCTTCATTCCTAGCCACTAATATTGACCACGCAGATCCATATACATCTTGTCGGACCCGAGATGAATAGAATATCATGTTTGATGAGCTTCATTCATGATGAAGTGATGGAGATTATTGCGATTCGGGATCCAAAGTTGATTCAAGAAATACCACATGCCGTTCGGTTTTGTCTCCAATTGTGACCGAACGTTATACGCCAGATCTTTATCTTTCTTTTCCTCGGTTAACGCCGCTTGTTGAGCCCCGCGGATGCAAAACTCGAGATCACTATCAATTCTTATGTTTTGCAGCATGATAGTAGCCTCGTTAATATCCACGCAAATCTCAGTTTCAAACTCCCCTAACGTGTCAAACCATTGTCTTTGGTCTCGAATTTCTTGAAGCGAGACAGCCTTGTTGTGGATCTTACGACTCAGCGCGTCGGCTACAACATTTGCATTTCCAGGATGATAGCGAATGTCGCAGTCGTAGTTGCTAATTAGTTCAATCCAACGTCTTTGTCTCATGTTGAGGTCCTTTTGATTAAACACGTGTTGGAGACTCTTGTGGTCGGTGTAGACTATACATTGTGTCCCGTAGAGATAATGTCGCCAAATCTTCAAAGCAAATACCATGGCACTAAGTTCAAGATCATGTGTTGTGTAGTTCACTTCATGAATCTTCAATTGCCTTGACGCGTAAGCTATGACCTTGCCTTGTTGCATGAGAACACAACCAAGGCCTTGGCTGGACGCGTCGCAGTATACGGTGAAGTCATCATTTCCATCGGGGAGGGTTAAGATAGGAGCGTTGCACAGTTTGTGTTTCAAAGTCTTAAAAGCATCTTCTGGTTCGGGTCCCCACTCAAAAAGTCTATTCTTTTGAGTTAGCGCCATAAGCGGTTTAGCAATCTTCGAAAAGTTTGCAATGAACCTACGTTAAATAACCCGCTAATCCCAGAAAAGAACAAACCTCAGTTGGGGTAGTGGGAACACACCAATTCTTCACGGCTTCTATCTTTGCAGGGTCAACGTGAATTCCTTGGCTATTCACCACGTGTCCTAAGAATTGGACTTCTTCGAGCTAGAATTCACACTTTGAGAACTGGCATATAATTGTTCCTTCTTCAAAAGTTCGAGGACCTGACATAGATGCGACTCGTGATCGGTCCTTGTCTTGGAATAGATGATCAATATACACGATCACAAATTTATCCAAATACGGTTTACATACTCGATTCATGAGGTCCATGAAGACAGCAGGTGCCTTAGTCAAGCCAAAAGGCATAACCATGAACTCATAATGTCCATATCGAGTACGAAACGCGATCTTTGGAATGTCGTTGTCGTGAACACGTAATTGATGATACCCAGAACGTAGATCGATCTTTGAGAATTGGGTAGCTCCTTGAAGTTGATCAAAGAGATCATCTATTCGTGGTAGAGGGTATCGATTCTTGATAGTGAGTTTGTTGAGTTCCCGGTAGCCGATGCACATACGGAATGAACCATCTTTCTTCTTCACAAATAGCACGGGTGCACCCCATGGTGAAGAACTAGGTCGAATAAAACCCTTATCGTCAGCTCTTGTAATTGACTAGCCAGTTCTTGCATTTCAGAAGGTGCAAGGCAATAAGGTGACTTAGCCATGGGGTTCGCACTAGGAATCAAGTCGATTTTGAACTCAACTTCTCGCACGGGAAGCAACCCACTAAGATCCTCGAGAAACACCTTGGGAAACTCTCGTACGACAGGAATATCCTTCAATTCCTTCCCCTTGGCTTTGGTGTTAACTACGTAAGCCATGAAAGCTAAGTAGTTTTTACTCAAGCACTTTCGGGCCTTGATGCAAGACATGAGTTTGAGTCTTGGATGATCTATCCCCAAAGACCTTCAAGGTATCACCTGATGGTAAAGGAATTCGAACGCACTTCTCGAAGCATATAATTTCCGCGTGTTGCTTGGCTAACCATCCATGCTGATAATAACATCGAAGCTCCCTAGTTTCATAGGAATAAGGTCGATGAGAAACTCATGCTCGTTAAGACTCAAGGTACAATCGCGTATTACGACGTCGACTATAATAGATTTGCCATCGGCTACTTCGACCGTAAAGGATCTTTCTAAATTTGAACGCGGCCTAGAAAGAATAGGCTCAAACTCTAAAGACACGAAACTCTTATCCGCACCCGAATCAAAAAGTACAGAAGCATATCTACTATTTACAAGATACATACCTGCTCAAATAATAAACTATCATTGGCACATAGCAGGCTGGGATTTTTACAAGATAAAGGAACGATTTAGGATAAATATTGACGTACCATTCACCACGTCATTGTTGGCATGAGCTTGGCTGGCATTGATATTGAAAGCCCTTCCTCAAGCCGGTGGGACATTTCCCGCATTGCGAGGGCATTAGCACGGAAATGTCCAGGTTCGCTACAGTTGTAGCAGACTCGATTAGCAACCAAAACAGCATTATTCGGAGCACGATGGAAAGTAGCCATCAAATGTCCGTACTTTCCACAAAACGAGCAAATTCGGCAAGGAGTATTCCCTGCATGATGGTACTTGCAGGTGTTGCACATCGGGTACGGCCCAGTATAAGCTCTTGCCACGGGGGCTTGATTTGCAACGACAGCTTGCCTTTGAGGGGTATTTGGTACTGTCACCGCGTAGTTACGGGCTGGTGTGAACTTGCGCTTTTTTCCTTTGAAAGTTGACTCAGCCTTCACCTCCTTTGTTGCCTCGGGGAGTCACCTTCACTGTAGACTTGGCACCCTTCACTGTCAAGGTACCAGCCTTGATATGATTTTCAGTGAGCTGGGCGGTGATATTAATCGCTTCCTCCAAAGTTATGAGCCTACTTCCCACCACAGCATCTTGAATTTGAGGTGGTACCCCCTTGATAAATTTCCCGATGTTGTGGGGTACAATATCCACCATATGTGGTAGAAACATGCTCAATTCATGATGTCAGGTGGAATAAGCCAAGTGATTCCCGCTATCTTGCTTGAGGTTCCAAAACTCCTCCTCCAGCTTTTGCAATTCACTCCTTTGACAGAATTTCTGGACCATGATGTCCTTAAACTCTTCCCAAGACAACGCCAAGGCAACTTCAGCACCTCGGTTGCTTTTCTCGCTATTCCACCATGTGAGTGCCCGTTGTTGAAGGACACTTGCAGCATAGCAGACCTTGAGCTCCTTGAGACACTCGCTGTTGATAAATGTGTTTTCCATACTCTCGAATCACTCGAGAAATCCAGTGACTCCTTCCTTTCCACTAAAGTTAGTGGGTTTGCACGAGTTGAAGTGCTTAAACATGTAGGTACGGTTATTCCCACCTTGGTTGTTGCTATTCTCCCCATGAACATTGTTGCCATCACCACCATTGTTTCCATTGGCGTTGTTGCTGTTGTTGGCCATTAGGGTGCTGCTAAGTTCAGCAACCATCGTCGGTAGAACGTAGAGGCATAAGAAGAGGATTAGAAAGTTGGGGCTTACAAGGTTCAAGGCATATTCCTAAGGCACTATTTCTAAATGTTAACAAATAGCACATAAGGAATTTATCATGCAACATGTGAAAGGCATATAAGCATTCTTACAAGATCATAGTAATTGTCATGTAAAGGGTCCCTAATTTAACCATAGTCAAGGCTACCATTTCTAATAATCTAAATCCCTATAGTTATGGGCTCTGATACCAATTTGTCACACCCCAACCTTAACGGCGGAAACGTCGAGATGTGAGGGTTAAGATTGTTCATGCCACACAACGCTAATTTAAAATGACAATATTATTAAATATCAATATTCATGACATACAATTAAGAAATAACATAAGTTCCAACAATCAACAAAACATAATAATTGTTGGGTTTCTTACAAATTTTAACAAAGATGTTTAACCATTTAAACAATAAAACGCAGCGGATATTAGAGAGTTAAAACTTGTTTTAGATTCTGAAAATAAACCATTTATATGTTCAAGAAAACAAACCCAAGAACAAGGATCATATATATATGAAAAGAAATGCTATCAAAACCAAAAAACAACAACCATAGGATGTTCTTAAAACTACCTTTTAGGAACAAGGATATTTGATATGGATGAGAGGAAGAAGATGATGCTCTTGAACGGCTAGCCTCCAAAAGAGAAGACCTCAAGCTTGTATACCCACAATCCCTTGCAAACACCTAACTTGTTAGGAAGTTTGACACCAAAAACCTTCTTCAAATCCCTTCTAAATCCGAAAATTGCTAGGAGAGAAAAGGAGAATGGAAGTGTTCTTGCATGTGTGTGAGGAGAGATGATGGAGTGTTGTAATAATAGTGATTAATGTCTTGTATTAAAACAAGACAAGGAATCCCAAGACACCCACATGGGGCGGCCGAGAATTCAAAATGGTTTCCCACCATTTTGAAATTTTCACTTTTAATTACAAGTTACAAGTTTATAATATTAAACCCTTTTAATTTTATAACTTAAACACACTTTTATCTATTGTTATTTAACTAATTTAAATAACAATACAAATGGTATCTCATGAACAAACATCCATATAATTTGTTCTATCTCAAATGCAATAATTTAGAAAACCTATTTTCTAAGTTGGTGTCAATATTTATTTGCTTGATCATATCAAAAAATAAATATTTATTGGTGTTTGTTTAGCTTGTTATTGGGTATGACCCGACTTGGATTATAACGTACTAACCACATCAATCTTGTATGTGTCTTGGGCATATAAGATCCAACAATCTCCCACTTGCACAAGATTCATAGAAGATTGATGCAAGCAGTAAATACCGCCTAACAACGGTTCACTACCCTTAATACGTATGACTAAGAGGCTTTCAATAACATCATCCCCTTCAAGTATCTTACTCGAAAATGTTTAGGTGAATCAATCATCTATCCTTTTGTCACAAATGTCATGTTAAATCTTAGAGACACAGAATGATCATTCTCCATTGACTTAACTTTAGCAGGCCTTAGACATCTTGTTCTCAACAAATAAGAGGGACAAATCCCATCTTGATTACATACGTCTCTCACAATCACCTCGTGCTATACCTGAATTTAGTCTTATGTACTGCCATGTTTCAGAACAGCGAAGAACTAAGTCAAAGTATAATACCCGGTGAATATCAAGACCAATATGTATCTCAGGTCAGAGGATACCAAATGATATTCGCCTTTACTCAAATTTACTTATGATTAATCAAGAAGATTCCATGTAGTAATATTTGAGATGCGGGTCAGTCCAACATTTGTATCCCACAAATATCTATAAACTTTGGCAGCAACCCTTTGCTCTATATTCATCCATATGAATATCCACCAATCCAAGTTCATAATAGTCTTACCCTCATACTTGTTCCCACAAGTATGAACGACTACGGACGTTTAGAGTAAATGATTTACTCATGGATTAAACATGCAAAATTGGAACATTAGTTGAAGCATTATAACCAATATTTTATTCAAGTAATAAAATGGTTCCAATATCCAAATACAAGATTACAAGATCAAATCCAGTCACTAGAATATCGAAGTCCCATGGCACAAGTATGACCCTCATGCTTTGCCTTTTCAAGAAGCTTCGTGAGTGGATCCGCAATGTTTTGATCCGTGTGAACTTTGCGAATACATATTTTTCCCTTTTCAACTTCATCCTTTATGTAGTTGAATCTCCGCTCAATGTGCCTAGTCTTTTGATGTGCACGGGGTTCCTTGATTTGAGCAATCGCACCCTTATTATCACAAAGAATTTCTAGGGGGTCCTGAATGGAAGGGACAACCCCTAGATTGGCAATGAATTTCTTCAACCATGCAGCTTCTTGAGCTGCTAATGAAGCGGCGATGTATTCTGACTCTGTAGTTAATAATGCCACCACATCTTGTTTAGAGCTATTCCAAGAGACTGCTCCTCCATTTAGGATGAAAATGTATCCCGATTGTGATCGTGTGTCATCCCGATCAGTTTGGAAACTCGCATCCGTGTAACCTTTTACCACGAGTTCCTCCTCACTAGATCCATAGATTAGGAACATATCTTTAGTCCTCCTTAGGTACTTAAGTATGTTCTTAACAGCCATCCAATGACTATTTCTAGGATTTTACTGGTATCGGCTTGTCATGCTCAAAGCGCATGACACGTCCGGCCTAGTGCATATCATTGCATACATGATGGATCCTATAGCAGACGCATACGGGATTCCCTTCATTTTATCTTGCTCATCCTTTGAGCTTGGACATTGAGTTGTACTCAATATCGTTCCTCTTTGAATAGGTACCGTACCTTTCTTAGAGTTCTCCATCTTGAACCTTTTCAAGATCTTATCAATGTATGCACTTTGATTTAAACCTATCAACCGCCTTGATCTATCCCTATAGATCTGTATTCCCATAATGTAGGCGGCTTCACCAAGATCCTTAATGGAAAAACAGCTTCCAAGCCAGGTTTTTACACCTTCCAAGGTTGGAATGTCATTTCCAAATAGTAGGATGTCATCGACATACAATACTAGGAAAGTGATGATGCTCCCACTAGCCTTTTTATACACACAAGCCTTATCAGCGTTTTGATGAACCCAAGTTTAATTACCTCTTCATCAAAACGGTGATTCCAACTTCTTGATGCTTGCTTCAATCCATAGATTGATTTCTTTAACTTGCATACTTTGTTAGGATGTTTTGGGTCGACAAAAACCTTCAGGCGAACCATAAAGATATCTTCCTCAAGATATCCATTTAGAAAAGTGGTTTTGACATCCATTTGCCAAATCTCTAATCATAATGAGCAGCTATGGCAAATAATATCCTAATAGACTTTAGCATTGCAACTGGCGAGAAGGTCTCATCATAATCAACCCTTGAGTTTGAGTGAAACCTTTTGCTACAAGTCTAGCTTTATAAGTGTCCAAGTTTCCATGCATATCGGTTTTCTTCTTGAAACCCCACTTACTTCCAACTACCTAGGAGTTAAGAGGTGGTACAACCAAGTCCCACACTTGGTTGTCATACATGGATTGCATCTTAACGTTCATGGCTTCAAGCCATTTGTCACAATCCAAATTGGACACTGCATCATGGTATGTGATTGGTTCATCGGAATCAACCACATAGCATCCATCCATGAAAAATCCATATCTTTCAGGTGGATTACTAGTTCTACCAGATTTGCGAACGTTTTGTGTGTATTGATCAATCATTTGATCATTCTCAACATTCTCATGTTGAGTGCTAGTGTCAACTAAACGTGTATCGGGTTGTGGTTCCTGATCCTCCTCAAGATCCACTGTTCTACAGCTAGCTCCTTCCATAAGGAACTTGGCTTCTAAGAACTCACCCTTCTTGGCAACAAACTCCTTTTGTTCCAATGGATCATAGAAATAATATCCCATAGAATCTCTAGGATATCCAATAAAGATACACTTAGTGGAACGACTTTCTAACTTGTTTGAGGTGGGAGTCTTTACATAAGCCTCACATCCCCACACCTTTAAATATGATAGAGATGGAACCCTTCCATGCCATATTTCAAAAGGTGTCTTTTCCACTTTCTTGGTTGGGGCCATATTCAAAATACGGGCCGCAGAGAGCAAAGCAAAACCCAAAATGATAGAGGCAATGAGCTTCTAGCCATCATAGATCGAACCATATCCAATAGAGTTCGATTTCTCCTCTCGGACACACCATTGTGTTGTGGTGTTCCAGGTGGAGATAGTTGTGAGACAATCCCACAACTTCTAAGATGATCTCTAAAAGCATCACTTAGGTATTCACCTCCTCTATCGGTGCGGAGAGAATTTTTATTGATTTGTTGAGTTGATTTTCTACTTCATTTTGAAGGTTTTGAACATTTCAAAAGCTTCATCTTTGTGTCTTAACAAGTACACATACCCATACCTACTATAGTCGTCGGTGAAGGTAATGAAGTATCTTTCATTATACCTAGTCATTGGCTTAAAAGGACCACATACATTCGAATGTATGATACCTAATAAATCTTTTGCCCTTTCGGTTTTGCCACAGAAAGGTGCCTTAGTCATTTTGCCTTGTAAACAAGATTCACATACATCAAATGAATCATATTCACTTGCTTTTAAAAGACCATTCTTTTGAAGTGTTTGTATGCGCTTCTTGTTTATATGACCAAGACGGCAATGCCAAAGATAGGTGTCACTCAAATCTAATTTGAGCTTCTTGGTAGTGGTTTGGTACAACAAGCTATCATATAATGTGTTTTCATGAACCAATTCATAAATACCATTAATAGGAGTAGCTTTAAAATGAAAGATGCTATTTAAAGAAACATGAATTTCATTCTCAATAAACGTCAAAACATAACCATATTGTCTTAATTGGGCAACTGAAATAATGTTCCTAGTCAAACTAGGAGCATACAAAACATTGTTCAAAATTGCTTCCAAACCATTTGGAAGCTTTAAGATGTAGTCCCCTCGGGCTTCAACTTGAACTTTTGCCCATTGCCCATGTAGAGGCTAACATCCCCTTTCTTGAAGTCTTTACTTCTTTTGAACCCCTGCAACAAATTGCAAATATGAGTCCCACATCCAGTATCCAATACCCATGTGTTAGAGGATATTAAATTCAGATCAATATGAATCATGAAAATTGTACCTGAGGTCTGCCCGGCATCCCTCTTAGCTTTCAACTCTTTGAGATGGACAGGACAATTTCTTGCCCAATGTCCTATCTCCCACACTTAAAGCATGGGTCATCCGAAGCAACTTTTTACTTCTTCTCCGCTGGTTTTGGTGGTGGCACTTTTACCACTCTCTTTCCCTTTCCCCAACGTACCCTTTACTTTTGGCAAAACTTGCCTTGGGTGCGGGGTGAGGCTTCTTCTTGTTCCCACCTTCATTGATGGTGAGAATGGGTAAACCCCTTTTACCCATGGCTGCCTCGGCTGTTTTGAGCATAGAGTGAAGCTCAGTTATGTTCTTGTCCCAACCGTTCATGTTATAATTCATAATAAAATTGTCAAACCTTTTTGACAAAGAGTTGAGGATCAAATCCGTAGCCAACTCTTTCGAGACGGGACAATTCAGCCTTTCGAGGCGGTCTATGTGGCTCTTCATCTTAAGTACATAAGACGAGACCGATTGGGTATCCTCCATACGACATGCATGGAGTGCTCGAACCGTTTCGAAGCGCTCTACCCTTGCTTGTTGTTGGAACGTTTCCTTCAACTGGGTTATCATGTCGTATGCTCCGTGATATTCGTACTCCTTTTGGAGATCCGGAGTCATACTTGCCAACATGAGGCAAGACACTTGGACCGAGTCCTTAGTGTATTTCACCCAATTCATGTAGGCCTCTTCATCTTCCTCATTGGGTTCATCGGGAATCGGATCGTCTAAGATATATGACCGTTTCTCTTGCTTGAGAACAATTCTCAAGTTTCGAAACCAATCAATAAAATTGTTATGGTTTAAATGCTCCTTTTGGAGAATGGTTCTTAGTGATAGGGTATGAGCGGACGGAATATCATTATTTTCATTGTTGTTGGTGGCCATCTACAAAATTTAACAAAGTTCAATTTAGTATTTATGATATTATCATATTTAAATATTAACACCCTTTTATGTGTCAAACACAAATTAAAATTCTAGAATCCAACGTTACATTTAAATAGTGGTTAGGTGACCTTTATCTATTATTTAAATTAACAAGGTAGTCAACGTTTGACAATTGCAACCCTTTGCAACTTCTAGAGGTATGGGATCGACTTAAACATCATATGTATAGTCGGCATGTTTATCCCATCAACACCTTTGTAAACCACATTGTAGGTGATCCATTTAACATGGTTTGCAAATCAAGTCACCCTACTTACACACACATGTGAGTTTATCAATATAAGTGGTTAGGTGATCTTTATCCCATAAATATGGCATTCCCACCTCAAATCACAAGTTCCCTTAAAATGGTTAGGTGGACTTTATCCCATTAAGAGTTTTCAAGTGACTCAAGTGTTGTGTAAAAGGACGGTGTTAAACTTGTTTTCAAAAGGAATTTAAGTTTTCATAATTCTAGTTTAGAAAACTCTATGTACCTTGTATTTGCATGCTTTCAAACACATGGTACCCTATGGTTCTTTTAATAAAACCCTTTTATTTAAAATCATTAATCCTTTTAATAACCTTTTATTAACCACTTAATGATTAAGAACCATTTATTTCAGCTTGTTATGATTATTAATTAGATTGTTATGCATATCCACATATCAAACAACCAACATAAAATAAACAATCAAAACAAGCACAACCATTCAATCATAAGTGCATAACCATAGCCACTAAGGTGACCACACTTGTTTGCCATCACAAGTGTTGTCATTTGGTCTTTCCTAAGGGTTTACAATAACACATCAAAGAGTCCATGAACTCCCACTTCAAACCGCATCCAAAAGGCTTCAGGTGTCCATGTCTTTGTGCCCTTCCTTTGTGCCTTCCTTTGAGTCTCCAACTTGTGCATCTTCTTTTACAAAAATCATATCCTAATACAATTTTTCTAATAAAAGAAATGCACCTAATCTCTTTATTACATAACCAATGAATAAATAAATTACAACCCAAAAGATACAAACACCAAAATTATTATTACAACCCTTTAATGAATAAAACTAAACATGACAAAACACATTCATCCAAATCCAAAACACATTAGGTCAAGGCTATGTTATGCACCAAAATATGTATCAAATACAACATCCAAGAACAACCATGAACTCCCTTTTAACCCTTAAAGTTTCGGCCAACATAAACCAAAACTTTAGGGTTTTTCTAAACAAAACAATCAACCACTTGATGTTAATCTTTCAAGGTTTATTCTAAAGCATGTAAGATAAAACTTTGAAAGATAAGGGATTCATACATCCACAACAAAACAGCCCCTGATGGGTTGAGAAAGTCCAACAAAACTAACTTTTCTTGGACTTTTGAAGCAAGTTTTCCACATAACCGGCTCTAGATGCCATTGTTGGGTTTCTTAAAAATTTTAACAAAGATGTTTAACCATTTAAACAACAAAATGCAGCGGATATTAGAGCGTTAAAACTTGTTTTAGATTCTGAAAATAAACCATTTATATGTTCAAGAAAACAAACCCAAGAACAAGGATCATATATATATGAAAAGAAATGCTATCAAAACCGAAAAACAACAACCATAAGATGTTCTTAAAACTACCTTTCAGGAACAAGGATATTTGATATGGATGAGAGGAAGAAGATGATGCTCTTGAATGGCTAGCCTCCAAAAGAGAAGACCTCAAGCTTGTATACCCACAAGCCCTTGCAAACACCTAACTTGTTAGGAAGTTTGACACCAAAAACCTTCTTCAAATCCCTTCTAAATTCGAAAATTGCTAGGAGAGAAAAGGAGAATGGAAGTGTTCTTGCATGTGTGTGAGAGAGAGATGATGGAGATGTCTTGTATTAAAACAAGACAAGGAATCCCAAGACACCCACATGGGGCGGCCAAGAATTCAAAATGGTTTCCCACCATTTTGAAATTTTCACTTTTAATTACAACTTACAAGTTTATAAAATTAAACCCCTTTTAATTTTATAACTTAAACACACTTTTATCTATTGTTATTTAACTAATTTAAATAACAATACAAATGGTATCTCATGAACAAAATATCTATATAATTTGTTCTATCTCAAATGCAATAATTTAGGAAACCCATTTTCTAAGTTGGTGTCAATATTTATTTGCTAGATCATATCAACAAATAAATATTTATTGGTGTTTGTTTAGCTTGTTATTGGGTATGATCCGACTTGGATCATAACATACTAACCACATCAATCTTGTATGTGTCTTGGGCATATAAGATCCAACAATAATTCCAATGTCAAAAGATCATAATTGTCATTTATTTAAATCTAGGTCCAATCCTAGATGTAAGTAAGTCTTCAAAGCATGCTAAGCGGTATCAAGTCCTGAAACATGTTAAAAATAAAGGTCAACATAATGTTGGTGAGTTTCCATAGGTTTTCATACATAGATATATATCAAAAACGACAATTCATGTCATGGGTTATTGAATAAAGTAAATAAAGATGGATGAACAAATGTAACAATCAAACCTTGACAAATATGGCCATTACAAGATTTCAAGATTAAACGATTAGCTAAGTGTATTTGGTTCCCATAGTGCTTAAGAATACGACACTAGGAGCCGGCAATACCTCGACTTTAGCACCAAATAGGCTTGTCAAACCCATAGATCTATGACGTCGCTAGGCTAGCAATAGTTAATGATTGTATATAACAAGAGTCATCACATGATAATTACAAGTGTTCAAATAACGACAAATAAGATGAATTGCACAAGTGATTACAGGATTCAAAACGGGTTTACAAGTGTATTTATAATAAGGTTAACATGTTTCACCCCAAAAGTGTGAAAATATATTAAAGGGGTATGAAAACTCACTTGGTTTATAAAGATGTGCAAAAAAAAGAGTCTTGTCACAAATGCCAAGGATACGATTACGTTCAACCTAAATGAAACGTCTTATTAAGTTAATCATAGTAATTTTGGTATTATATTTATAAACCATTAGTCCATGATTTTCATATTATTAAACAGATGTAACTTATTATTATTTTGGTAATTGAGCGATTTAAATAAGAATTTTAGTGATTAACATATTAATAAAAGTTATACTTTTATTATCAAATGATTATTATTACTAATTAAATAATAATTTTGTAGACTCAAATGTTTAAAATAATTATTTTAATTACAATAAGTGTATATTTTATACATGTACATGTATATTTATTTTCTTACAATATATGTATAAGCAAATAAAGGTGTAACAATAACAATAACAAATTATTTAATTGTAATTATTAAAATTTTGAGATTAATAATAAATTAACTTTTGTTTCATTTTTATAATTTTTGAACTAAAGAAATGATAATTTCTTAATTAAATTTTTAAGAAAATTTAAAAGGAAAATGAGTTTGTTTATTTTCTAGAAGAAATGATTTTATATGACCATTGATAATATTTAAATATTTTTCTGAAATTTAGAGTTTATAAAAAACCTTTTAGAAAAATAGTGGCAGGTGCCCGGGGTCGAACCGGGACCTCCTGCCTAACAACACATGACTTAAACCGGCTGGCTAGGCCCTATTTATGTTTTAACACAGAAATCAATTTTTTTAAAAAGATTATCCAGAAATTCTCAATTTCAACCCAAGAACCCTAATTTTGAAATCAAAGAAATCGAACATCAATTCGAGATCGATTATAAAATTAATCATGGGGCTTTGATTCCCCTTGGTTAATCGAGTAGAATGGTGGTCTTAATTTAGCTGTTCAGATTGGATTTGAAAGAGAACAATCGTATGTGCAGCCGACTGTTCTTCGAGAGACAAAATCGATGTGTGTGTGTGTTTCGAGTGAAATTGAGCTTACAGAGAGGTTAGGAAACCCATTTCGAGTATAAGCCCTCTAATTTATAGGTCCAATTTGGTCGATTTGATAACAACGGCTATGGTGTTTAAGTCGGTCATTTCAGGTCGCATTGGACAGATTCAATGTTGTTTCATGTGAATTTATTCACATCAATAGCTTCTAAATGATTGTGTGAACGTTTATGCCCATTTAATTGAATAATTACATCGATTACGTGTAGAACATTTTTGGACTTTGATGTGATTTCGGTTTCAACTTGTATGTTAGTGAAATCACTGTTAATTTCGAATTAATCATGTTCCATAGTTCAAATCATGTTCCAGAGCCGGTTGGGTTCATTTTTATGTGTTAAGAATGGGTTTTTATAGAGTTTAGGGGGGTCGCTGGAGCCGTCGGAGTTCGGCCGGGGTTCTGGCCGGAATTACGGGGGTGGGGATTTGGTTTACAGGATGTTACATATTTGGTCCCCGTAGTTTAAGATTTGTCCCTTTTAATCCAAAGTTTCAGCTTAAACTAAACTTACAATTTAGTCCCTGTGGTTTAAAGTTTTATTGTTTTATGCCAAAAATTTGATTACAAGTTTTTCTTAATTATAAATAGATTTTTATTTTATATAACTATTTTATTTAATAAGTTATCTCTATATTATATTTTTATTATTATTATAATTGTTATCATAATAATTATTTTTATTAACATTATTACCATTATTATTATTATTATTATTATTATTATTATTATTATTATTATTATTATTATTATTATTATTATTATTTACTTAATTATTTAAGAATACCAAAAGAGATCAAGGTACAATAAATTTCAAACGAGTCCTCGCATTTGAGTTAATGACAAAACATACTTACAAGAGATAACAAGGTTAACAAAACATTACATAAAAGTACGAGAGGTCACAACGATGTCGACTTCAATAGATTTGCCATCGGCTACTTTGACAGTAAAGGATCTTTCTAAGTTTGAACGCGGCTTAGAAAGAATAGGCTCGAACTCTAAAGACACGAAACTCTTATCCGCACCCGAATCAAAAAGAACAGAAGCATATCTACTATTTACAAGATACATACCTGCTCAAGTAATAAACTATCATTGACACATGGAAAGCAGGCATGGATTTTACAAAATAAAAGAACAATTACAGGAAAATAGTGACGTACCATTCACCACGTCATTGTTGACTTGAGCTTGGTTGGCGTTGATATTGAAAGCCCTTCCTCGAGCCTGTGGCACATTTCCGCATTACGAGGACATTGTAGACGGAAATGTCCAGGTTCACCACAGTTGTAGCAGACTCGATTGGCAATCAACGCATCATTATTCGGGGCACGATGGAAGTTGCCACCAAATGACCATACTTTCCACACAACGAGAAAATTCGGCAAGGAGTATTCCCCGCATGATGGTACTTGCAGGTGTTGCACATCGAGTATGGCCCAGTATAAGATCTTGCCATGGGGGCTTGATTTACAATGACAGCTTGCCTTTGAGGGGCATTTGGTGTTGTCACCGCAAAGTTACGGGCAGGTGTGAATTTGTGCTTCTTTCCCTTAAAAGACGACTCGGTCTTCACCTCCTTTGTTGCCTCGGGAGTCACCTTCACTGTAGACTTGGCACCCTTCACCGTCAAGGCACCAGCCTTGATATGATTTTCAGTGAGCTGGGCAGTGATATTAATCGCTTCCTCCAAAGTTGTGAGCCTACTTCCCACCACAGCATCTTGAATTTGAGGTGGTACCCCTTGATAAATTTCTCGATGTTACGGGGTACAGTATCCATCATATGTGGTAGAAGCATGCTCAATTCATGATGCCGGGTGGAATTAGCCAAGTGATTCCTGCTATCTAGCTTGAGGATCCAAAACTCCTCCTCCAGCTTTTGCAATTCACTCCTTTGGCAAAATTTCTTGACCATGATGTCCTTAAACTCTTCCCAAGACAACGCCAAGGCAACTTCAGCACCTCGGTTCCTTTTCTCGCTATTCCACCATGTGAGTGCCCGTTGTTGAAGGACACTTGCAGCATAGCGGACCTTGAGCTCCTTGGGACACTCGCTGTTGATGAACGTGTTTTCCATACTCTCGAACCACTCGAGAAGTCCAGTGGCTCCTTCCTTTCCACTAAAGCTAGTGGGTTTGCATGAGTTGAAGTGCTTGAACGTGCAGGTGCGGTTGTTCCCACCTTGGTTGTTGCTATTCTCCCCATGACCATTGTTGCCATCACCACCATTGTTTCCATTGGCGTTGTTGCTGTTATTGGCCATTAAGGTGCTACTAAGTTCAGCAACCATCGTCGGAAGTATGGCAGCCATTTGCCGGGCTATTATTGCAGCAAGTTTACGGTTGGATGTAGCACGCTTTCCTTGGTGATGAGACATTCTATAAGATAGAAATAAAAAAAATATTAGTATTCGGGGATAAACCAGTTCAAGGTAACCAGGAATTTTAGATATTTTATATATAACCAGGATGGTTCCAATTGGTACCATATAGCCAATAGGAACATGGACACGTCGAGGTGACTTAATCCTAATTACCTAGAGGAAGATATGTATGTTGACCATAATTTAGCACTCATCCAGAAATCCCAGGTAAGCATAACAGATCTTGCAATGAGATTTATACGAAATGCTTGCCTTAGCCCGAGGGCCCTTTGCAAGGAAATCCAGAATACAGGTGTTTATGTGTCACACACTTCCCTAAGGCTATCAGAAGTAAAACCTCGATGAGATTTTTCAAGATTTAGACGTACGTCTAAAGAATTTTTCCACTCGATAAGATGCATAGTTTTCCACACATAGTCGAGAATAAGATTTAGAAAAGATTAGACACGGTAGAACGTAGAGGCATAAGAAGAGGATTAGAAAGTTGGGGTAAACAAGGCTCAAGGCATATTCCTAAGGTATTATTTTCTAAATAAAACAAATAGCACATAACGAATTAATCATGCATCATGTGATAGGCATATAAGCATACTTACAAGATCATAGCAAATGTCATTATAAAGGGTCCCTAGTTTAACCATAGTCTAGGCCATCATTTCTAATAACCTAAATCCCTATAGTTATGGGCTTTGATACCAATTTGTCACACCCCAACCTTAACGGCAAAAAAGTCGAGGTGTGAGGGTTAAGATTGTTCAAGCCACACAACGCTAAATTAAAAATGACAATATTATTAAATAAAAAGATTCATAACGTACATAACGGAAATAACATAAGTTCAACAATCAAATACATAAGTTTCCAAGCGTCATGTGACAATAAATGTCTTTTTATTATAATCTAGGTCCAATCCTAGATGTGAACAAGTCTTCAAAAACAAGCTAAGCAGTATCATTTCCTGAAACATGTTAAAAATAATGTCAACAATATGTTGGTGAGTTTTCATAGTTTTAGCCTACATAAATATATATAAAAGATGGTAATTCACGTCATAGGTTATTGAATAAAGTAAGTAAAGATGGATGAACAAATGTAACAATCAAACCTTGATAAATATGGCCATTACAAGATTAAACGATTAGCTAAGTGTATTTGGTTCCCATAGTGCTCAAGAATACGGCACTAGGAGCCGGCAATAACCTCGGCTTTAGCACCAAATAGGCTTGTCAGACCCATAGATCTATGACGTCGCTAGGCTAGCAATAGTTAATGATTGTATCTTACAAGAGTCATCACATGATAATTACAAGTGTTCAAATAACCATGATAACATAAAATGAATTGCACAAGTGTTACAAGATTAAAACGTGTTTATAAGTGTGGTAAATATAAGGTTAACATGTTTCACCCCAAAAGTGTGAAATAATATAAAATGGGGTATGAAAACTCACTTGGATTATAAAGATGACAAATAAGAAGTCTTGTATATAATGCCGAGGATTCGTTAACGTTCAACCTAAATGGACAACGTGTTAAGTTAATCATGGTGAGTATAGTGTTATATTTATAAACCATTTAACCCATGATTTTTAAATTATTAAATAGGTACAATTTGTTATTATTTTGGTATTTAAATGATAAGAATTTTAGTGATTAACACTATTAATAAAAGTTAAGCCTTTATTATCAAGGAATTATTATTTACTATTTGATACAATAGTAAATTTTATAATTTTAATTGATTAAATTAATTCTATTTATCACAATAAATGCATATTTTAAATATGTACATATATTTATTCTCAAAATATAAAATTAAGGTTGTAAATATATTTCATAAAAATGAATAATTTATTAAATTTAAATTCCTAGAAATTAAAGGAGATTTGTTACAATTTAATAAATAAATAAAAAGTTGTATTTTATAACAATTTTTATAATGTTTAAAAATAAGAGAATAATGATTATTAATTAAATTTCTTAGTAAATTTAAAAGAAAATAAGTTTTATTTGATTTCTGATTAAAAATAATTTTTATATAATTAATCAAAATATTAAAATGTTTTTCTGAATTTTTAAAACTAAAAAAACCCTTTTAAAAAATAAATGCAGGGACTCGGTTTTGAACCCGGGTCCCCTGCATAGCCACACAATGCTTTAACCGCTGGGCTAGTGCCCTGTTTTGTGTTTTATTTCAGAAATCAATTTTTAAAAGTAAACTCCCAAAAATCCCCAATTTCATATAAACCCTAGATTCGTAATCGATCAAATTAAACATAAAATCGTTAGTTAAACTCAAATTAATCATGGGGCTTTTATTCCCCATGTAAAAACGAATCAAAAGGGTCCTGTAATTACCTGTTTGGTGTTGTGGTTGTCGATTTAGGATTCAAACAAAACCGCGACTGTGTTCTTGAAATAAATCTTTGATGCGTGTGTGTTTCGCTGAAATTGATGTTTAAGATAGTGAAAAGAAACGATCGAGAGCATTTGCCCTCTACTTTATATGTTCAATTTGATCGAGTACATGTCCAACGGCTATAGGATTATTGTCGGCCGTTTCAGGTCGAATTAAACGGGTGTAATGTTGTTTCAGGTGGGATTAATCATCCCGTTAAGTTTTATGTAATTAACCGATGGTTTATAATCAATTAATTCGATGATTATGATGATTTAAGTGTGGAATCGGTTTTAGGTTCGGAGAATTTGATTTCGTTTCAAGTAAATAATTCAATTCGACATTGATGATTCGATTTGAAGTGGTTAATGTTCGACACTTGGTTGCGACCGGTTCTGGGAATTTAATTAGGTGAAATAATGAGGTTTCGGTGGTGGTCGGAGCTCGCCGGAGCTTCGGCCGGAGGTGTAACCGGAAACACGGGGTGGGGGTTTGGGTTTAAAGAAAATTACACATTTGGTCCCCGTAGTTTAAATTTTGTCCCTTTTAATCCAAAGTTTCAGTTTAAACTAAATTTACAATTTAGTCCCTGTGGTTTAAAGTTTTATTATTTTATGCTAACAATTTATTTACAAGTTTTTCTCACTTTATACCTAAATAGATGTCTATTTTATATAACCATTTTATTTATTAATAAGTTATCTCTTATTAGTATTATTATTTTATTATTATTACAATTATTATATTATTATTATTATTATTATTATTATTATTATTATTACTTAATTATTTAAGAATACCAAGAGAGGTCAAGGTACAATAAATTACGAACGAATCCTCGTATTTGTATTAATTACAAACAAATGTTTACAAGAGATAACGAAGTTAACAAACGTTTAACAAAAGTACGAGAGGTCACAACTTTAAAACATATCCTTTACTTTCGTTCATGATCACACATCATACGTACATCTAGATAATAATTATTATCTTCATCATCGTTCATATTCATTCGTATCTCCCTTCTTTATGGACCCTGCCTCATGCTATACCCCGACTCATGCTAGAAGCTGGTACTGTGTCGGGGTTTATAAATAAACCCCCACTCATGCCGAAGCTGACACAACACCGGGGTACGCGACAAGGATCTTATCTTAACTCGTATGCTACACCCCTGACTCATGCTAAAAGCTGATACGATGCCGGGGTTCGTAAACAAAACCCACTCATGCTAAAAAGCTGACACAGCACCTGGGTAAGGATCTCATCTCCACTCATATGCTACACCCCTGACTCATGCTAAAAGCTGATACTATGCCGGGGTTTAAAAACACTCATGCCGAAGCTGACACAGTACCGGGGTCAGCAACAAAGATCTCATCGTTCATTACTTCCATATTTGTCATTCGTTATCTTTCACTTTCGTTACATAATACTTTACTTATGTACTCATACATACCACGCCACGTAAAGACATATAATAACCATAGTCCACAAGCATATAACATCAACAAGCATATACCACCGTAACACATCAGAACTTAACACTACATTTTACTTCCCAAATTTTCAGAAAATCCTAAGTCCCCAAAGAAATACGGATGAACATAAGCCAATGCGGCTGAATGTTCAGCAGATGTGGACAAGCAAATGCGGATGAAAGTCTCAGAAAATATTCTAAGTTTCCAAAGAAATGCGGAGGACACAAATGCGGATGAACAAGTCCAAATGCGGATGAACAAAACTTGATGCGGATGAAAAATTAACAAATGCGGATGAGCACTTAACAAATGCGGATGAACACTTAACAAATGCGGATGAACAAAGTCCAAAGCGCGCAACATGCAAAATTATCTAAGTGTCAACAGCGGACAGCCAACTCTCATAACGGACGACCAAGGTCCCACAGCGGACGACCAAGGTCCCGCAGCGGACGACCAAGGTCCCACAGTGGACAGCCAAAGTTCACAGCGGACAGGCTAAATACCTAAGTGTCCACAGTGGACAGCATGCAAAATACACTAAGTGTCCACAGCGGACATCATACATACATCTGCAATGCATCAAACGTACTTCCAGTCCCCAAACATCATTTTAACTTAAACTAAGCATAGATCTAACATGTTACACACACGTAAAACATACTAAACATCATACAACAACTTAGAAATCATCTAAAAACATACATCAACCGTACATAGTCGTGCATCATGGAAACATTCATAGTTTGGTTTAGAAACCTTCTGTCTAGTATGCATAACAGCCCTAAACACGTAGAAAACCAGTAAAAGAGGGGATCTAGAACTCACCTTGAACAGCTTTCGAGTAGAACACCTCAAACCCAAGAACCCACTTGAAGTTCCAGCACCTAAAACCTACGAAAACGAGCACTAAACACCAGAAACTCGGTCCAAAAGCTGAAACCCGACTGAAAACCGAGAAGAATTTCCTTACAATCTCACCTTCAAGCAAATCTTCCTCCTTCTCTCTCTAGAAACCAATGGCAGCTTCTTCTCTTCTTGCAGTTGAAAGCAGATGTGGGGAAATGGGGGTGTGGGCGGCCATCCCCTGCTTTTTGAACCCACTAGTGGCAAGTTTGCCACTTGCACACTTTAACCCCCTTTACTTTTGAAAAATATTATCTTTCTCCTTTTTTCTCTTCTTTTCCTTTCCTTTTTATAAATTTCCGGGTGTTACAAGTGGGGGGTATCACTTGATGATGATAATGATGATAATTCTTGCAATGCAACAAGAAAATGAAAAGGAAGAACCACTAGAAGAAGAGACTCAAGAGAAACCTCCAACATGTCCAATGGGGAGAGACAAGGCCAAGAAGCTAGTGTAAGGCCCTGATCCCAAGAAACCTCACAGTTGGTCATTCACAGCCAAACATAGATTTAAAACATTCATTTAGGTAAACATTTACAACGAAAAAATACATTAAGTTTCAACCCATTACGACATAATTCTAATAAAATGTTAGCATTGTCTTTAAAACATCAAATAGTCTTTAAAAAAAGGTCTTCTTAATAATCTTCTTAATCAGGGATGACAGCCTTCAAATGCTAAGTAGCTTCTAGAATCTATGCCCATATTCACTTAAGTCCAACAAATCACCTGTCAACTAATATGCATACAAAAGTCAGCTTCGCTGAGTGAATTCTAGGTTTACTTTATTAAATAACTTTTTAGTAAGATATATTAACTTTATCATTCGAAAGTAGTCACCCACATATCCGAACATTACTATACACAAACTATCACTTTATCGTTAATACTTTCATTTATTTGAGATCTATGTCTCTTTATTATCCGTTAATTCCCAGTCACTATCGGTGCCTATGATGAACACAGGACTTTAGCGACATGCCAATCCAGGCCTTACTATCGTACCCATATGGGCCATTATTTTCATGCCAATCCAGGCCTTACTGACCTGCCCGTCGGGCCTTTACTTAACTGACATGCCAATCCAGGCCTTATTGTCATGAGGGCACAACAAATGCAGCCCTCCTCTATCATTTGCTTGCAAGGTTTTACTTTACAAAGGTACACGTTATGGGCCCAATAACATTTTTTTAAGTTTCACTTTTATCTTTAGGCTATACATAATATAACACAGCATATAACAAGACATATCATCATTACCAAGGTCATATCACAATAAGAAAAGCACGATATAAATTCATTAGAAAACCCCATTTCCCATATAAGATAGTGTATAAAACTTTGTTTTAATATAACTGGTCATTTAGTATGCATATCGCCCCAAAACGTTTAAAGCATGTATGAAATAGGGGATCTAGAACTTACCTGATGAGTAGGTTGCTTCAGTCTAAAAGGAATTCATGTCAATAAATAAGTCGCACAATCTGCATGTAAATTAACACACGAATCTCTCATTTTCTATGCAATACAGCCAGTTTCGCAACCAGTTTCGCAGCCAGTTTTGCAGCCAGTTTCGCAACCAGATTCGCAGCTAGTTTCTCACAGTTTCTCATGTAGTTTCGCATGAGATCTCTGCCCAACTTTCGTTGGAGTTTACCAGCGAAACTATAGTTTCATAGCTAGTTTCTCATGCAGTTTCTCATGCAGTTTCTCACGTAGTTTCTCACGCAGTTTCGCATGATGAAACTGCAGTTTCGCTGGACCAGTTTTTCAACTCGTTTTTTGTCAAAAATCTTCATTTTTCAACCAAAATCTATATTTTTTTATGTCCAACCTTTAGTTTATCATTTCTAAGGCTAGATCTAAGCTTTTTACACCATTTCATATGTAAAAATTTGATCCTTTTTGAAATCTTTCTCAAAACTCTAAAAACCCAAAACTCAAGAATCGAACCAAGATCTACAGAGATGTTTAGATGGTGATTCTTACCCGGATTTCTTGCTCTTTTCTTGTTGATTTGATGCTCAAACACCAGATCTTCAATCATTCACTCAATAAAACTCCAAATCTTCAAGTTTATTCACTTTCTCTTACTACTTTCTCTTTTTAAGTTGTTAGTGGCTTAGGTTGCAAGAAATGAAGAATGTGGTTGATTATGGGTGTTTAATGGGTGGTTAGGCCCTTAAACCCATCAAACCCTAAGCCCATAAGGTAATTTGACTCATAATCATTTTCTTTCTTTTTTTATACAAACCCGAATTCAACCATCATTACTAAGTTGCTCGTTTTGACGTTCCGGGGCGTTACAGCTGGACAATATAAAGGGTAAAGGCATGATTTCTTCTTCTTCTTCACTTGCTTACGAAGCAAAGAGGCTAAGTCTCGTTGAAGACTTGGCCGAGACAACAATGGCAAAGAAGAAAGCTATCCAACATTTCGATAAAGAAATTGATAAATTCTTTGAGTTGGAAGAGAAGAAGATCCTTTTCATCGACACAAGTCATATGAAGAATGGTGATCATGGCCATCCCATAATTGTGCTACAAGCAATTGCATCACATGACCTCTGGATTTGGCATGCATTTTTTGGAGTAGCTGGATCAAACAACGATATCAGTGTGCTTAATCAATCCCCAGTTTTTAATCAAATCTTAGAGGGGAATGCATCGCAATGTAATTTTACAGTGAATGGGCATAACTACACCACAGGGTATTATCTTGCAGATGGTATTTATCCAGAATAGTTGTAAAGAGTTTCATATATCCATCGGAGAATAATCTGAAAATGAAGTGATACAAAAAGCGTCAAGAGTCTGCAAGAAATGATGTAGAAAGAGCCTTCGGTGTTCTTCAAGCTAGGTGGGCAATGATACGATCCCCAGCAAGATCCTCGAACTTACCGGTATTAGGTGATATAATGCATACATGTATTATATTACATAATATGATTGTAGAAGATGAAGAACGTTCCATAACTAATCGATGGCATGAAGAGCAAGAACCAGAGCCAGAAAGTTACAATAACGGGGCACCACTATCATTTCAAATACACCTACAGAGATTTAAGAGCTTACGTAACCAGGATGCTCGGAACGATCTAATAGAACATCTCTGGGCGAATAAGGGGATTAGAGAGTAGTTTATTATTGTTTCTATCTATTGACTTCGTATTGTTTTTTTTATTTTATTATTTTATGTTGTTTTTATTTTATTTTAATGTAGTTGCAGTTTTAATTTTATTAATTTCTTATATAGAATTATTTAATTAAGTATTCAACGTGATCATTTAACATGTAATTCAATTATTTATTTTAATTAAATATATTTACAATAATTTAAATATTTTTATTTAAAGTAAATAAAAAAAAATATGAGGTGGAAAAATAAGGTGTTTGTGGAAAGGATAGGGTTGGGGGTAAAAAGTGTTTATGGGAAGGATGGGTGGAAATGAATAAAAAGTTGATATGACATGCTGATTAGAAGTGTTTTTGGGAAGGATGAGTCGTAAAGTTGTGAACAGTTTTAAGAAAAAATATATCATATGATTGTTACCATCCATCCGATTTAAATCCAACTTCTGTTGTACAATAGACCACCCCTCCAAGACTAGATAAAACGTCCTCTGCTTCTCTCTCCCTCTCATCTTCAAAAACAATCATTCTTGTGAATGATATAAAGATACTGCTTTAGTGGGTTGTACTCTTTGCTCAACAATTTGAACCCTTAAATTACAAATTCTCATGGATTATTCCTACTTGGTGCTAATATTATGCTTTGTTTTTGCTTTGGCTTCTGGGTCTTCAAAAACTCCACCCATTTCATCTTTTGATGAAGGATTTTCACATATGTTTGGGGATAATAATCTGCAGGTTTTGAAAGATGGTAAATCTGTTCATTTGTCTCTTGATCAAAGAACAGGTATGCAAACAAAACCAAATGTTCTTCATTTTTATTTTATTTTTATTGTTTTATTTTGATTTTTGAGGTTATGTTTTCAACACAGGTTCTGGATTTCTGTCACATGACATTTATCTTCATGGATTCTTCAGTGCTTCTATCAAGCTTCCCGCTTATTACACTGCTGGTGTTGTTGTTGCTTTTTATGTGAGTATTTTTTTTTTTTATTTCTTTGCATGAAATTGGTTATTTTATAAAGATATTATATTCAGTGAACATATAGGATGCTTTTAAATACATTATTATAAAAAGTTATTATGAACCTAAACTACACCCATGTGTCTGATACTAATTTTTTATGAATATGATATGACGTTTCACGAAATAAGTAGAGGACAACAGGAGAGAGTAAATGATTGAGATTATTTTATAAAAAGCATTATTCAAGGTTTTTGATATTTAAAGAAATTTAAATACATTCCCAAAGAGTTATGATTGAAAATAAAACTAAAAAGTTCAGAAAAATAATAAAATTAAAGATACCCTGCAAGATCATCCACAGTATATGCAAGATCATCCACAGTATATATATTTCATTGAGCATTAATGCTGAAAATTATACTTAAATAATAAAATAATAATCAAGTTTCATTATTGTTTTAATTAAAAACACATCCATAAGATACCCATAATGATTTGCACACAAAAAATATTTTGCTTCTAACTATTTAGCTCTCACGGTAATAAAATTAAGTCAATTTAAAAAACACTCAGTTTTTATATTCTTTAAATTTTGTGGAAATGAGATTCTTACACCTTCGGATGAGATATTTTCAACAGATGTCAAATGGAGACATGTATGAGAAGAATCATGATGAAATTGACTTCGAGTTTTTGGGTAATATCAAAGGAAAAGAATGGAGAATACAAACCAATATTTATGGCAATGGAAGCACAAATGTTGGAAGAGAAGAAAGATACAGCCTTTGGTTTGACCCTTCTGAAGATTTTCATCAATATAGCATTCTTTGGACTCAAGATCACATCGTGTGAGTTATAACTTTGATATTATTATTACTCGTAAAATGATCTTCGTCATAAGTAAGTTAGTCATTAACGTTAAAAGGTGGAAATATAGCAGGGAGGAAACCAAGAGAGGTTTCCATTCACTTAATTCATCGGCTTTACTATATAATAAAACTATGTTTTTTTAAAAAATATGAGTTGTATCCTTAGTTTTGTAAGCAAAGAAGAAAACCTTATAAAGACACTTCGATTAAAACGTTCTAATTCCGCTTTTGAAAGCTAGATTGTAGGTAATTTTGGAAATTTGACTAGTATTTTAAATGCGAAATCATCTTTAATTATTTACTGGCCATACTTCAATCGTAGTTATATAAGTCATTTGCAGAGTATTATAGTCATTTTTACTAATACCGAAAGATATTAAAGCATTTTGTAGAGATATCCATTATAGTTTTACGCTAAGCTAAAAGGTATTTTAGACATTTAGACTAAGTGTAAAGCATTACTTTCACAAATATCTCCTAGTTTGGCATGTTGAGGAAATGTGGTAAAATATCAAGATGGACCATGGTACTATGTCATTTTAAAAATATTTTTACCCTTTTAAAGCAACGGGTATAATTGTTTTTCTTGAACATAGAATGGTACGTTTAGAAAAGCTATGATGACTCGTACATTGTGCAATGAATGTTGTACGGTTGCTTTTTTTCTGGACACCTTTCAGCAATTGCCATCAGGGCCCCGGCCCCTGTTACCCTTGAATGTTAGAGCACTCAGAGCTCGTTTTTTATTTTTATATAAGTGGGTGTCCTGTATTATAGAAATAGTTATAAGTGGTTGTGAATAAAGTAGAAAGAATATTTATGAGGTTTATACTATGATTTCATATGTTTGGCGTACATAGTAATAATAAAAATATAAAAAAATATTATTTAATTGAAAAAAGAGAAAAAAATAAAAGTTTTTAGTATAATTATAAAGATGGGAACGGGGGATGGATTGTGAATGCTCTTACAAACATAAAGAGTTTTTGTTAGGGTTGATGAGGGCATATTGGTCATATCCAACCACTATTTCAGTATGCATTGCAAGTTATAACTTAATCTAGAATATACCCTTGTAAGGGTCATGAAATTTAGTCTTTTCAAATCATATTTTTTTATACATGATTTATGATTTTTTTTGTTGATGTTTTTAGATTTTATGTCGATAACGTGGCCATTAGAGAACTCAAAAGAACCGAATCAATGGGTGGGGACTTCCCATCCAAGCCCATGACGTTATACGCAACAATATGGGATGCTTCAGAATGGGCTACGAACGGAGGCAAATACAAGGTAAACTACAAATATGCCCCATATGTTGCTGAATTTACCGAATTTGTCCTCCATGGATGCACTGCGAACCCTATCGAACTCACTTCATTGCAATGTCACCTTGACACAAGTCCCGACTCAATAATACCCATGGAGAGAGTCAAAATGGAGAGCTTTAGAAAGAAACATATGAAATACTCATATTGCCAAGACAAGATAAGGTATACTATGCCCCCTTCTGAATGTGTGGTCAATTTTAAAGAAGCCAAGAGGTCGAATAACTTTGACCCCATTACATTAAGCGGTGGTCACCTCCACCACCATGGGAAGAGACATCGGAGCCGAGAATCCATTTAAGGAATTATTATCAGTATTAATGTTACTATCGTTGTTGTTCATCTATCCATGTTGATAGACGAATTTGTTTCTTATGTTAATAAGACGGGAAATGTGTGGGAATGGTATGTTTGTAATGTAATGATGGATGATGCTACGGGGACGGTGTAATGTTATATGTATCACATACATATTTATATATTTTATAGTGATTTTGTATGTTTATACACATATATTCAATATTTTGAATTATGCTATCTTTTGTTGTTACACGTCTTGCTAAGATTAAGAGAAAATGATAAAAATGGTTCAAATGTCAATCCGTGTCCAAAGGTTTCATTTTATAATTTGACTTGACATTTTTCTTAAAACTAATACATCAATTTTTATCGAGTGTCTAAATTAAAACCGATATCAAAATTTTATCTTACCTTACATTATTGTGGCAAAGTTGTTAACCCATGCCTTGCTGGTTTTAAGTTTGAAACCTACGGTTCGATTTGATTCAATAATGTAAACCGAAAAATATATTGATCAGCTTTTTTCCTTTAGCAAATCAACTTGAAATTTATGTATGCTTTTTGAGACATTGATATTACAATATAATTGTTTGTGACGGGCGTAATTGTCATTTTGTGCTTGCGAGGAACATTTTGTAAAGGTAGTGGGGTTCAGGACGATGACAAAAATTCTCTAAACCATACATCAAGCGGGATACATAACAAGTGTATCTTGTTGTGTGCCATCTATTTTATATTCTTCTTTTATTTTCTTTTTGTCTCTCTTAATCATTTTAATTCATTCATCATTTTCCTTTTATGATTTTTGATTTAATGCAACTTATTTTCAACTCATTTTACTTGTAACTTTTTTTTTGTGTTCCTTTTTTTTTTCTTTCAAACCATGATATCTTCACGTGTCACCCTTACAAAATCAAACATGAAAAATCTAAATATTAATAGCCTCAAAAGCTATAATCAAATTTCAAAATTTTAAGTTCAGAAGTCTAACAAATAATTGCCAGTAGGATTTAATTGCAATGTTTTTAAAACCGGATCGTACGACGAACCGGACGTTTTACTGTTTTGGTGGTCGTACCAGATTTAATAACCGGATGACGTCATAATTATATATATAGTATATTATATAGAGAGTTTACGGTACAAAGTTGAAGAATCGTGCGAAGTGTGCGAAGTAACCAATCATTGATTTAGAAGATAGACGTTTCAGATTAAAGATGAAATAATTACGCATGGAATGATGACTGGAGGAGTAAAATCGAAAATATGCTACAATTGTTGACTTTTTAAAACTACCCCAGTTTTTTTAAACGTATATAACATTTTTATACAATGTTATTTTTTAAAAAAATTACACCATAAAATCGAGTATTTTAATATCTTTAATTTGAGTATGGTATTGCTATACTTTTTTTTTAAATAATAACACTTTAAAAAAAACGATTATGTGTTGTGCATATAACTGGCGTGATTATTTACTGCGTAATTATGAACATAACTTACGTAATTATCATATAACTTGCGTAATTATAAATATAACTTGTGTGATTATTTTTTATAACGTGAGTAATTTATCTTTACGTAATAAGAAATATAACTTGTGTAATAATAGATATAACTTGCGTAATTATGTACCTTTTATGCATAATTGTAGCGAGGACGAAACTACCCCTCCACCCAAAAACACGTATCACGCTCTAGTAACTTCGTACGCTTCACACAAAAATTAAACTTTGTATAGTAACCGGCCCCATATTATATATATAATTATACATATAATTCAATATAAGTAATTTATGTGTGTATTTTATAGTTATATATAAAACTTAACAATAATCTTATTTCAAACACACTAGTTTATTGTTCAACACACCGTTTTTATCCATTAAAACCCAAAAAGAAAAAACAAAATCCGGTTCGACCACCGGTCCAGTTCCCGGTCCGACCACCGATTCGAGACGAACCGGCCGGCCGAACCCATCCAAAACAAGTTGATGCGAACCGATTCGGCCACCCATCCGATTCCCGGTCGGACCGGTTGGACCGGCCGGTCCGCTCCGGTCTCCAAAACGATGCTTAATTCATTTAACAGTACACTATTAGTTGTCTGTCTGAAAAACTTGATAACATGTCGTGCCCGTCCGAAAAGCTTGAAAACATGTCGTGCATAAAGAAAAGCACAACTGAGCCAATTGTCAAGGACAATGATTTGTAACAAGAAAATATAATAAAATACAAGATGGTAAGTAATATTTAAATACATGGTGAGAATGTGAGATATGGTAGACAAACCAAGAAAAACAACAAAAGTTGATAATAAGAAGTCATATAATCGAATGTTAGAAATCTAAAAGCCAGAATAGCAAGGTGTTGAACATAACAATGACAGGAGAACCCTAGCAAACATATCATGCAAACTGCACATTTGGCACAAACAAAACAACACAAACATCCGAAAGCACGAGCATAATTAGTGATATCAAAATTACTGATTTAATATACTTACATCCCTAACTTGATGATATAACTTATTATACTACCTATTGTAATTTGTATCTATTCATGTCACAATAACAGCTACATCCCTAGCAGGATGATATAATTGCAGGTACTACCCAAAAAAAATTACTGATATTACAATGAATGTTTTAATCTACTGACATCCCCAGCGGAATGATATAACTAAAGGACTACTATATGTAGTTGATCATTTTTAATTGAAGAATTTACTAAAGTAGTACCTATTTGGGTTACTTTATTCAACCCAAATGAAACCAATTAACCAGAAACTGAATAACCCCATGGAGATATTCAGTTTAGTTATCAGGTAATATATTAACCAAAATAGCTCGTTGGCAAGACCCCTATAAATGCCGTTCAAAAGGCCCGAAACATGCCAGAGTAAGCCAGTTAACCATGGAGGTATAAAATACAATAATTTCACAGTAAAAAATATCCAAAGATGTCAACAATTCTTGTAACTAAGTTAATGAAAAGGTAAATCATAAGTTAGAACCCAAAGAAACCCAAACCAAATCCAACAGAACCCAGAAATTTAGTAAAAAAGATTAAAAAATACCTGGAACCCTGCAAGATTACCACCAAAGGCAGCCATCAAGAGTCAATCCTGCGATTTTCAAGAGAAACAGTCTAAAAGACGCGCAATTTAAGGTTTAAATCACACCCATTGTTGTTTAGTTTTCTCCATTCTCTCCAATAGTCCAGCAATCTCAGCCTGCATTCTCATCTTCATCTTGTAATACTCACAGTGATCATTCTCTGAAACCTTAAGCTCTTCTGCTTTCTTCTTTCTTTGTTCTTCGGTTTCATGCAGTTTTATTTTGGATATCCTTTCTGTATATTCTTCATCTAATTTCTCAATCTTCATCCTAATCATCCGTTTATACCCTTCTGCTTCTCTTCTTGCTTCATCAGCTTTGTTCTGGAACATTCTGGCTTCAGCTTCTTTTATTCTCACAAGGCTCTCCACACTGTCAAATGCGTCTTTTTTTGATGGTTTTACAGACCATTCATCCTCGATTATTATCTTGCTTGTATTCATCATGCCACTTGATGAACCCATATTATACAAGGAGATTTGATGAGGGTGGCGAAGTTTTGATGGTGAGACTGGATCTTTTAAGGATGGGTTGGAGATCGGAAATTCAGACGGCCCAAGTGTGTCTACGGCTGTAAACAATGGTTTAGTAATCACAATAATATGAAAAGAAGGTTGTTAGCAGTAAAAAAATGCCAAGTATTTAGTAAAGTAGAACCCAACCTTTTTTTCATTTTAACCGTTTCAAGTGATTTACTTTTGTTTTACATCTTTATCATGCTTTAGTGAATTATATAATTGATACATATTTAAAAAAAAACTAATAAGCATAAACATATTATATACTTTTAATGTTAATATATGATTGTCTTTAAATAAGTTTTATAATTAGCTATGTTTTTAGATAGGTAATAAGTAAATATATAAGAAAAAGTATATCAAAAGTAAACGTAAAACAAAAAATAAAACATTTTTTTTCATAAAATATTGTCCTTGAACAACATTAAACCTAATGAATTACAACAGAGGTAAAACAAATTACAACAACATCAATAGTTGGAAGGTTGATGTCATTTCGTCCCAGATTAAAATACATGTTAAAGCCATCGATGAGCCAACTCCACCTTAAGGTTTTCTTGTTTGGCATAAACAATATTATAGACAGAGACCTGGGTTTGAACTTACAGTGCAGTTCCAAATTATTTATGGGGGCAATTTGGTAATTAAAGAAATTATATATGTTAATATTGATATGCAAACGCAATGCTCGTATTTATTAATTTGTGTTTTGCAATGACATTTGTTGTAATTTAATGCTTTTATAACAAATAATAGTATCTATAAAATAAATATATTGAACTAATTAAGCCTTCACCAAATAGAATAATAATATTAACCCAAAAAGATTGAATTATATTGGTTTATTAACCAAATACTTGTATTTCCCTCATATAACTAAATAAACAATGTAAAATAACAAACAACTATTGTGTTAGGAATATTGATACCATGAATTTGATATGTAATGATGAAAATGAACAAAGAAAATTTTCAGCAAAGAATTTTTACTAGGAAACGACATTGTGATTAATATGGTGGTATGGTAGAACACCAGATGAAGATTGTTACTCCCTCAATCCCATGAAATAGCAACATTTAACTTGACCAGTAGTTTAAGTAAAATGTTTAACAATTTGGAACAATACAAAATCCTGTTCAAGAAAAGACCATTTAGAGAAAGTTTATGAACTGAGATCATTACTATCAATTTACTTGAAATACTTATAATGTACAAGGCTTGACTAAAAGGAATAAGTTCAAACAGCTACGACTTTTACAGCACATCCAAAAACAAAAGTTTTGTGCTTTTCATGGGACAGGAAGAGTACAGTTTTCATGGGGTTGAAAAAGTAGACTTTCAAGACCATGTAAAACCAACCTAAAAATTAAGATATTGTCAATCACCACAGGGTCGATACAAAAACTACAAAGGGACATAAAAGTGAAACAAAACTGTCGAGGATTTTCGATAATCATATAAATAAACTTAATCATTGAATCAAAGCAATAACTTTATACTAAGAGATATATCCACGCACCAAAGATATTCAAATTAAAAGGCTATAATGCTTGAACTAAAATATATGAGGAGAATGCTTTTTGAAACTTACTGTTGAAGAACTGAAGGACGGTGATGCATACATCCGAAGGGGACATTACTTTGCTCTCAAGTTTTTTTATCAACTCAACAGCCGTCAAATGAAGCTTCTGCCCTTTAAAATCTCCACTTCCCCTAAATATTTTCCTAACACACTCAAGCTCTTTGATTAACGTCTCCAAACTCCACTGTTCTGCACATGACCTGAAAACATCCTTAATGAACCCATACATTTCAGAAGCATGACCACAACAAAGACAATTAAACTGCATCTCAGTTGTGCCCGTTGGCCCCTTCAAGCTTGGTCCGGGATTTATTAGATTTTGTTGAATACTACAAGCCGCATGACACCAATGAGAACACACATCACAACCAACCCAACTGCACGTATTGCTGGCACAGTCAAAGTTTAGACAAATGGGACACATACACTCACTACAAAATCCTTTCTTTGTGGAGCAGATCTTGCATTCACAATCTTCAACAGGCAATAATCTCTTGCAATTCACATTTTTACACCTTTCGTACAAAAAAATCTCAACTAGTTCTTTTGTTGGAAGGTGATTTTGGACAGATAGGAAGCTTTCAAGACCCATTCTTATGGAAACCAAGAGTATAATTTGGTTTCTATTTGATTTTGAAAGCGTTTGACTTGTAAGAT
The DNA here is from genome assembly GCA_025506505.1 of Flaveria sonorensis. Taxonomy (NCBI): domain Eukaryota; kingdom Viridiplantae; phylum Streptophyta; class Magnoliopsida; order Asterales; family Asteraceae; genus Flaveria; species Flaveria sonorensis. The sequence continues at coordinate 32,628,906 of CM046437.1, forward strand.
CAGATCTCCTCTCTAGCTGGAGCTGTAATCCCACCAATTCATCTCTCTTTTCAGGTACAGAAATCAGTTTCTTCAAGTACTCCTTTGTGGATTCAAATGTTTCATCAGGAAGCTCTTGAATGATCTGAGCCATCGTCTGAATAGACTCGGATACAATTTCTCTAAGAACTCTCTCAGGTCTAGAAACCCTATGGGATCTCCCAAAATCCAAACTTTCTAACCCTTTTGTATTTTCAGAACCTCTACCCCTTGAATCACCAGACTGTGTGTCAAGTTTCATCCTTGCTGGAAGTTCTGATGGGAAAAATGAAACATTATTTTCCGAATTGGACCTATTATTACCTTGCACCAATGCAACACCTCCATCACCAACCGGTCTAAACCGACTATGAACCGACCCATTAGTCCCCTCGCCACCATTCCAAATCTGGTCACAATCTCTTCTATGACTACCCATCGAATTCTCATTTGAATTTCGAGTCATGGAGCAACTAGGATTATGAGAAAACGGATGCGAATACGAATACGACATAGAACCAGTTGTAAAATCATTGGAGAAAGTAGTTTGAGTGTTGTTACTATTTGACCTACCCAATGACTGCAAACTCCTACTTGGCTTCAAACTCACAGAATGATCACCATCTTGAACACGATTCGATGCAGCCAAAGACATAGAAGCCTCAGGTAAAGCTAGAGACAGATCAAGGGTTTCTAGTTTAGGCTTCTTATCTCTATTCATTCCACAACTTTCATCATCTTCAATCTCTCTTTTCGAAGAATCACCAGACAATTGCAGAAAATCTCTCTCTACCCATCTGTTCTCACCCTGATTATGATCGTTATGATCCTCAGAGACAACTAATTTTCCCTTAACTTTGTCAAACGGATTCAGTAAACATCTACCGTTATCAGATGGAATCTGACCTAATTTAGAATTATCACAAAGATAGCTCAAAGTCAACTCCTGAGAAACCCCCAATTTCGAGGGTTCCGGCTCTGAATTTCTACATAAATCACTATTCTTATCAGAAAACACCATTTTATCCTCTGAATTCGGTCGATTTTCTTCAGATTTCAAGTGATTTAGCTTGGATTCAGAGGTGTGAGCTCCATTAACAGCATCAGTTGAGTCGTTTTCTGAATCTTTTAACATGGTGATCCACCAAAATCGAAAGAAAAAGAGTAATTGAAAGGTTACCTTGCGGAGAAATGAGATCAGAAGTCAAAATGGAAGAGTTGATTTCTTGTTTGCCCTTTGAATTTTGAATTCTTCAAGCGAACATGTTGCGTACTGTGTGAATGTAAAACGGGCTCTATGGGAGGCGGCTCACACGAGAAAATTTTATTGATCAGGAGTAAGTTCTACCATGTTGATTAAGAATTTTTGTTTTTCTATTTTAAAATTATACGGACAATTTTTCATTTTAAAAATATACTGTATTATAATATTATATAATAACATTTTGTGACAGGGTGCTAGTAGTGTACAACCATGCAAGCACATTGTACAAGACGCTTATGCAATTACAACCAGCAATATAGAGTGTACAATACAATTAAAGAACCTATGCAATTACACGTGTCATTATTGTCTTCACTTCTTTCTTAAAAGTTCACTTGTAGTTTTCACAAAAACCCTGAAACAAGAATTTCTATCTCCTATCAAGGTGCTATGCAAAAATGGCGATGATGGCCTCACGATGGCAACGCCCAACAATTATGGCCTTCGTCGATCAAAATCTCTTAGAGATACACGCTAAGGAGAGCTCCATTTTCGCTGACGAAGCAAGTCTCTAATCAAATAAGATATGTTTACGTAACTATGTGACAAAACTCATAATGAAATATAATGTTTATCTGGTTTACTTTAATATAGTCGTAAGGATTTGAAAATCCTTGTATTTACATTAACATCATTTAAAAATGATGTTTTAACAAAATCTTTTGCTAAAATTAAATATTACATGTTTATAAAACAAAGTCACAAGATATATTATGTGTCTAGGATTCATTATCCTTCCAACACCTATTCCTGACTAGTCTAATCATGCTTACCTGAAGATTTTATGAAAATCGTACGTTAGCATAAAAGCCGATAAATACATTTAATAGACATGAAAATAGTTAGGCATGAATATAGTTAAATAGTTTACTCATAATTTTATGGAAACTAAACATTTAGTAGTTGATTTCAACTGTAGTGTTCACCATTCATATATATTGGTCTCTTCGTCAACCAAACTAATAACGGGACCATCTGAATCATTATTATCTGTATTGTATCTAAACCAGCCCTAGTATAGGATTTTTAACTATCCCCAGTATATAATTTAGCCAGACTATACATATACATCTGGTCTAAATGTTATCCTTTGTAGCACCTTTGTGCATTAAAGCATGTTTAACATCCTAATGCCATTTTCAAAGATTTCAAATCAATTATTCATTTTGTAAGTATTAACATATTTACCTTTCAATTTAAAGCCAATAACTACTTAAGATCAAGAAGGTAGTTCCTCATGGAAGCACTACTTTGTCTTATGTCTTCCAGCTTCTCGTTTTGATTGTATCCCGTCAAACAGCACCTCGAAATTGTCTAGAACAAGTCTAATATGAGAGAGGGTTTGTTTTAGAGAGAGATTAGAAAGAGAAAGTAAAGAATTTATGCGTTTAAGACTAACTAGAATAGCCATTTATATAGGCTGTCCTGGCGGTCGATGCGCTCCATATCACCAAGATGATGAAGGCCGCATCGCCATGATACGATGCATGGGCAATACATGTCATCACCCAATAAATCTTGATCCTCTTTGGACGATGCGGCTTGCATTCTCATCTGATGTGCCCCGCATCGTGGCCACGTTTCGAAATTTGGCCCTTATCATTAGCCACGTGTCACCTCAAGTCTCCTTGTCATCATGCATATATCACACGCCAAATCATTGGCGCGGACGAATGTGAATACATTGTTCATAACACATGGTAGTAAATAAATTAAAATATTAATAATTTCATTATTCATTGATAAAACTAATCAAAACTATTATAACAATCAAATAATAATTCAAAACAAACTTTCTAATTGTGTTTATTTATTCTAATTCCAAGTCTTATGGTAAGCATAAAGAAGCCCTCTAAACTGCATTTTCTGAAATCATGTGAAAAAGTAATGAATCAGCTGAAGATTTAACCGGTGAGTAAGCACAGGTTTTGCATACATATATAGATTGATTAAAATGATTGAAATAATTCAATTCACATGGCAATATCAAGACTTGTAAATACAATAGTGTACATAAAATATAAACCAAACACAATCAAAACTAATGACTGAATTGACTCGGTCCGCAAATGAAACCTTATGATTGATTGTAGGAATCTGGTTCCAATCACCACCCTAATAATCATACGGTGTGGTTTTGTCAAACCAATAGATCTATCATTGTTGTCGTGGTTGTGTAAATTAATGATTGTGTTAACATCTAGTTTATCTAACTATGAACACATAATTACAAGTAATAACATAGCATGTTTTGAATTGAATTTTGAAATAGAATAACAATGTATGAATATAAATCACATGATTTCCTCAAAATATAAAACACATGAAAATAGGCTATGAATACTCGGTTGATAATTATAAACAATTTGAAAATAGATAGAATGCTAGACTTAATACCAAAAATTCCTCACGGTTCAACCTAAGGTTTGATGTATTTTTGTTAGAATTTTAACATGATTATAGTCTAATTTTGATTTGAGTTTCAATTTAGGATTTGAGGTTTTGACAAATAGTTTAAAACTATGTCTTTGTTTTAATTATATAATTTGATTAAATAAAGCATAGTAAATTGATTTGATAATTGAATATAAAAATAATTAATTACTAATAAGTGAAATATATTATCTAATATATAATGATTAAATAATGGGTTTGAATATTCTTTAAAAATAATTAATTTTTAATAATTAGTTATTTAATAATCATTATTCAAAATAATTAAATGATTGTATTTATAATAAATATTTATTTTAAATGGTTTGTAACATTATATATATGATTTAGATTAATTTTATAAATTTATAAATAATTTCATAACTTTTATAATTTTTAACGTAATAAAATTTGGAGTTTAATACTCTTAGCATTTTCAAAAATTATTTAATAACACATTGGTATGGATTTAGTTAAACAAATAAATTTTCATCAACTTAATAATATATTAAAAATTTATGAAATTTAAATTGTTTTAAAAAAATGATTTAAAAAATGTTTGGGGGTCCCGGGGTCGAACCTAGTTCTTTCCTATGTATGCGAGTATGTTTACCAGTTGGGCAAAAGCCCACATCTAGTTTAGTTTTGATAAACAAAATTTGAAGACATAAATTTAATAAATCCCAAATTGCAATAAACCCTATATTCAATTTCAATCCGATTGAACACCAAATCGATGATGTTAATAAAATTAACCATATGGCTTTGATTCCTCATGTGAAACCGAGTGTGTGTGCATGATTAATTACCCACTTGATGATCAAATTGATGATGAAAAGAAGAAAAACGATCGTTGCTTGGACTGAATTTTAATCCAATAACAGAGATGATTATAATCCAAGTGATGAGTTGTAGAGTTTCCAGAGATGATGATAATCAATAGCCTTAGGTTAATTGTAATTGAGAAGACCCAAAATGTGGAGTTCCACTGTGTTGCAAGTCGCGATGGAAATGATGATCGGATGTTGAGTGTGGGTGTGTTTCGAATGCGATTGAGAGTTCTGAAAACTTAAAGAATTCAATTAGAGTGTTTTCCTATGTTATATAGGTACAATTTTACCCGTTTCATATCGACCAAGTTATGATATTGATTGAGAGTTTCGGTATTCACTTGATGGGAATTATATGATTTTAATTGTAAACATATTAGAGTTTGAATTCGCAGTGATAATAAGAACGTTGTAGTTCATCTATTTCGATCAGTTGAATGTGGTTTGAGTTAAAACAGATCACGGGTTTAATTGTGATTTTCGGTTTTGAATGTTTATATTGAAACGAATGTTTGAATTCGAATTAATGGGGGGTTATAAGTTTGAAACATAGATGCAAATGAGGGGGTATGGTTTAACTGCATTGAAATAGAGTATTTTGGTGGGTTGACCATGACTAGAGTATGGCCGGAAGCCGGCCGAAGATGGTGGGGGAGTCGACGAGGAGGATTGGTTTGGTTTAAAAGGAATTTATAATTTTGGACCTTGTAGTTTTGTAGGTTTTTTATTTTATGCTAAAACTTTTTAATACAACTTTTGAAAATTGCATTTTTAACTTCAAACTTACTAAAACTCTAATTTTTGTAATTAGACTAATTATTATTTTATAAAACTTAATTTTTTCAAATCTTGAAAACTTTGCAAATTAATTATTTGTTTAAGCTGATAAGTCACCATACCAACTCTTTTTGTTATTTTGAAAACTTTACCCTTCTTTTCAAATCTTACTACACCTGTTCATCGATATTAAATTCTAATGGTTTACATCTTCGGTAAACATAACTCTTTTTACGAATTAAACTGTCTTTAATCTTTCTTTTATTTGTACCACTTTATCAATCGTTTCTTGGACACTTTCATGTCCAGAAATTTGACTTTCTTCAACTTCAGACTAGGACATTAGTGTTCGACATTTTCTCCTATTCATATCTTCAAACGACGTGGCTTGAATGCTTGTGTGGTAACTATTGTTATATGAGAATTCCATCAATGGCATATGGTCATCCCATGAACTGTTAAAATCTATCATGCATGCTCGCAACATATCTTTTGATGTTTAAATTTTCCTTTTCCATTTGCTATGTCTGTTTGAGGATGATAGGTAGTGCTAAGGTTTAATCGACTTCCCTACATTTTTTGGAAACTTTACCAAAATCAAAATATAAAACAACTATCTCATCTGACATATTGGATAGCGGCACACCATGTAAAGTTACTATTTCATTCTCATATAACTATGCTAACTTATCCTTGCAATAACTCTCTTTCATAGGTAATGATCAGACTTAGTAAGCCTGTCAACGATAACCCAAATAGTATTCCCATGATTGGTTCTAGGGAGTTTTGTAATGAAATTCATAATTATCATTTCCCATTTCTAGAAGGGTAATTCTAATTGTTGTAATAATCCTAAAGATTTCTAATGTTCTGCTATAACTTGTGAACAAGTTAAGCATTTTGCAACATAAAGAGCTATATCCTATTTCATACCTATCCACAAATAGTTAGGTTTCAGATTTTTATACATCTTATCGCTACTTGGGTGCATTGTGTATTTTGATTAATGAGCTTCTTCTAATATTCTTTCTCTAAGATCACAAGCTATTGGCACCCAAAATCATTTGTTGAATTTGAATAATCATCTTCTTCTTTGACCAATTGGTCGATCATTTCTTTCATCCCTTTTTCTTTGTTAATTTCCTCAAAAGCTAACTTTTGAGAAATTCTCAATTGATTCATCAAATCTATCTGAAGATTAATCCTTAAGGAACGAACTCTTTTTGGTTTTTCTTTTTCTTTTCTGCTTAAGTTGTTAGCAACAACATTTGCCTTTTCCTTTTGATAACATATTTTATAATTATTATCACTCAGGATTTCCATCCTTCTTCTCTGTCTCATGTTAGTTACTTTCTGGCCAAAGATATATTTCACGCTTTTATGGTAAGTGTAAACTATGAACTTAACTCCATAGAAATAGTGTTTCCATAATTTTAAACAAAGATTTTGGCACCTAACTCTATATCATGAGTTGCATAATTCTTTTTATGCGTCTTTAATTGACGAGATGCATAAGCAATAACTTTGTTTATTCTATTAACACACATCCTAAACCAACATGTGAAGCAACATAATAAATAACAAAGTTATCAGTATCATCTGGTAAAGCAAACATAGGTACGTTCGTGAAATTTTCCTTCAAAGTGTTGAAAGTTTCATCTTGTTTTGATCCGTATTCGTACTTCATAGATATAAGGGTTAATGATGTATGAGACAAATTTTGAATAAATTGATGATAATATCCCGCTAATCCAATAAACTTTGTACTTCTGATGGAGATTTTGGGTTTCTCGTATGGAAATAGCTTCAATTTTGGAATAATTTACTTGAATACTTTTTTTACTAATAACATGTCCAAGAAATTATATTTCTCTAAGCCAAAATACATATTTTGAGAATTTAGTGCACAACTTCTATTCTTAATAATTCATGTAGAGTTTTAAGATGATTTGCATATTCATCTCGATTTTTTTAGAATAGATGAGAATATCATCTTTGAATACAATTACAAAATTTTCAAAATAAGGTTTATAGATACATATTCATCATATCCATAAATGTTGTAGGGGCATTAGTAAGTCAAAAGGTATAACGATGAAGATCCATCCTTTTTTGGAAGGGAAACATTATCCTTGAAGTTAATCAAATAAATCATCTATTCTTGGAAGCGGATATCGATTCTTAGTGATTACTTTGCTTAACTCTCGATAATCAATGCACATACACATAGATCCATCCTTCTTTTTATCAAAAAGAATTAGAGCTCTCCAAGGTGAATTGTAAGGCCCCGTCCCCGAGATGCGTACAGTTGGTCAATCATCGCATAAATAATATAAAACATCTTATTTTGCAGCGGAAATTTAACTTTTCATTAATGAATAAAAACATGTCAAGTATCATATCATATCATTTACAACCCCAAAAATTGTATTAATACATTAACATCTTCAAAATATGGATGCCAGACTCGAATTGTCTCTAATAGCTTATGCATCCATGCCTACACCTCCCAAGCATCATCAATCACCTGCCAACTGATATGCATATAAAAAGTCAGTGACACTGAATGAGTTCTAGTTTATATAATAAAATACTTTACTTTTAATAAAAACATTTCCTTTACTTTCGTTCGTGATCACACATCATACGTACATCTTGATAATAATCATTTATTATCTTTCTTCATCGTTCGTTTCGTACTTTATTAGCTTTCACTTCTATCTATATCATGTCATATGCTATGCCCCATCATTGGTGCACAAAGCGACTACAGTCTTGGGGGCAAGTGGCAAGGATCCCGTTTTATACCTTTCCATCAATCACAAAGACTGACCTTTAGGTGTGCACTCAACACACTGTCGAGGTGGCAACCTATAATGAGTTGTGAACCCCTTTTTAATATGCTTGCAAGACTTTAATTTATTTATTACGTTTCACTTTTCATTATCTTAATCTTTCACTTTCATTACAATAATACTTTACGTACATAAGCACATATCATACCACGTAAAGTCACATTATAATACATAATATGGAACATTAACAACAGCCCTCAAACATACATAACATCAATAGGCATAAACCACCAAAACATTCCAGAACTTAACACTACATTCTACTTCCTAAGATTCTAGAAAAATCCTAAGTGCCCAAAGAAATGCAGATGAACATAAGCCAATACGGCTGAGTGTTCAGCAAATGCGGACAAGCAAATGCGGATGGAAATGTTAGAAAAATATTCCAAGTGTCTAAAGATATGCAGGTGAACCAAATGCGGATGAACATGTCCAAATACGAATGAACAAGTCCAAATGCGGATGAACAAGTCCAAATGCGGATGAACAATACTAAATGCGGATGAACAAAATACTTGGTTATCGAACATAAAATCAATGAGGTTGAAGTTCAACAAATGCAGATGAACAAAAGACTTATGCGAGGGAACATTCATCCAATGCGGTTGAACACTCAGTAAATGCGGATCTTCAAAACCATCCTGCAATGAAACTTATGCTATTTCCGGTTCTGAATCATGATTCTAACATGTCCTTAGTATCGATCTATCATTCTAAACACTTAAAACATAGATTACCACTACACAGTAACGAAGAACGCATTTAGAACACATAACACACATAAATTCAGTCGCAAACGTAGGGAAATTCAAATTTTAGTTTGTAAAACTTTAGTAAATATGCACATATGCCCCAAACGAGTATAAAACAAGCAAAAGAGGGGATCTAGAACTCACCTCTAGAAACTTTCAAGTAAGACTTCTTCAGACTGAGAGCAATTGGGAGTTCTAGCACCTAAACACACCGAGACAAGCAGCCAAACACAAAAGAACACATAAAAATCGGTCCAGCAGCTCGAATCCAACTGAAACCAAATAGAAAATGCAAGAAAACCTCACCTACAAGAAGCTCATTCTCCTTCTCTCTCTAGAAATCGATTGCAGCTTCTTCCTTCTTCTTGATAAACAAAGATTTCGCATAACAATTGCACAAAAACTCAAGTTTTGTACTGTGACAACCAGGAAATTTTTATCTGTTTTTTACCAGAGTTAGTTAAATTTTGGGATGAAATTTCTTTCAACAAGAGGATGATGTGTCACCTGACATTTTCAGGTCATTTTCTGATCATCACGATCATAGTTTTCCAATCAAACATTGATGCATTTAATATTTTTTACTTAAATGCGTCATTTGTTGCACAAACATTCACGAACCTTTCATGTAACGGTAATTCGGAGAATTGCCGGATCGCACACACTGACTTCGAACGTTGGTGACATGTCAAAATAGTTTTCAAACAATCATGATTGGTGTGAAATTATATGATTAAATGTGTAGCTTGGTTGTGAAAATTGGGAATTTTCTAGCATTTATGTGTTTTCGCACTTTTCGGCTTTTAATGCCTAATTATTATAAATATGCCTTTGAACTAGCAAAATGAATATTATTTCATATTATTAATGTTTGTTTGATATTATATGAGCATTTAGAGGGTTTGGTGTAGAAAAAGTTCAATCGCGTAGCGTTAAAACAATTGTTATAAAAGACGGGGGCCTTTCTTGTAAAACAAAGTATAAAACCCAACCCCCCAACCCTAATCACCGTTTGGCCATACCCTTCCCCTTTCCCTTCAGATTTTTCGCAACAAATCAAACACACACACAAAGCACACCTTCTTTGATCTTGTTCTTGCATATTGGTGGTGATTTTCAACGTTTCTTGCATCAAACGCGTACTAGGGATCATCATCTAAGCATTTCAAGTAAGTTTTTATGTTTGATTTCATGTTCTTTGATCTTCATGATGAACATGAACCCTATATTATCCAAACAAGTCATAACTTGAAATTGATTGAAATTGATGATGGATTATGTGTTAGTATTCAATATAATGATGTTTGTATGGATTGGTTTTATGAAATTGTGTTGTTTTGATCAAAACCCGAGGCTTACTTATTAAGGAAACTTTAATTTGCGGGTTTTATAGAAATCATATGATTTTGATGAAATTGGATTGAATTGATGGTCCAAGGATGTTAGTTGATGCTAGTGGATTAAAATTCATGTTTCAAACTTTTGATTTTGGCATAGTTTCAAGTACTTTCCATTATAGGATACCTTTTGGGTAAGTTAGTTTATAGATGATGATTTATGCATGTGTGATGTGATAATTGTTATATGATGTTTAGAACATAAGAAAGGATTCGGAATATCCAAATGGTGAAAAACACATCGTATGAACATGCTTGCTATTTATGGAAACTTTTGTGACTTGATGTGATGAATGATGAGTATGATATATGTAGAACATTTTATTGTGATGTGATTGATGTTGAAATAACCATAGGAACATGTTAGGAGATTTGGATGAAATTTGTGCAACTTGTGTTCTTATGTTTTAAATTACGAAACTTTGGGCATGATGAAGAATCTAGGTTATGATAACATATTATGGATGATTGTTGGATGTGTTACATGTATAATTGAGATGGTTTTTGTGGTATTATTCATAATCTTTACACGGGTTGCACATGTGTAACGATGTCATACTTTCCAAAAATAGAAACTTTCCAAAAATATATTTCCGATATGAAACTTTATATGAATCATTATTTGAGCTATTTGAGCATGACTAAACATGGTTTTATTTATTTGAGTCACCAATGGGTCATCGGATCAATCCAGTCAACTTTGGTAAACAAAAGTCAACTTTTGTCAAAAAGTTCAACTTGTCAAACATTTCTCGAACACGCTAACAATTACATTGTTTGGATACAACAGAGTTCATCTTGACCATTATGTACATACACTCATGGACCTATATTTGTTAGGTAATGATTAGCTTCCGGCTTTTACACTTCATGTATTCATACGCATATAAGGTGAGTCTTCACGGCCCCACTTTTACTTACTTTCCTTTTTGGTGGAGAAGCATGGAAACTATTTTTATATTCTTTTGGTATTATTGGTATATCGCCTATTACTGTAGTGAAAACATTATCACGTAAGTCCTTACACACTCGAACCGTAAATAACGAGCTAGCGAGGTAATTTTGAGTAGCACCACTGGGTTTGACAAAACCCACCCGCATTAGTCGTGCTAACTCGACTGGAGGTCGAACGGGTGTTTAATTTACCTAGACATTTGCCATTGTTTTGTGATTAGACATGGCGGAAGGAAAAACAACTCACAAACAGTCAGCTTCGGTTTGAAACGCTAAGTAACTCAATATATAGGCTAGCTACCTATGGTATACCTTTGTTTACTCTTACCAAGAAAACACTCAACATATTTACTGATTTAAACCTATGAACTCACCAACCTTGTGTTGACACACTTTAGCATGTCTTCTCAGGTCGCTGGCACGCTTAAGGCTAGGGTTGCATATCTGAGGCTCATGCATCATCTTTATCATTTGAAGCAAGTTCATTTACATTTACTACTTTCATTGCGCGCCTTGTTTTGCGCATTTATTACTCATGGTTTCACAAATGTTTACGCTTCCGCATTGATTACATTAAAAACTGTCTTTTACTCTGATTTACGGTCAATCGCTTATTTTGAAAACATATATAGTGTCGTTTGATATGACTATGTTTGAGATCCTGGTTTGTCACGCGCCTCGTGGTAGAACCCCACCGATGGATTTTGAGGGTGTGACAGATTGGTATCAGAGCCATTGATTATAGAGAACTAGGATCGCATTTGCATCTAGACTATAGCCTTAGACACACAAAACCATTGCACATATTCTTATCTGTTTATTATTTTTCAAGCAAACATATCATTTCACGCATGTATAGCAATATTGGATGTCCAAATCATCATCTACCCCGCTCATGTCACTAGCATCACCCCTAATCAATGAGGAGACTAAGGATCTCATTCTCATCCCTTCTTTATTTACACTAATAGCCTCACCATCGAAGTCAAATAAGCATCAGCTGGAGCCTGCTAATAACTTCAAACAACATGGAGTGTTGTCCAATGTTCAAGTCTGGGGAGATACACAACACTGGAAGTGTTCAATATGATTGCCAACTGAATTCAGGAGGAGCACGTACCCCTTCTCCTTGCTGTTGACATAACTGATTGTACTCCTGCATCATCACTTATACCTCATCTGACTAAGCAGTCATTTGCTGCCCTTGTGGCAAGGTTAGATCAAAAGATTCACAATGTATATGAAGCACTAGGTGAGATCACTGAGATATCGGAGCATCAGACCACCATTAGTGAATATATGGAAACACTCAAGGAAGGCTTAGTGGAGACCGGCCAAAAACACATTACTTTTGTTGATGTATTCGAGGAAAAACAAATAAGCACAATTTTTTAGATGGCATAGCCGAGGGAGCATTCGAGTAGCAACTACAGCAGGATATGCAGCTGAGACTAGTACTATAAAAATTAAGAGTAGCTGGACTAGAAGCCTAAGCTGTAGTTGCTACTGCATTTGAGGAATATCTAGAGGAGGAGTACTGTACTCGGAAAGAAGAGTAGAAGCTAGAAAAGGAATTTTGAAACATTAAGATGGTAGGGTCAGATATTGAAGAATATATGACCCATTTTCATGAGTTGGTTGCTTTATGTAATGGTAACTCCAACCTACAAACGTAATGAGAAGTCAATTGATGAGATAGCACCTTAGATCTAGGCAAGGGTCATTGTTGTTGATTCTATAACCATTCAGCACGCTATGAGGTTATCTCACAAGCTCATTGACTTGGTTATGGCATAAAGCACTCTAGCTAAGCATGACATTGTTGATGGTTCATTTGATAGCAAGCAGGAATTGGATGGCATGTAGAGTAAGTCATTCACCATCATGGCCAGTATGACCATTATTATTTCCAAAGATGTGGTAGGATGGACCATGTAGCCAAAGACTTTAAGGGAGAGTCAACGATGAAGCAGCAACAAACCCCAGTAGCAACGACAAGCTGAAGCATCATACGGTTTCTTTGAATGGAACAAAGATAGGAAAATAAAGAGAGATTACCCTCAACTAAAAAATGGTAATAAGGATAGTAACAATGGAAAAGAACAATGGACAGAGTGCTAAGGGTCGAGTCTTAGTGATAAGGTCTAGCAAGGCAAGAAACAACCAGAATGTGGTTACCATTTAGTAAACTTCTAGATATAGCTTCAACTCAAATGGAACCTAGTCATACTATACAATTAGCTGATGGTAAACTAATTGAAGAAACTAAGATTCTGAGGGATGTACATTTGATTATCCTGACATAAGACAGATATAGATCTTCGTGTACCAGTTTGTAGTGGTGAAGTCTTATATGTCAAGGGTGATAAGAGTGTTGCGGTCTTAGACATCATTTCTTATGTGAAGGCCAAAAGTACTTACGCAAGGGTCATATTGCCATTTTAGCTATGATCACCAAGAAAGCAACTGAGGAAAAGAGGATCAAAGAGATCCCTATCGTTCTTTACCTCCCCAAAGTTTTAATGGAAGATTTACCTAGTTTTTTCCCGACACAGACAGATCGAGTTTCAGATCAATTTGACTCATTGAGTTGCAACTATTGCTAGAGCACCTTACAGATTAGCTTCGAATGAACTACCAGAACTATCTACATAACTGCAGGAGCTGTCGGATAAAGGATTCAACCCACCAAGCTCATCGCCATGGAGAACTCCAGTCCTGTTTATCAAAAAAATGATAGAACTTTACGTATGGGTATTGATTACCATGAGCTTATCAAAGTAACAATTAAGAACTATTATTCTTTTTCACGCATCATGATTTTCTTCACCAGCTTCAAGGTCGATTTTATATCCCAAAGATAGACCTAAGGTCGAAATATCATCATCTAAGGGTCTGAGAGGATGACATATATAAGGCGGGATTCAGAACTTGGTATTGTCACCATGAGTTTTTGGTTATGCCAAGTAGGTTTACCAACGCACCAACGATTTTCATGGAACCAAGCGCGTAAACCCTATTTGGACAAGTTTATCAATGTTTTTGTCGATGACATTCTAATATAGACAAGAACAAGGGGAGCATGAGGAACATGATTTTAGAACTACTAAAACAAGGATAACTGTATGCCAAGTTTTTGAAGTGTGACTTCTAGATAAAGTCCAAAATTTGGGTCATGTGGTCAACGAGCAAGGAATGCCTATTAACTAGGAAAGAATAGAAGCCACCAAGAAATGGGCTACGCCTAAGACTCCGACTAAAGTACAATAGTTTTTTTTGGTTGGATGGTTACTACCAACGAGTCATCAAAGGGTTTTCGAAGATCGCACAACTTCTTACGACATTAACTCATTAAGGCACCACATATGATTAGGGTAACAAGCGAGAGTTCACATTTCAGGTCATGAAACAAAAGCTCTGTACTGTATTGATACTATCCCTACCGGAGGCAAGCAGATGATTTCATAGTATATTTTCGTGCTTCCATCGAAGGTCTCGGTTGTGTGTTGAGGCAATGTGAGAAGGTTATTGAATTCTCTTCCCGTCAGTTGAAAGTTCATAAGAAGAACTACATGACACACAACTCCAAGTTGAGAGTCATTTATTTACACGTAAGATATAAAGGTATTCCTTGTAAGGTACCAAATGTGTCATTATACCGATCACACGAGCCTTTAGTATATCTTTGAATAGAAGGAGCTGAACATGATAGAACATCATTGGGTCGACCTGTTAAACGACTATGACAATGTGATGAAGTAATATCCGGGTAAGGCTAATGTGGTAGCCGATGCCCTAAGTCAAAAGTAAACACCTAAACCAAAGCGAGTGCGAGCATTAAAGCTTACCATTCACGCTAGAGTGCCTGATCAAATCTGTAATGCTCAAATGGAGGCTTTGAAGGACGAGAATCTGAAGGCTGAGTCCACGAGAGACATAGAAAAGCACTTAGTGATAAAATCCAAAGGAATTCCTTATTTCATGGAAGGAATATGGATTTTATGTACATAAATTTATGAGAGCTGATAATGAATGAAACTCATATGAATCGATATCCTATTCATCAAGGTTCAGGTAAGATGTACCATGATTTGAGAATTCTTTATCGGTGGTAGAATGTGAAAGGAAATATTACCACGCATGTAAGCAAGTGTTTAACTTGTTCTAAAGTTAAGGTGGAATATTAAGGATCATCTGGTTACTCCAACAACCACAAATTCTAGAATGGAAGTGGGAGTAGATCTCAATAGATTTCATTGTGAAGTTACATCAAACTCTTAGTGGATGCGATACCATTTGGGTAATAGTAGATCTCTTGGCAAAATCTGCACACTTCCTGGATATTAGAGAGACTAATTGAATTGAGAAGTTAACTCGCACCTATCTAAGAGAAAAAGTCTCTCGACACGAGGTGCTAGTTTTGTATCATCTCTGATTGTGACACTCAATTCATTCCTTATTTTTGAAGGTCATTGCAAACATCATTAGAAACATGGTTGGATAGGAGCACAGCGTATCATCCGCTGATTGATAGTCAGAATGAACGTACGACTCAGACTCTAGAAGACATGCTGTGAGCATGTGTTATTGAATTCGGCAGTAGTGTGGAAACACACTCACCCTTTATTAAGGGTTCTAATGATAACTGCTACCACATGAAGATCAAGGGTGTACTGTTTGAGACACTCTATGGAAGTAAGTGCCGATCACCTATCTGTTAGGCAGAAGTTGAAGGAAAGTCAAGTTACAAGTCCTAAGCTTGTGCACGAGATGACTAAGAAAATTGTACAAATTCATAACACCAGGGCAGCAACACGTGACTAACAAAGGATTTACGTGGGGTAACGCCAACAAAATCCATTGAATACCAAATTCCCAACAAGGTACTTCTAAAAGTGTCACCTCCATTGAATACCAAATTCCCAACAAGGTACTTCTAAAAGTGTCACCTTGGAAATGTGCAATTTGTTTTGGAAAAATGAGAAAAGTTAAACCCGCACTATGTTGGATCTTTTGAGATTGTCAAAAGGGTTGGACCAGCAGATTAACAACTCAATTTCCCTAGAGAACTCAGTGGAGTACATAACGTGTTACACGTTTCAGACATGAAGAAATGTCTGTCTGATGAAATAGTCGTCATTCTGTTAAATGAGAAACAAATGAACGCGCAACTGCGATTCATCGAGGTACTAGTTGAAATCATGGACCAAGTGGTCAAAAACACTCAATCATAATTGTACCTTTATTGTTAAAGTTAGTTTGAACTCTAAGTGTAGACCAGAGTTTACCTTGGAACACGAGAATCATATAAAGGTGAAACACCCCAGTTTACCTGTTCATAATTTCGGGGCGAAATTCCTTCAATAAGGGAATGATGTGACAACCGGGAAATTTTCATCCGTCTTTTACCAGAGTTAGTTAAATTTCGGGAAGAAATTTTTTTCAACAAGAGGATGATGTGACACCCAACATTTTTCAGCCATTTTCTGATCATCACAATCATGGTTTTCCAATCATACATTCATGTATTTAATATTGTTTACTTAAATATGTCATTTATTGCACAAATATTCACGAACCTTTCATGTAACAGTAATTCGAAGAATTGCTGGATCGCACGCACATCAGTCTCCGAACATTGGTGACTTGTCAAAATAGTTTTCAAACAATCATAGTTGGTGTGAAATTATGTGTTATATGATTATGTGATTAAATGTGTAGCTTGGTTGTGAAAATTGGGAACTTTCTAGCATTTATGCATTTTCATACGTTTTCAGCTTTTAATGCCTAATTATTATAAAATGCCTTTGAACTAGAAATATTAATATTATTTCATGTTATTGATGTTTGTTTGATATTATATGAGCATTTGGAGGTTTCTGCTTAGAAAAAGTTCAATCGCGTAGCGTTAAAACGATTTTTATAAAAGACGGGGGCCTTTCTTGTAAAAAAAGTATAAAACGCAACCCCAAACCTAATCACCATTTGGCCATCCCCTTCCCCTTTCCCTTTAGATTTTTCATAACAAGTCAAACACACACACAAAGCACACCTTCTTTGATCTTGTTCTTGCATATTGGTGGTGATTTTCAACGTTTCTTGCATCAAACGCGTATTAGGAATCATCATCTAAGCATTTTAAGTAAGTTTTTATGTTTGATTTCATGTTCTTTGATCTTCATGATGAAAATGAACCCTATATGATCCAAACAAGTCATAACTTGAAATTGATTGAAATTGATGATAGATTATGTGTTAGTATTCGATATAATGATGTTTGTACAGATTGGTTTTGTGAAATTATGTTGTTTTGATCAAAACCCGAGGCTTACTTATTAAGAAAACTTTAATTTGGGGCTTTTGTAGAAATCATATGATTTTGATAAAATTGGATTGAATTGATGGTTCAAGGATGTTAGTTGATGCTAGTGGATGACAATTCATGTTTCAAACTTTTGATTTTGGCTTAGTTTTCGAGTACTTTCCATTATAGGATACTTTTTGGGTAAGTTAGTTTATATATGATGATTTATGCATGTGTGATGAGATGTGATAATTGTTATGTGATGTTTAGATCATAAGAAAGGATTAGGAATATCCAAATGGTGAAAAACGCATTGTATGAACATGCTTGCTATTTATGGAAACTTTTGTGACATGATGTGATGAATGATGAGTATGATATATGTAGAACATGTTATGGTGATGTGATTGATGTTGAAATAATCATAGGAACATGTTAGGAGATTTGGATGAAATTTGTGCAACTTGTGTTCTTATGTTTTAAATTATGAAACTTTGGGCATGATGAAGAATCTAGGTTACGTTAACATGTTATGGATGATTGTTGGATGTGTTGCATGTATAATTATGAAGAATCTATTTTTGGAAAGTAACGATGTCATACTTTCCAAAAATAGAAACTTTCCAAAAATATTTCCAACATGAAACTTTATATGAATCATTATTTAAGCTATTTGAGCATGACTAAACATGGTTTTATTTATTTGAGTCACCAACGGGTCATCAGGTCAGTCCAGTCAACTTTGGTAAACAAAAGTCAACTTTTGTTAAAAAGTTAAACTTGTCAACATTTCTTAAACATGCTAACAATTACGTTGTTTGGATACAACGGGGTTCATCTTGACCACTATGTACATACACTCATAGAACTACATTTGTTAGGTAATGATTAGCTTCCAGCTTTTACACGTCATGTATTCATACGCATATAAGGTGAGTCTTCACGGCCCCACTTTTACTTGCTTTCCTTTTTGGTGGAGAAGCATGCAAACTATTTTTATTTGGTTTTGGTATTATTGTATATAGCTTGTTTCTGTAGTGCAAATATTATCACGCAAGTCCTTACACACTCGAACCGTTAATAACGAGCTAGTGAGGTAATTTTGGGTAGTACTACTGGTTTGACAACCCCCACCCGCGTTAGTTGCGCTAACTCGACTGGAGGTCGAACGGGTGTTTAATTGACCTAGACATTTGCCATTGTTTTGTGATAAGACATGGCGGAAGGCAAAACAACTCACAAATAGTGAGCTTCGGTCGAAACGCTAAGTAACTTGATATATAGGCTAGCTACCTATGGTATACCTTTGTTTACTTTTACCAAGAAAACACTCAAATATATTTACTAATTATATCTGTGAATTCACCAACCTTGTGTTGACACACTTTAGCATGTCTTCCCACGTTGCTAGCATGCTTAAGGCTAGGGTTGCATATCTAAGGCTCATGCATCATCTTTATCATTTGAAAGAAAGTTCATTTACATTTACAACTTTCATTGGGCGCCTTGTTTTGCGCATTTATTACTCATGGTTTCACAAACGTTTACGCTTCCGCACTGATTACATTGAAAACTGTCATTTTACTCTGATTTACAGTCAACGCTTATATTGAAAATGCATATAGTGTCGTTTGCTATGACTGTGTCTGAGATCCTGGTTTGTCATGTGCCTCACGGTAGAATTCCACAGGAGACTTTGCATGTCCCGATGTGGACTTTTCATGTCTGCTGTGGACACTTAGAGAATATATGTTGTTCGCCGTGGACTTAGCTGTCCGCTATGGACTTTGCATGTCCGTCGGGGACTTTGCATGTCCACTGTGGACTTTGCATGTCCGCTGTGGACACTTGGAGATTTTGTATTGTCCACTGTGGACTTGGCTGTCCGCTGTGGACTTTGCATGTCTGCTATGGACACTTATAGAATATATGTTGTCCGCTGTGGACTTTGCATGTCCGCTGTTGGAGATTATTTGTTGTCCGTTGTGGACTTGGCTATCTGCTATGGACTTTGCATGTCTGCTGTGGACTTTGCATGTCCGCTGTGGACTTTGCATGTCCGCTGTGGATACTTGGAGATTTTATGTTGTCCGCTGTGGACTTTGCATGTCCACTGTGGAATTTGCATGTCCGCTGTGGACACTTGGAGATTTTTTGTTGTCGGATGTTGACTTTTGACTGTCTGCTGTGGACACTTAGAATGTTTTAGTCATCCGCTATGAATCTTAGTCATGTGCTGTGGACTTTAGCTATCCGTTATGGGCCTTGGCTGTCTGCTGTGGACACTTAGAGTATTTGAGCCTTCCGCTGTATACTTGTTCATACGCTGTGAACACTTAGGTTATTTCTGAAAGTTTGGGAATAGAATTTAAGTGCTGGGTACCTATGTTTAATGGAAGTTTATGATTGTTGATGTTATATCCCTTTCTTATGGGTTGCTGTTATGATGATGATGTTCCGTGTTATGTATTATGACGTAACTTTACGTGGCGTGATATTATATGTACGTAAAGTATTATTGTAATGAATGTGAAAGATAAAGATAATAAAAAGTGGAACGTAGTGATTGAATGAAAGTCTTGCAAGCATATTAAAAGGGGTTCACAACTCATTATGGTTGTCAACTCGACAGTGTGCCGTATGCACACAAAAGGGCAATCTTCATGATTGATCGAAAAGTACGAAATGGGATCCTTGCCGCTTGACCCCAAGACTGTAGTCGCTTCGTGCACAAATGATGGGGCATAGCATATGGTAGGATCTAGATAAAAGTGAAAGATAATAATGAAAGAAAGTACGAAACGAACGATCATGACGATGATGAAAGATAATAAATGATTATTATCAAGATGTATGAATGATGTGTGATCACGCACGAAAGTGAAGGAAATGTTTTATCAAAGTAAAGTATTTTATTATAAAACTAGAACTCACTCAGCGTCGCTGACTTTTGTATGCATAATAGTTGGCAGGTAATCGATGATGCTGAGGAGGTGCAGGCATGGATGCTAAGTTACTGGGATGATTCGAGTCTGGCATCCATATTTTGAAAATGTCATTGTATTAATACGATTTTTGGGATGTAAATGGAATGTTATGAAATTTGACATGTTTTTAATTATTAATAAAAAGCTTTGTTTCCGTTGCAAAGTGATGTACTTTATATGTTTTATGTGATGATTGGCCAACTGTATGCGTCCTGGGAACAAGGCCTTACAAGTTGGTATCAGAGCCAAAGTTTTAGAGAATTTGGTAAATTATTTTCAAAACCTAAACTTAAACTGAAAATGGGACAAGAAAGGAAAGGGATGCCAGTCCTAGTAGCTACATTCCTGCAGGTAAATGTTTTATGTAAACGTTTATGTAAATTAATGGAAAAAGGAATTATGTGCGTGTGCTATGTGAATTATGTGCTCTTAGTAGATTTGGATGCTGACGTAGTCTGGATAGTAAGTGGCTAATCACAACTTGCCACTATAATTAGGGACTTACTATACTTGACATAATCTGAGCTATCATCTTGAATGGCCGTGTTGGTCTTTGAATCTTATAGTGCTTAGAGATGGCTGTGGTAGATCTTCAGAGGCTTCTCGAGGTGGAGGTCGTGGTGGACGTGGTACTGGGCCCATGTCACGAGGAACAGAGCTTGGACAGCTGAAACGGCACCTGAAGGGCACGAGCTTCATCACCATGAAGGTGGGGATGAGAGCGTTAATCTGATGGCCTTAGTGAAGGAGGCTATGGTTCAAGGGGTTCATTAAGTCATGCACATGATTCTGCCGTCTATGGTGACTGGGGTCATTAGGGCCATAAGGGAAGATGAGAGGAGAGGGGAGAACTGGAGTGCAAAACGTTTTGGTGGTGGCGGTTTCCCACCTAAGGGCAAAAAGGCAAAGGTAGAGGGTCGCAAGGTGGCTGCAATCAAGTTAGGAGAATGTAGGTGGGGATCGAATCTATGCTTTAAATATGGGAAGGAGGGCCATAGGGCGAGAGATTTTAGAGGAGTGAAATGTTATAACTGCGGTGGAGCAGGGCATTTGAGCAGAGACTGCAAGAAGTCAAGGACTGAGAACTCCGAGGCAAGGAAGGGGATCGAGAAGGAGAAGGAATGGCAGAGGGCATAGGCAGCGCATTCACTATGACCCAGGAGGAGGCTAGGATGGACCCCGATGAGGTGTACTTTTTGATTCTGGTACTAGTTGGAGTTATATTTCTGCTGCCTTTTGTGATAAGTTACCCGTTAGTAGTAGAAAGATTGATGAGCCCTTCGATATAGAATTGCCATTGGTAAGTCTACCAGGATTTCTGATATGGTAGAAGATTGCGACATAGAGTTGGAAGGCCATAGGTTCTCTGCTAGGTTGTTAGTGATGCCTTTAGGCGGATTCAATGTAGTCCTAGGGATGGATTGGCTAGCAGCCTATAAGGCAAACATCACGTGTCGTAAGAAGATGATTCGATTGACCGCGCCTGATGGAGTTCGGGACGATTTACGGCGATAGAGTTGGTATGGTCCCGAAAGTAACTTTGATGGTTGTGGCAGAGAAGTGTATAAGGCATGGATGTAGTGCCTATCTGGCTTATGTGAAGGATGTGGATGCGTCAGTACCACGATTGACGGATGTACTGGTCATGTGTGACTTCCCGGATGTTGTCCGCTGTGGGCTTTGAATGTCCGCTGTGGACACTTAGAAGGATTATTCATGTTGTCCACCGTGGACACTAACTGTCCGCTGTGGACACTTGAGCATTGGTATAATGTCCACTATGGACACTTAGGAGGATAATTCATGTCATCCGCTGTGGAAATTGTTTTGTCCGCTATAGGCACTTAAGTATGCATGCATGTCCGTTGTTGACATTAGTATTCTGCTGTGGATCCTCTAAATACTTTTGACTGTCCACTGTGGATTATGGCTATCCACTATGGACACTTGTATGTCTAATTCATCCACTATGAACCTTAGTCATCAGCTGTGGACACACTTAGTGTCTAATTCATGCGATATGGACCTTTAGCCATCCGCTGTGGATTTTGGTTGTCCGCTATGGACTTTGGCTGTCCGCTGTGGGCACTTAGTACTTAAGTCATCCGCTATATACCTTATTCATACGCTGTAAACACTTAGGTTATTCTGAAATTTTGGACATAGAATTTAAGTGCTAAGTACTTATGTTTAATCAAAGTTTATGCTTGTTTTAATGTTTCTAATGTTTTATCTGCTTGTGGGCTGCTGTTATGAATTATAATATTTCATGTTATGTATTATGATGTGACTTTACGTGGTATGATATGTATATGTACGTAAAGTATTATGTAATGAAAGTGGAAGATAAAGATAATGAAAAGTGGAACGTAATGAATGAATGAAAGTCTTGCAAGCAAAATGATGGAGGTTCACAACTCAATGAGGTAGTTGTTTGCTCAACTATGTGCGATTTAGCTAACCTTGATGATGCGCACAGGGGTCCAATCCTTGAGATTGACCAAGATGTGATGGAATCCTTGCCGCTTACCCCGGTACCGTGTCAGCTTCGGCATGACGTGGGGGTTTATGTAAAAACCCCAGCATAGTGCCAGCCTTTGCATGACGTGGAGGTTTTGCATATGGCAGGATCCAGATGAAAGTGAAAGATGTTAATGAATGAAAGTACGAAAATGAACGATGATGAAAGATAATAAATAATTATCAAGATGTATGTATGATGTATGATCACGTATGAAAGTCAAGGATATGTTTATACAAAAGCAATGTATTTTATTATAAACTAGAACTCACTCAGTAAGGCTAACTTTTTATATACATATCAGTTGGCAGGTAATTGTTGATGCTGAGGAGGTGCAGGCATGGATGCATAAGCTACTGGGGATGATCCGAGTCTGGCATCCATATTTTTAAGAATGATATTGTATTAATACAATTTTTGAGATGTAAATGAAACGATGTGATGATTTGACATAATTTAATTTATTATTTAAAAAATGTATTTCCGCTGCAAAATGATGTGTTTTAATTGTTTTTTGCGATGATTGACAAATTGTAAGCGTCCCGGGAACGGGGCCTCACAAGTTGGTATCAGAGCCAAAGTTTAAGAGAATTTGGTAAATTATTTTCAAAAACCTAAAACTTAAATTGAGAATGGGATGAAAGGGAAGGGATGCCAGTCCTAGTAGCTACATGCCTGCAGGTAAAGGTTTTATGTAAACGTTTTATGTATGTTAATGGAAAAGGGAATTATGTGCGCGTGCAATGTGGATTATGTGCTTTTAGTAGATTTGGATACTGATGTAGTCAGGATAGGAAATGCTTGGGGAATGAAGGGTAAAGTAAGTGGCTAATCACAACTGGCCATTGTAATTAGGGACTTACTATACTTGACATAATCTAAGCTATTACCTTGAATGACAGTGTTGGTGTTTGAATCTTATAGCGTTGAGAGATGGCTGGTGGTAGATCTTCGAAGGCTTCCCGAGGTAGAGTACATGGTGGATGTGGTGCTGGGCCGCGTGTCACGAGGAACAGGGCTAAGACTGTCGAAACGACACCAGAAGAGCCCGAGCTTCATCACCATGAAGGCGGTGATGAGAGTGCTAATCTGAGGGCCTCAGTGAAGGAGGCAGTAGTGGAAGAAGTTCATCAAGTCATGCAGATGATTTTTCCGTCTGTGGTGACTGAGCTTATTAGGGCGGTGAGGAAGATAAGAGGAAAGAGGAGGAAAAGAAGAATGCCGCTAGGCGAGGGGGTGAAGAAGAAGGTTCAGGGGAAAGGGAGAAACCTGAGACTGAGATGTTGTTTCTAGTGATGATGAGGGGGAGGAAGCGATGTAGGAAACTACAAAGGGGTGCAATTATGGGGCATTCCGAGATGCAACCCCGACTTTCGATGGGAATGGGAATGCTGCTGATGCTCACTGATGGGTGAGGGAAATGGAGGTTGTGTTGGATAACAGCGAGTTTCGGGAGGACCAGAAAGTGAAGTTTGCTACCTATTCGTTTGTGATTCGGCCTTATGCTGGTGGGAGAACATTGTCCAGCCGAGGGTAGCATAGCGATTGGAAGAATGAGGTGGAGTGAACTGAAAAATCTGGTGATCGAGGAGTTTTGTCGTCATAAAGAACTCGACAAGATTGTGAGGGAGTTCCTGTAGTTGGAGGCGAGAACTATGATGCACTAGCAATACATGACTAAGTTTAATGAGATGGCGAGGCTGGTGCTAGATCAGGTGACGCCCGTGTCACGAAAGATCAAGAGATACATCTAAGGTCTGCCGGTAGATATCCATAGACATCTGATTGCTGCCCGGCCAGGTACATTTTGGTCGTGGTCGATCTGGCGGGGAGGTTATATGATGAGCGAGAGGCAGCGGCAGAGGTGGATGTGAAGAAGAAGTGAAGAACGACAGGAAAAGGAATGGGAAGTGAAATACGGTGGTGGTGGTGTCTGGAGGTAAGAAGATGAGAGTGGATGATCAGGCGATAACAGGGAGGGAGAAGGCATGCAAGAAGTTGGGGAAGGAGAATGCCGGAGAATGTAGTAGGGATCAAATCTCTACTTTCAGTGTGGGAAGGAGGACCACATGGCAAGATATTGTCGCGTGGTGAGGTGTATAAACTGTGGCGTGGCATGAGCAAAGACTAAGAAGTCGAGGGCTGAAAGCTCCAGGGAAAAGAAGGGGATTAAGAAGGAGGGGCAGGGCTGTTGGACCAAAAGAACCAATGAGCCTGATCAGAAAAACCTTTAAGTCCCACGGACATTACAACAACTGAAGTAGTCTGCAACAGCTGAAGACATCAGCTGATAACAAGGTCTGAAGACAAAGTCTGAAGTGAAAGAGCTGAAGACAAAGTCTGAAGTGAAAGAGCTGAAGACAAAGTCTGAAGTGAAAGAGCTGAAGACAAAGTCTGAAGAAAGAGCTGAAGACAAAGTCTGAAGTAAAGAGCTGAAGACAAAGTCTGAAGACAAAAGCTGAAGACAACTGAAGACCAAGTTTCAGATGATTGTCACAACAGCTGAAGAAGACCTCTTCAGTAGTTGTGATGGTTTCCTTTCAGTAGTTGTATTTTCCTTTCTGTACTTGTAGTTTCAGTAGTTTTATGTTTCTTCGTGTACTTAGAATAATCTGAGATGTTCTCAGTTGTTGTGAACATTCTCAGTAGTTTGCTTACTTTCAGTAGTTTGTAATAATTCTGTTAGATGTCACTATCAAGTGACATCAGCAGACGTCACATTCCTATATATAAGGAATGCTGACCTAATTGTAATCGGTGCAGCTTAGGAAAACCTAGCAGCCGCCATACCGAAGCATGTGTGCATGAATGTTATTATCCCTTTGCAGAAATATTCTATATAACCGTGTACTGTTCCATTGAATATTTATTGTGTTCTTGCTATATTTGCTTAATTCTTGCTCTAATTCCGCTGTGATTCAACTCTAATTGATCAAACTTAGATCACTGATCCTAACAAATGGTATCAGAGCAGGTTAATCATTGATCGGTTTAACAATTGATCATTGAAACTGCTATTTTGATATCTATAGTTTGATCGAATTAGCATATGTGCAAGAATTGGTTATAAAGATTGATTTTCTGCTGCTTCTGGTTATTTAATTTGAGTTTCTTCTTGGTTCTTATTGAGTTTGTTGTGTTTTTGTGCTAAATCTTTTGAAACTTGATTGATTTGGTTTGAATCTGAGAATGACTACTCCATCTAATGATCCTCACAATACTGGCTCCTCAACCAAGCCTCCGATGCTGGTTAGGAGTGAGTATAACATATGGCAACGAAGAATGCTCCATCACCTGTCTGTTAACAGTTCAGGTTGTTGGACATCTGTGGTTCACGGTCCACACAAGCCTATGGTGAACAATCCGGAGACCAATCAAATGGTTCCGAAGAAGAAGGAGCAATACTCAGATGAAGATCGTAAACTGTTTGAGATTGATGCTAAAGCCCATGGAATTCTGGCCATGGCACTGCCGAATGAAATCTATTCTGGGCTTATGCATCATGAAACTGCTCATGACCTCTGGAATGCTTTGAAGGAACAATTCGGAGGAACTGATGAGGTCTTAGCAAACAACAGAGAAATCCTCGCCCAACAATATGAGACATTCTCTCATAGGAAGGGTGAGACACTGACTCAACAGTTTGAGCGTTTCTCCTGCTTGATCTCTGAGCTGAAAATGGTCAAGCAAGAGTATACTAACAGCCAGATGAACAACAGATTCCTCAGATCACTGCCTGAGAGATGGGACACATACACCATTGTCCTACGCTCCAGTGCAAATCTGGATAGCCTATCTCTCACCCAACTCCATGGGAAACTGCTTACATTTGAAAGAGAGATAGAGCAGAAAAGGAAACTGGCATCATCAGGAAAGCTCTCTGATGACTTTGTACCAGGTAACACTGCCTTGGTCGGTCATGAGTCAGAATATGCTGGATCAGAAAGTCATTATGATGAGCATATAGATTTCTCTTCAAACAGTTCTGATCATGCATTTGTTGGTGTTGACAGTCATTCTGGGTGTAATAGTGATAATTTATGCTTTATCATGGATGATTTGCAGGGTATTGCTGATGATGATTTAGAAGAGATGGATATTTTGAGCCAAATGGCCCTGATCAATATCAGATCTCAAAAGTTCTACAAGAGAACTGGTAGGAAATTTCCAGGACTCTCTGGCAAAACCAAAGTTGGTTTTGACAAGAGTAAGTTGAGGTGTCACAAATGCCACAGGCTTGGGCACTTTGCAAGAGAGTGTAGATCAACTGGATCTAACTCCTCTGCACCCTTTGTGACCTTTCCAAGCAATAGTTCACAAAACAAAGGGCAACATCCTGCTAGTTCTGGTCATCACTCACAACCTCAATCTCCTGCATACTTTGTCCCTCAGGGTCCAATGCCATATCCTTATCCCTGCTATTACATGCCACAGCCAAATCCAGTTCATGTCCCTATAGCACAACAACCTCAAGCCCTACCTGAGCCTCAACCATCTCCATCACAATCTCAACCTCATCACAGCTTCTTCACACCAGGAGTTGTTGACTGGAGCAGCTTACCAGATGATCTTTCTGGTTTCAATGAGCAATTATCTGCTGGTGCTGGTCAACATGGTGGTGAACATCCTTTTGGGAATCTTGCTCTCATGGCCCTGGAGTCTACTGAGGGTTCCTGCTCAGATGCTTCATCTTCACAGGTAACCCAGATATCTTCTGAGGCTAAAGCCAAGTTATGTTCTGAATCATGCATAGCTGCCTTTGTCTCTATTAGAGAGGCAAATGTAGCTTTAATCAGTCAAAATCTTGAGCTTGAGAAAACTATTTCCAAAAGAAAAGATGAGTATGTGTCTGCACTTAATGACAAAGATGATGAGATTTACAAGCTTAAATGCCAACTTAATGATGAAAAGGCTAA
This sequence comes from Flaveria sonorensis, assembly GCA_025506505.1. Lineage (NCBI taxonomy): Eukaryota > Viridiplantae > Streptophyta > Magnoliopsida > Asterales > Asteraceae > Flaveria > Flaveria sonorensis. Next base: position 32,656,914 of record CM046437.1, read on the forward strand.
GGTAGAGGTCATACTCGAGAACCACAGAAGTCTCAAAGAGACACTTGCAGCTACCCAAGTTGAGTGTGACCGATGGGTAACATCCTGCAAGGGATTTGAAATGCTTCTCAGCAAGCAAACAGCTTCAAATGTGAAGTTTGGAATAGGTTACAATCATACTGCACCACCTACTGATTTTACTTCAAAATCAATAGTAAAATCTGAAGGTGAAAGTAATTTCCAAACCACATCATCATGTGATTCATCCTCAAATGATAATACAAAATTAGAGGATGAAGTCAGTGTTAAGATCTCAGCAAATCAATTGCCTGATGGTTTAAATGCTGATAAACACATGAAGCTGAGAAATTCAGATGTTGTTCCTCAAAGTACTCCAAGTACTGAAGGGCAAGTCACAACATCTGAAAAGCATTTCAAATCTGATGAAATAAAAGGATTAACAACTGCTGAGGAATCTATCATACGGTCTTTCAGGACGGATAGAGAACAGCTGAAGAACAAGTCTTCAGTTGTTACCGATCCTTCAGTACTTAACACAAGTACTGAAAGGAGGAAAGTACTGAAGATCACACCTTCAGTAGTTTCCACTTCAGCAGTTGATCAATCCAAGATGAAGAATAAGCCATGTGAAATATGTGGTAAATTCAATCATCTATCTGATGAATGCTGGTACAAAAAGGGTTCCAAACTCAACAGAGATAAGCTCATTAAAGAAGAGATAAATAAAATGAAAAATGAGTTTGAAACCAAGTTTGTACCACAGTCATCTCAAACTGATAAACCCAAGGCCTCACCAAAATCCAAAAAGAAGGATGGGGTTTATCAGAAAACAGCTGATAGTGTTCCTCATGATAAACATCAGACGAAGTCTGTGAATTTCAAGAAGGAGGAAATGGTGGGTCACAGGAACTCATCAAAAACAAGTACTGATGTGTCAAATGAGCTGAAGGCTTTAGCAACAAATCAGACACAACTTGTTATGATGGTTCAGCATTTGTTGGGGAGAGTTAACCAACTAGATGCACCTGTGATCAAACCACTGAAAAGGAAATCCAAGCCCAAATCTAAGAATTCCATTTCAGCACCATCTCCACCTTCATCAGCTGTTAATCATGAGAAACAAGTTATGGTTAAATCTGTTGATGAAAACATACCCAAAACCAAAAAGGTTTGGGTCTCTAAAGCTAACTAGTTTCTTATGATAAATGCAGGGTTCTTCAGCATGCCAAAGAAGCATCTGGTATGTAGACAGTGGAGGATCTATGCATATGACTGGGAGCAGTTCTCTTCTTAATGACTACTCTCAAGGAAAGAAGGGATTTGTCTCATTTGGAAATGATGCTAAGGGTTACATCATCGGGAAAGGATTTGTGTCAAATGGAGAAATCAGATTTGATGATGTTAACCATGTGGAGAATCTCAAGTATAATCTACTGAGTGTCAGTCAGATGTGTGATAAAGGGCATGTTGCACTTTTCACAAGCCAGAACTGCCGGATTCTGTCTTCCAAAGTTCTGAGGCTGATTGACAAGGTATTGGATGAATATACTCTCCTGAAGGCCAACAGGATAGGAAGAGTATATGCCTTGGATTTGTCAAAGAAGATTGATTTAAAAGGTCATCCTTGCCTGTTCTCCAAGGCCTCTCCTCAGGAATCTAAACTGTGGCATAGAAGGCTGGGTCATGTTAATCTCAAAAACATGAATCAGCTGATCCACAATAGTTTAGTGAGAGGTCTACCAATAAGTGACAACTACTGATGATCTCAGTCAACAAGTACTGATGAGCATTCGTATACTACTGTCACAAATAAGTACTGAAGTTCTTTTATCCTCAGTAGTTTTCATAACTACTGAAGACTAAATTACTTAAAAGTACTGAAGTACTCATCTGTTGAAAAGAACTGATGTGGTTACAACTACTGCTGTAGTTACAACTGCTGATGTCAGAATAACAGATAAGTACTGATGACCTATGAAACATCTGAAACTCAGACAAAGTCTGATGAAGTGTTGAGGTCAGAATGAAACAGCTGATGAGCTAAGAATTGACGACAACAGCTGATGAGAAAATTTTCTCTTCAGTTGTTTCTACAACAGCTGCTTCACTTCAAACAACTGAAGCCAAAACCATGTCTTCAGTAGTTTCACAACTACTGATGACTAACACCAAGTCTTCAGTTGTTACAACACCTGAAGCCAAAACCATGTCTTCAGTAGTTTCACAACTACTGATGACTAATACCAAGTCTTCAGTTGTTACAACTTCTGAAAGTTAAAACCAGGTCTTCAGTTGTTTTCAAACAACTGATGACAGCACCAACACTTTCAGTCGTTTTATATCAGCCTTTTCTTACCCTATAAATACCTAAACCTACTTTCAACGTTTCATTAGCCGTTTTCCGTCCTTCACTCTCTCACAATGGCGACCATGAAACTCAAACCCAGACACAACTGTGTTGCCTACCTCTCGAAATCGGCCTTCTGGAACAAATTTGATAACGCCATCGATCTTATGGTAGATTCCCAGTACCGAACCGCGTTTCTTCTGAATCCTACCATATACCCCGATTCCCTAAGCCAGTTCTGGACCAACGTCTCCGTGCAAACTAGTGAGAATGATAGCCAAATCACTCTCCAGTCGTTGGTCAACCAGAAACAGGTGGTCATCACTCCGGACATCATTCGACAAACCCTAGATCTACATGATGCCACCTGTGTCACAGAATACCCGAAAGGCACAACCGATATGTCTTTCATCAACAACGGGTATGAAGGAGACTTAAGTGCTACCACCATTCTGAAGAAGCACTTCCATGATGCTGAACGTCTTATATTCCACATGGTGAATGTCTGCCTTGCACCAAAAACCTCCTCATGGGATCAGATGTCTTCCCGATGGCAACAGGTATTATACTCTATCTTTGAACGACAAACTTTAAATTTTTCTGAGATAGTGTTTATGGAACTAAAGGATCTGGCCTTGAAACCTGTGGCAAACAGATGGATATTATATCCCAGGTTTCTCATGGCCATAATTTTAACACAGCTAAAATCAGACGGCCTTGTTGGCCTTGGAGTCCCTGCTCCGGCTGTATTGCCTGAAGTATACTCCAGGCACAACTCTGACCCTACAATGAAAGGGGCTGCCCGGCTGCTCAAACCCAAGCAGCGGGAACCCACAGCCTCCACTTCCAGATCCAAAGTCCCCACCAAACCCAAAACCAAAAAGCCCAAAAAGGCTACTCAGGGAGATGAGTCCCCTGAGGATGCCCCTGTAACACCAATACAGGAAACACTTACTGGTTCTAACCCCCCAGTAGTGTCCAAGACTCCACCAACCCTAGCCGCTCAGGCATCCTCTCAACAGGATCCTGATGCAACCATAATTGGGGATACCACAATGCTGGAACCTATCTCAATTGAGAAGGTTACCATTGAAGAGCACCAGTCACCCCGGGTGCAATCTGCTTCAACCCTATCTCCAAATGCAACCGCCCCTCAAAGCCCAACATTTATTGTTGCACAAGTGTTGAGTCAGCTGCATTCCTCTCCTCCTCCCCAGACACCAATTACAATGGGGAGAACCTCAACAGCTGAGGAAGAGGACCAAAATGCTGCTGATAACCCACAGCACAGGGGTTATAATGTTCAATCTCCCCGTGTAGAGGAGGAGGTTAGAACATCTGGTGAGGCTGCCACTTCTACTGATTCAGCAAATGAACAGGATGAAGTTGGTAACATCTCTAAGACCTCACCAGAGGCAACTGCCGATGAAGGACTCAGTCCTGAGGCAGGAAGTCCCCAGAACCAAGAACAAGGGGCACATGCTACAACTGATCTACACTCAGGGCATGTACATCCTGATTCAATCAGGAGGTCAGGTGATTCAGCAAAAACTGATGATGACCTGGGCTTTTTCTATGATGTCTTAGCCCATAACACAATCCTTGAGGCTGAGGTGAGCAGACTCAAAGAACTGCTTGCCAAAATGTCTCAGGATCAAAGTCCATCTGCCCCAATAAACCCACAGATGGCACCTTCATCTGAAGGTTTCCCAAACACTCCGCCACTTCACTCAACTGAGCCACCAGCCACTGTTGTTGGCACCACCTCTCAGGGACAGAACCCCTCTGAGCAGATGGTTGCTACATTTCAAAATTCCTTACCTCTCATCACTCCCATCATCAATGAGATTGTGCATAAAGCCATTGATGAGAGGATCTCCTCGAATCTAAAAACACTTGTTGATGATGCTGTGCAAAAGAAGCTTTCTGCCATTCAAACCCCTGAACCCAATGCACCCAAAAAGGGGGAGTCTAAGGCAGTGAAAGAAAGAAAGAGAAAGAGAGTGGAAGAGGAGAAACAACAAAAAAAAGAACAGGAAAACAGCTGATCACATACAAGAGAAAGAAAAGTGCTGAAACTCAAAAGCCTGATGAAGAGAAATCATTGGAAGATCTGATTAAAGAAGCTGATGAAGCTCACAGCAGATCAATGGACAGAATAATAGATCAACTCTTCAGACAGGGCTTTGATACAGCCACATTAGACACTGAGATCAGAAGGCTGGAGATTAATGAGATACAAGAAAGATGGGCCAGTTATAGTGTGATGGAAAGGGAGAGGTTGGAGATAATGATCAGGTTTATTGCAAAATACTTGGGAAGATCATTAATTGAGATTAAATCATGGACCAGAGACAGTATTCTGGCAATAACCACCAGAATCTGTGCTTCTGAAGAATTCAATAAGGGGTTGATTATAGAAGCCTTAGACGAAGCAGGTGCTGGGAAGAGAACTGATATGGCCAAGCTTTCCAAAGCCAAACTCACCATAAAAATGCTAGATCAGCCTTCCCAAACTCCCTCTCAAAAACAACCAACCCCACAACTCTCCAAATCAACTCAACCCTCAAAACCAACTCCCTTACCCCAAAAACCACCTCAAACCACATCCAGTGATGCACCCAGAAGGAGGAGAAGGGTGTTGAGGATGGTAGAAGAAGAAGAAGATGATGAAGAAGATAGTCTGCCAATCTCTGCTGTTCTAAAATTACCTGAGCCCAGAAGTCAACAAATGATAACACCAGACTTTCAGAGGCAAATGGTGAAAGTTAAGATTGAAGAAGAAGAACAGCAGAAACAGCACGATGAGCAACTTTTGAAGATGATTGACAAAGAGTTTCCTCAGTCATCATCTATACAAGCCATGAAGAAACACGCTCAAAGGCTGTATGCTCTCAGGTATACCTTTCAATATCAAAAGGAGAGAGTAAGGATTTGGCCAGACCCCAGGGTTAGTTCTAGAATTCATAAGAAATCCATACCAAGTAGATACAATGGCCAAGTGAGAAAGACCATAGATGCTGCTATTATGTTGGCCATTGTAGTCTCACCCTGGGAAATACTTGAAGACTTCAAGAGAGCCTACAAGTCAAAGATGACCCCTCAAACTCTAATGGAGAACAAAATGGTCAAGAAGGGGTTGTTATACAAGAGGCTTGAAGAGATCAAGAAAAATGAACTCCAGTTGTTATTAGAAGGGACTCACCCAGATGAGTTTGCTTACAGAGAGATAACAACTGTTGAGTTGAAAAATGGAAAGACGATAAAGTACTTATCAGAGTACTATGGCCCAGAGTTCTTCTTCGAAGGAGAAGCAGAAGAACTCACTAAGGAGGAACAAGTTGTTCTCCTTGAGGCCTACGTCAGAGAGTCTTATAGACTCATCAATGGGAAGTAGGTTTCATGGTTGGGATAACGGCTCTGTGTCCAGTTCCCCAAGACAGAGTTCCCTTCCATCCTTTGACATTCACCTCTACTGAAACCTGTTCCCTGGCCTGTGCTTATCCGATATCTCTAAAGCTGATCAAGAGAGTATTTCTTCCAAGAATAAGTGGGACCTCAATAAGCTTAAAGGTTTTGGCTGCATTGGTTCAGGGGGAGTTTGTTGGACCAAAAGAACCAATGAGCCTGATCAGAAAAACCTTTTAGTCCCACGGACATTACAACAACTGAAGTAGTCTGCAACAGCTGAAGACATCAGCTGATAACAAGGTCTGAAGCGAAAGAGCTGAAGACAAAGTCTGAAGTGAAAGAGCTGAAGACAAAGTCTGAAGTGAAAGAGCTGAAGACAAAGTCTGAAGACAAGAGCTGAAGACAAAGTCTGAAGCTAAAGAGCTGAAGACAAAGTCTGAAGACAAAAGCTAAGACAGACTGAAGACCAAGTTTCAGATGATTGTCACAACAGCTGAAGAAGACCTCTTCAGTAGTTGTGATGGTTTCCTTTCAGTAGTTGTATTTCCTTTCTGTACTTGTAGTTTCAGTAGTTTTATGTTTCTTCGTGTACTTGGAATAATCTGAGATGTTCTCAGTTGTTGTGAACATTCTCAGTAGTTTGCTTACTTTCAGTAGTTTGTAATAATTCTGTTAGACGTCACTATCAAGTGACATCAGCAGACGTCACATTCCTATATATAAGGAATGCTGACCTAATTGTAATCGGTGCAGCTTGGGAAAACCTAGCAGCCGCCATACCGAAGCATGTGTGCATGAATGTTATTATCCCTTTGCAGAAAACCCTATTTCTATATAACCGTGTACTGTTCCATTGAATATTTATTGTGTTCTTGCTATATTTGCTTAATTCTTGTTCTAATTCCGCTGTGATTCAACTCTAATTGATCAAACTTAGATCACTGATCCTAACAAGGGCGAAGGCCAGGGCATTCACTATGACCCGGTAGGAGGCTAGGGTGGACCTTGAGGTTGTGTCAGGTACATTCCTAGTAAACCAAACTTGTGCCTCTGTGCGTTTTGATTCCGGTGCTAGTAGGAGTTTTATTTCTGCTGCCTTCTGTGATAAGTTGCTCGTTGTAGTAGAAATTGATGATACCATCGATATAAAAAATGCCATTGGTAAGTCTACCAGGATTTCTGATATGGTAGAAGATTACGACATAGAGTTGGAAGGCCATAGGTTCTCTGCTAGGTTGTTCGTGATGCCCTTAGGCGGATTCAATGTAGTCCTAGGATGGATTGGCTAGTAGCCTATAAGGCAAACATCATGTGATGTAAGAAGATGATTCGATTGACCGCGCCTGATGGCAGTTCGGTGACGATTTACGGCGATAGAGTTGGTACGGTCCCGAAAGTAATTTGATGGTTGTGGCAGAAAAGTGTATGAGGCATGGATGTGGTGCCTATCTGGCTTATGTGAAGGATGTGGATGCGTCAGTACCACGATTGTTGGACGTACTGATCATGTGTGACTTCCCAGACATATTCCCGGAAGATCTATCAGGTGTGCCACCTGACCGCGAGATTGAGTTTCAGATCGATCTGATACCTTGTGCCAAACCTGTCGCTAAGGCGCCGTAACATCTTGCTCCCTCTGAGATAAAGGAATTGATGACTCAGCTACAAGAGTTGTTAGATAAGGGGTTCATTCGACCAAGTATCTCTCCATGGGGTGCTTGGGTCATATTTCTAAAGAAGAAGGACGGTAGTATGAGGATGTGCATCGACTACCATGAGCTGAATAAGCTGACTGTGAAGAACCAGTATTCGTTACTGAGGATTGATGACTTGTTTGATCAGTTCCAAGGTTCTAGTTGGTTCTCGAGGATAGATCTCCGATCTGGTAACCACCAATAGAAGGTGAAGGAGCAGGATATTCCTAAAATAGCTTTTCGTACGCGTTATGGACACTACGAGTTTCTCGTTATGTCTTTTGGTTTAACCAACATGCCAGCTACTTTATGGATATGATGAATCGGGTGTGTCGGCCTATGCTAGATAAATCAGTGGTTGTGTTTATCGATGATATCCTGATTTATTCGAAGAGCGAAGAATAGCATGCTAGTCACATTCAGGAGGTGCTGGAGACGCTTAGAAGGGAGAAGCTGTACGCCAAGTTCTCCAAGTGTGCGTTCTGGTTACGCGAAGTTCAGTTTTGGGTCATGTGGTTAGGCCTAAAGGGATCATGGTAGACCCGGAGACAGTTGAGGCGGTGATGCAATCGAAGTCTTCAAAAACACCATCTAAGATTCATAGTTTCTTTGGTTTGGCATGCTACTATAGGAGATTCATTCAAGACTTCTCCAAGATAGCTTCACCCTTGACTAAGTTGACCAGTAAGGATGTGAAGTTTTTATAGGGTCTAGAGCAGGAGAATGCTTTCGAAGAGCTAAAGACGAGATTGACTCAAGCTCCTGTCTTGACGTTACCCGAAGGGAGCGAAGACTTGGTGGTCTATTCGGATGCTTCTTATTCGGGATTGGGTTGCATGTTGATGCAACGCGGGAGGGTTATAGCCTATGCATCCTGACAGTTGAATATCCATGAGGGTAACTACCCTACTCATGATTTGGAATTAACGGCGGTGGTCTTTGCATTGAAGATATGAAGGCACTACTTGTACGGGACGAAGTGCACTATCTTCACTGACCACAAGAGCTTGAAGTAATTCTTCGAGCAAAAGGATCTCAACATGAGGCAAAGGAGGTGGTTAGAGTTGATCAAGGATTATGACTATGAGATCCACTACCGTTTGGGCAAGGCCAATGTGGTGGTGGATGCCCTTAGCCGAAAGGAGAGACCCGAGCCAATTAGGGTGAAGGCTTATCAGATGATCATGACCTCTGATGTGATGAAGCAGGTCAAGGAATTTCAACACGAAGCTCTGAAGGAGGATCGAATTAACTCCGAGCGGATGAAGGGCCTAGACGCGGAGTTGGGTGAGAATACTCTCTGTGTTAGAACCCGCTTTGCGCAGATGTGGATTCCTCGTTATGGAGATCTACGAGGGAAGATCATGGATGAGGCTCACAAGACTCGATACTCAATTCATCCTGGTGCTACAAAGATGTATCAGGATATGAAGAAAGATTACTGGTGGCCGGGAATGAAGCATGACATAGTGGGGTATGTGAGTAAGTGCCTTACTTGTTTGCAAGTAAAGGCAGAGCATCAAAAACCATTCGGGAAGATCCAACTCTTGGATATACCCGAGTGGAAATGGGAGCACATCACCAAGGACTTCATCACGAAATTTCCTCGCATGGTGAGAAGATGTGATACCATTTGGGTGGTTGTAGACCGCTTGATGAAGAATGCTCACTTCTTGCCAATCCGAGAGACTTACTCGTCAGAAAGGTTGGCGGAGATGTTCATTGATCAAGTGCTAATAATTCAAGGTTTAATTGATCTAAATGCTTGATTTTACATCATGATTGTGGTGGAATAGTTTCAAGTTGTTTGTGTTTTGATTTATAATTAATTGGAGCTAAAGGAGGCTTATTTGGGAGAGAAAGGAGCAAAAAACAAAACTACAAGGACTAAAGATGTAAACATCAAAAGTTTCAAAAAAGCACAAAATTAGGCATACCGGCGTACCATACGCCGGGTATGGGCGTATAATACGTCGGTTGGCTTATGGGCGGCATATCAGTGGGAGTATTTGACAAAAATTACAGAAAGTTGGGCGTAGGAATGCTGATATGGGCGTATCATACGCCGGTCACCAACAAACGTTCGAATTTTTTGGATCTTGATGTCTACTTAAACCTATCCAACCCCAACTCGAAGTACGACTTTTTCCAGCCAAAATCTAGCAAGTTCAAGGTGATTTTGGGTGCTTTCAAGCTTCCTGACTCCAACCAAATCATCATTGATCATCATATAATAAAGATTGAAGATTCAATGAAGACCATGAGTGGCTAAGTTCTTGTTGATTGCTTTCGGGAGTACAATTCATGTTAAGTGAAACAATTGGTATGTTTGATTAGGGTTTTTTGTATTGAACAATGGATTAGTGAATGAAATTTTATGTTTTGATTTAGTTAAAAGGTTTACTTATAAATAAAGTTGTGTGCTTGATTATTAGTTTTCGGTTTCCTTGCATCGTGAGCTCATTAAGAAAAGTAGACAACGTGATATAGGTGAATTAGTAACTTTATGAATGAACGAGTCTTAAAAGATTGTTCCTTTGTTACTACTTTAATCAAAAGCTAAAATCTTGAAGTATTGTTTCTTACAAACCTTAATTTAAAAGTATCAATTGTGGATCTTGCAGAATTGGAAACCCGAAAGTGATTGTTTGTCATTATTTAGTTAAATCAGTTTCAAGGATTTTTTCTTTTTGCAATTGTGTTCATTAATTCATTCAAAGTTTCAATCTTTATTTATAAAGTTTGTGTCTTTTAGTTAATCGAGTTAGAATTGTTAAACACTTTCTACATATTCCATGTGGAGAGACCTTACTTACCCTTACACAATAAAGGTAGCTAAGACCGATATAATAAATTGTTTTTGATCGAGTCTCGACAACCAGATCAAAATGGCATCGTTGCTGGGGAATTAGTGCACTCAGTGTCTAATAGTTTTTATTTGTTTTCTTAAAAATTTATAAAAAACCCAAAAAGATTTTAGTTTCCTTTTTTTATTATTCGTTTTTTTGTTCAGTATTACGCGAGGTATTTTGTGTTTTCTTATTTGTTTGCAGGTAACCATTACATTAATGCATACAATATTTTCAGGAAGGACCTCACTATTGCTATTTGATACGGAAATCGAGAAGACTACAAGAGCGAATTGTGTGTTTCAAAAAGCATCAACTTCAAGGACTTTTCAAATTCGTGGTCAAACAAGATCAAAAGAAGGTACATCATCAGCAGCAACAGCTCATCGGATATTAAGCAGACTTTCAAGAACACCCGAAAGTAACCAATCAAGAATGATGAACAATCCAGAAAACCAAGGAGTACCACAACCCAACCAAACTTTAGGAGATATTCCATTACCCGTATTCCCTCCACCTGATGATCCTCCACCGCAACCACAATAAGTGCAACCACAACCTCAGGGGCCGATCCCTGTAAATCAAGGTGTGCAAAACCAACCTCCACCATGAACTTCCAACTGAAACTTTTAGGTTCATAATCCAAGTTTTCAGCATGACATGGAAGGGAGTCATCATAGCAATGAGGACTGGTTTTCAGTCAAAGGAAGTCACCACACTAATTATGTGGAAGAGTGGATTGAAGATCAAGTCAACATGGACAAACCAAACCAACATGATTTTGGAGATTATGGGAACCAACCGGGCTATCGAAACCGTCAACCAAATCAGGATCAGGATGGTTATGCTCAACCACCCATTCGCAACAACGTTGGAGGTCAACCGTTTAATGGCATACCGGCAAATCTAGAAGTGCAACATTATATACCAGCATATGGTGTGGATAGTCACTTTCGTCCCGCCCTTGTTTTAAAAAGCACGCCGGAGGCGCGCCTAGGCACAAAGCGACCCCAGGCGCAGCTTCAGTCGCTTTTAGTAACGAAAGGCGAGAGCTGTACAAGAAGCGATGGCTTTGGGCGCTTTTTGTTGAAACGCTGAAGCGACGAAGCGACAGCCTCTTGTACATCACAAGGTCTGTTGGGCCAGCAACATTTTTAAGAGTAAAATGGGCTAGTCTATTGCTTTTGCTGTGGCCCAAAATCAAAAACTAAGGCCCAATTGCTGTAAAAATGCTACAACGGTAAAAATATAAGGGTTTTATCCTAAATCAAATAAAATTGTAAGTTGCTTCGCTGCGTTCCTCTCCAATTCGTGACCATCCGGGCGTCCAGCTGCTTCGCTCTCCAATTCGCGACCGTCCAGGCATCCACCTGCTTCGCTCTCCAAATCGCGACCGGGTTGTTCGGCTTTTGTTTTGGGTGTTGGCGACTGAATGACTGATTAGTGATTACAGGTGCGAAACCCTCCCCCCCTCCGGCTTCTGTTTCGGTTCTGTGGTGTTGTTCGGCAGCTTCGGCTTCTGTTTTGGATCTAGAATGATTTTGTTGAATGATTTACTGTTTTAGAATGTTTGGCTTCTGTTTCGGCTTCTGTTTTAGAATGATTTACTGTTTTTTCATTTGGGTTTTGACTTTGTTGAACTAGTTTAGTTAATTAGTTATTTTGATATTAAATGTATTAAGTTTTTTTTCAATTCTAGTTAAATGGACGCCAATGGAGGTGAAGCGGGTGTCGATACTACGAATGCAACTTATACCGATGACCCGAGTAGAAAATATGGAACGGTTGACCCCACAAACAAAATCGGTGGACGTGCAACTTTTGTGGAAAACCAACAACAAAAGGGGTATATCGGTTAAAGCAACACTTAATAGGTGGATTTAGAAATGTGCTTGGATGTCTCAAGTGTCCCGCACATGTGCGTGAAGAGATGAGAAATTTTATGTTAAAAAAAGCCAAAATAAACAAGAAATGGACCCTATGGCTGATGATTTTGATTTGGGCGATAAAGTGGAGGAGGAGGAGGAGTGTGTGGTAACGAATGTTAAGAGAGCAGGGGGTTCAAATCAAGCATGTTCATCTAAAAAACCAAGAGAAAAAGGCCCTATCGATATGTTTTTCGCTCCTAAACCTGAAGATATACTTAAAGGTAGAAAAGGAGGAAGGCAACAAACGATCAATGAAGTTTGTAAAAAAGAATTGAGAGGCAAGGCTTGTAGGGAGATAGGTAGGTGGTTCTATGATGCATGCATTCCTTTCCATGCCGCCATTTATGATAGCTTTAAGATTATGTTGGAAGCGGTCACCCAATTTGGTCCGGGATTCCAAGCACCATCTATGCATGAATTGAGGGTGTCGTTACTTACAAAAGAAGTGGATGACACCAAGATGGAGATGGATGAAGAATGGGCTATCAAAGGATGTTCTATTTTATCTAATGGTTGGAGTGATTCCACTGTTCAAAAAGATATTATAAACTTTTAGTCAATCTTCGAAGGGCTCGGTGTTTGTGAAGTCAATAGACGCATCAGAGATTACAAAGGATGCTCATGCATTGCTTAAAATGCTTGAAGAAATGGTTGATGAAGTAGGAGAGGAGTATGTGATCCAAGTGGTGACAGATAATGCATCAAATTACAAGAAGGCGGGTAAGTAACTAATTAAGCATATGATAAAATTTAGTATGTTATACACTTATACTAGTATGATATTAATTTTCTAGTTGTTCAATATAGGTAGATACTTGGAAGCTTCAAGACTTCACTTATATTGGAAGCCATGTGCTGCTCATTGTATTGATCTCATGTTGGAAGACATAGGCAAGATTCCAGAGATCAAGGAATGTTTGAAAAATGCAATGTTTGCGAATGCCTAGGTATATAACCACGTTGCTCTTGTGAACATGATGAGAAGGTTCACAAATCAAAGAAATTTACATAGACCCGCGGTGACTCGTTTCATAACATCATTCATCACTCTAGCGCAAATGCACAAACAAAAAAACAATTTGCGAAAGATGATTGTCTCTGATGATTGGAAAGATAGCAAGTGGGCAAACCAAGCGGGTGGTAAGAAAGTAGCATGTACTTTTCTTCAAAAAACATTTGGAGAAATATTATATATGCTCTCAGGTTGAGTGGACCACTTGTTAAAGTTCTTAGAATTGTTGATGGAGATAAAAAGCCAGCCATGGGATATATATATGAATCTATGAAAAGGGCTAAGGATGCTATTGCAACTAGTTTTTTGAACAAAAAGGAGGAGTATGCAAAAGCATTTGAATTATTGATAAAAGATGGGAATGTCAAATTCGTAGGCCTTTGCTTGCTGCGGGTTTCTTTTTAAATCCTGAAATGTATTATGACAATGAAGAGACAGCAAACACCAGAGAGATTATGGGGGGTGTGATTGATTGCATTGGAAGATTAGTTCCTGATGAAAATACGCAAGACATAATCAGTGGGCAGTTGGATTTATATAAAAATGCAGTAGGTCTTTTTGGGAATCCAATGGCCATAAGACAAAGAAAGAAAAGAATTCCAGGTAAAAATAAATTCTAAGATTAATGATAATACCAAACTATTATACTTTTTCATATATGTTTTCTTTTATTTGTTAATAGCGGATTGGTGGTCTAGCTTTGGGGGCGATGCTCCGGAGTTACAAAAGTTTGCCATTCGAATTCTTAGTCTCACATGTAGTGCCACGAGTTGTGAGAGGAATTGGAGTGTCTTTCAACAAGTAAGTTGTCAATTAAAAGATCCTACTAAGTACTAATAATCTTACTTTTAGTTCATTATTTAACTAAAATTAATAAATTTAATAGCTTCATACAAAGAGAAGAAACCGATTAGCCCAGAAACGATTAAATAACTTGGTGTATGTTAAGTTTAATCGTGCATTGAAGCGTCAACATCAAAGAAATGACACCACTGCTCCTATATTTTTAAAACAAATAGATGAAAGTAACGAGTGGGTTATGGGTGTTATGGATGAGGATGGTGAAGATGAAGATCATACCGAGATTGTGTTTGATGATGATGATGATTTAACATGGCATGTTGTAGATAGAGCTTCTAGGGCATCCGAACCTGTTTATTATACTAGAACAAATACAATGAACCAATCTAAAGGAAAGGGTGTCGTTCATTCCACCACCGCAACTCCCAAAGTACAACCTCATAAATTACATGAGTTAATTGATGAAGATGGTGAAAACAAAGAGATGGAAGAGGAAATTGGAGTGAGTGAAGATGATGGGAAAGATGTGGTACTTGGTGTTGATGTTGATGATGAAGATAGTGAAGAGGGTTTCTAGTTTTATTATTATTAGTTCCTTGATCTTTTGGAAATACTTGAGCAATCAACAATGTTTTATGATTTGTTTTCATTTTCCACAATTTCACTTCTTTATTAGTTACTTACTCGTTTATTATATGCTACTTAAGATAGTCTTTTAAATTTATATATGATGGTGTTTATTAGTTATAGAATGTGTTTTATCACTTTATGTGTTATAACTTACAAGTGAAAATAAGTAATGTACATTTTTTTAACTTGTGCGCTTCGCGTACGTGAAGCGGTCACTTTTGCGCTTTGCGCTTCGGTTTTGGACCTTGTCGCTTTTATGCGCTTCTCGCTTTTTAAAACCAAGGTCCCGCCATTGCCATCAATTTATCTCCTATAGTTTCACCAACACAAAGAGGATGAGCTTTTGAACTCCCTCCATAATGCTTGGGAATTCTCCCTCACTTCCATGGTATGGCAACCGAAGAACCCAATTTGCATATATCTGAATTTGAGGCATCATGTAGCACCATTGGTGGCCAAGGCTTTTTACCAGATGAAGTTAAATTGGTCCTATTCCAATTTACTCTTAAAGACAAGGCCAAACAATGGTTCCTATCTCTACCATCTGCAAGTATTCACACATGGGTACAAATGCAACACCAATTCTTGGATGAATACTATACTTCCCAAAGGACAAGTGATGCAAGACGAGCCATTCAAGGATTTACACAACAATCAGGTGAACAGTTCCATGAAGCTTTTCACCGATTCAAAGAGATGCTAAGAACTTATCCACATCATGGCATAGCTAAGTGGGAGTTGATTTCAGCATTCTATGATGGGCTATCACCGGAGGATGCTAGAGATGTAAATTCCACAAGTGCAGAAACGTTCACCTTAAACCATGAGGATGATGATTGAGATATTCTTGAAAGGATGAGTGTAATCTCAAAGAAGCATGCATAATCAAGTCGGAGGTCAAGGGGTGTAAACATAAAGATGGTGAATGATCATGTGGCCATGGATAGAATTGCAGTTCTAGAATGAGAAATTGCAAGCCTTAAAGTTGGAAAGAGTGGTGTGGCGAACATATCTAGTGAGTATGAAGTGTGTGACATGTGCAATGACATCGGCCATACATCGGTCATATGCTACTTGAATTTGGGGAAGAGTGAAAGTGTACATCAATTACAAGGCCAAGGAGAAAGGAAGACATATGACATGAATTCCAACACTTATCATCCCGGTCTTAGAAATCACCCAAACCTTAGATATGGTAACAATACTAATCAACTGAATCCTTCTTTTCAGGTACCAAATCAAGGAAGCAACCAATATCAAGGCCAACAACAAGAATACAATCAAGGCGGTTATCAAAGGAACAACTACAATCAAAGAAACTACCAACAAAGCAGTCAATATAATCAAAGGAATCAACAACATCAACAAGGTGCTTCTACTAACAATGGCAATGACAACGCAATTTTATCAGCAATTCAAGATCTTGCAAAGGAGATGAAAGACTTCAAGCAATTTAGAAAGGTGCAAGAAAAGACCAATGAAGCCATTTCCAAGCAACTAGGACAATTAGCTAAACAATAGTCTGAACGAGAATCGGGGAAGCTTCCAAGTGATACAACAAAGAACCCTCAACATCAAGCCTCAAGTTCAAAGAATGTGCACATCAATTCGGTTAGTATCCTTCCTAAATCTAAATATGTTGATTATGATTTAACCTCTACTCCTCAAGTAGTTATAGGTAATGATAAGCAAGTAGATGAAGAAGAAGGAAGTGACCCGGGAGCACCAATCATTCCCATTCAAGTCGAGAGCTTTAAAATCAAAAGGGCACTTTTGGATTATGGAACCGGGGTGAGCATCCTCCTGGGGAGTTTGTATGACCAATATGACTTTAGTCCATTCCATGAAACTGACAAAACAGTAGTGTTGCCCGATTCGACATGGAAACAACCCCAGGGAATGGTCAAGGATGTGATATCAAGCTCGGAGAGTTCTACTACCCGGTGGACTTTATAGTGCTTGATTATGCACCAATAAGGACAAACGAGCAACCAAAGGTAATTTTAGGTCGACCATTCTTGGCAAAAGCGAAAACTCAAATCAATTGCCGAGATGGAATAATCGACATGACATTCAAAAACCGTAAGTTGTTCTTTAATGTATTTTCAAAATCAATTACATATGTAGTTAACAATGATTGTTCTATGTCAGATGCAACTAACGAGTGTGCTCCTCCTTACATTTCACATGTAAGCGAGGATATCACCAAGAAGAATGGTTTTGATCCTTACAGGTTTGAGCTTGATAATGTGGGAAAGAAGGAGAATATGAAGGTGGAGCCACCAAGGAATGAAAATCTAAGACGAAAGATTAAGATGGGTAAACCACCAGATCATAAGAATTCAAGGATTAAAGAAACAATGTTTGGCCAAAGCATGAGTGAACAAGAAAATCTACCATGCTGGGATAAGCAATTATTTGAAGAGAAGTTTGGAGAGAAGCACCCAATTCGACCACCATAAGTGGTCTCAGGTAAGGTCCGACTGAAGACCTAAAACTTAGCGCTTACGGGAGGCAACCCGAGAACTTTGTGGGTGAGTTCACTAGAAACTCTCACGAGACTATAACTTGTCCACTCGGGTCTACCGAGGGGTTTAAAGGCTTGTTGCATACGCTAAATGCAATCGTGATTCCTACGAAAGTGAGTTTTACCTCTTTTATTAGTTTTTGTTCTTTTTCTTCTTTGGTTTGCTTTGTTTTGTTTTGATAGTCAATCACGATACGCAAGCACTCAAGTGTGGGGAGGCACAAGTCGGTTAATGAAGGCTCTCACTAACGATCAGGTTCATGTGCTCTTTCCACTACTTTGGTTTTGAACAATATTCTTTTCATGCTTTCGTTGAAATTGATTGATAATATATTAGGATGTGGCATACTAGTCTTCCTTCACAATGAATTGTCTTGTTTAGCAATAATAGGAATGAAATTAAGAATCTACTTCCTTATGTTATGAAAATACCAATTGTGACTACCATACATCGAGAACAATGTATCTCAAGTGTGGGGATGAGGGAAGAATCGAAAAACTTGAACTTTTTTGAAAAATAAATCTTCTAATAAGCTTAATTCTGTGTGAGACCTAAAAAAATTTTCATACATGGTTAATTATCACATGTTTGTGCATGTATAGATCCATTGGCATGCTTGTTTTAAAATTATAGTAAGGCATTCCCATCATGAGTTTTTATAAAATTAGGTAGAATTCTTAGGAGGCATAATGAACCGGGTGGTAGATGACATACGTGCTTCACATTTTTAACCCCTTTCCACCATAACCGTGAGAATTTGAGCCTAATTGAACAATTCATAGCATATGTTGATTTGCTGTATATTTTTTTCATAATGAGGGAAACCATAACGTGCATTTAAGTTAGAACTCGTGTAATTGATGCGTGTCAAGACCATGAACCAATATGTGCATGAATATGATAGAGGTATTAGGAATGAACCATTTGATTGAACCTTTTTTCTTTGAATTCCATACCTTGATAATTTTCCTTTAGACACCATGTTGAGCCCCAACTTGTCGTTTGTATAACCCAAAACAATAAGCCTATAAAGCCTTAGCCTTTTTATGAAACCATGGGTGATGAAGTTCAATCCATGACTTGTTTAGAAGTGTCTTTTAAGTATTAGGTCAATAATAGTATGATTGGTTTGAATTTGGTTATATGAAAAAAAGAAGAAAGAAAAAAAGAAAAAAGCTAAATATGAGGTCAAAATGACCAAAATATATAGCAACAAAAATAGTATGGGAAATAAAGAATATTATTGCAACTAGATGATAGAGATTGATAAACAAGACGTCTAGCATGTTAAACTGGATTTCATTCACCTTTAGCCACTCTAAAATCTCTATTCTATCCCGCCTTAAACCTTAGCCTAAAATTACAATGCATGAAAGACCTCTTGATTTCTACATTATATTGTGTTAATTGATGGCAATATGATTAATATACGAGCTTATGATGAAAATGTACATTCTTGGTTTGAGAGTTCCAGATATACTAGTATATAATCACTAGTCCACAAAACAAACCAATAGGAGTGTTCATTGTGAGGAATGTAAATGCATGAATGTTATGCCAACTAAAGATTCTAAGTTTAAAACATGAATGATACTACATGATGGGTTGTGAATCTTACTTAATGAAAGTTTAAAAATAAGTATGCCATGGGACCTTAACTAATACAAAGTTATGATAACTTAGCATGTTTGATTAAGTAAGGTGAATTGTGCAAGTAAGTTTGTTTGAGGACAAACAAAAGGTTAAGTGTGGGGATGTGATCAAGTGCTAATAATTCAAGGTTTAATTGATCAAAATGCTTGATTTTACATTATGATTGTGGTGGAATAGTTTCAAGTTGTTTGTGTTTTGATTTATAGGTAATTGGAGCTAAATGAGGCTTATTTGGGAGAAAAAAGAGCAAAAAACAAAACTACAAGGACTAAAGATGTAAACATCAAAAGTTACAAAAAGGCACAAAATTAGGCATACCGGCGTACCATATGCCAGGTATGGGCGTATAATACGTCGGTCGGCGTATGGGCGGCGTATCAGTGGGCGTATTTGACAAAAATTACAGAAAGTTGGGCGTAGAATGCTGATATGGGCTTATGATACGCCCAGGGTCGGGTCACCAACAAACTTTCGAATTTTGTGGATCTTGATGTCTACTTAAGCCTATCCAACCCCAACTCGAAGTACAACTTTTTCCAGCCAAAATCTAGCAAGTTCAAGGTGATTTTGGGTGCTTTCAAGCTTCCCAACTCCAACCAAATCATCATTGATCATCATATAATCAAGATTGAAGATTCAATGAAGACCATGAGTGGCTAAGTTCTTGTTGATTGCTTTCGGGAGTACAATTCAAGCTAAGTGAAACAATTGGTATGTTTGATTAAGGTTTCTTGTATTGAACAATGGATTAGTAAATGAAATTTTATGTTTTTATTTAGTTAAAAGGTTTACTTATAAATAAAGTTGTGTGCTTGATTATCAGTTTTCGGTTTCCTTGCATCGAGAACTCATCAAGAAAAGTAGACAACGTGATACAGGTGAATTAGTAACTTTGTGAATGAAAGAGTCTTAAAAGATTGTTCCTTTGTTACTACTTTAATCAAAAGCTAAAATCTTGTAGTATTGTTTCTTACAAACCCTAATTTAAAAGTATCAAAGTGGATCTTGTGGAATTGGAAACCTAGAAGTGATTGTTTGTCATTATTTACTTAAATCAGTTTCAAAGATTCTTGCTTTTTGCAATTGTGTTCATTAATTCATTCAAAGTTTCAATCTTTAATTATAAAGTTTGTGTCTTTTAGTTAATCGAGTTAGAATTGTTAAACACTTTCCACATATTCCCTATGGAGACGACCTTACTTACCCTTACACAATAAAGGTAGCTAAGACCGATATAATAAATTGTTTTTGATCGAGTCTCGACAACCAGATTATTCATCAAGGAGATTGCAACTCGTCATGGCTTGCCGGTGTCTATTGTTTCAGATAGGGACACTCAGTTCATGTCCAAGTTCTGGAAGAAATTTCATGACGCGATGGGTACGAGGCTACACATTAGCATAGCTTACCACCCTTAGACAGACGATCAATCAAAACGGACCATTCAGACCTTGGAGGACATGCTCCGGGCATGCATTATTGATTTTGGTGGAAGTTGGCACGAACACCTACTGTTGGTAGAGTTCTCCTACAACAATAATTATCATGCCAGTATAGGCATGCCACCATTCGAAATGTTGTATGGGTGATGATGCAGAACCCTAGTGTGTTGAGCTGATATCAGGCAGAAGGAGTTGGGAAATATTGAGATCATTGAGGCCATGTCGGAGAAGTTGGAAAAGATCAAGGCTTTTATGAAGGCAGGAAAGGACCGGCAAAAGTCCTACGCTGATAAGAGAAGGAGGCCAATTGAGTTCCAAGTAAGAGATAAGGTGATGTTGAAAGTATCTCCTTGGAAAGGGATTATTAGGTTTCGAAAGCAAGGGAAGTTGAGCCCAAGGTATGTAGGGCCATTCAAAATAATTACCAGAGTTGGTGAAGTGGCATACAGGCTGGAACTTCCCGATGGGCTGCATGGAATTCATTCTACATTCTATGTATCTCACTTATTAAAGTTATTAGCTGATGAAGATATGATCGTTCCGCTTGAGGACATCGAGGTGGTTGAACGGCTCAATGATGTGGAGCAACCGGTGGCCATCGTTGATAGAAAGGAGAAGAGGCTAAGGAATAAAGTGGTTCCACTTATGCGAGTACAGTGGAGACACAGGAAGGGGTTTGAGTCTACATGAGAGACTGAGGAAGAGATGAGACAGCACTATCTGCAGCTGTTCGAGGAGAGATAGGTTTCGGGGATGAAACCTATATGAGGGGGGTGGACTTGTAACACCCGGAAATTTCAAAAAAAGAAAAAGAAAAGAAAAATAAAGGGAGAGAATGAGTTATTATTTCAAAAAGCAAGGGTTAAAAGTGTGCAAGGGCCGAACCGGCCCATAATGGGGTTTAAAAAGAAATATGGCCGCCCATACCCCTCTCCCATGCGCTCAAAACTTTCGGCTAGAGAGAGAGAAAAGCTCCTACCGATTC
This sequence comes from Flaveria sonorensis, assembly GCA_025506505.1. Lineage (NCBI taxonomy): Eukaryota > Viridiplantae > Streptophyta > Magnoliopsida > Asterales > Asteraceae > Flaveria > Flaveria sonorensis. The sequence continues at coordinate 32,678,194 of CM046437.1, forward strand.
TAGAGTAAGAAAGTGGAAAGTTCTTGAAGAAGGTAAGATTTTAAGGTGTTTTCTTCTCGGTTTCACATGGATTTAAGCTTCTGGACCGATTTCTATGTGTTTCTATGCATTTAGTTGCTTGTTTTCATGTGTTTAGGTGCTAGAACTCCAGGTTGCTCTCCGGTGTGTCGTGGTTCACTCGAAAGCTGGTTAAGGTGAGTTCTAGATTGCCCTTTTTACATGTTTTCTACTTGCTTGGGGCTAATATGCATATTAAACTGATGTTTCACAAACCAAACTATGTTTTTCCATGAAAAATATGGCTGTTTTTTAGAGATGCATGTTTTTAACAGATTCTATGTTGTTGAATGGTTGTTTATTATATTTTAATTGTGTAACTGGTAGATCTATATTAAGAATACGCGTAAGTTGATCGTAGGTGTTGAACATACTGTTCGCTGTGGGTTTTGAATGTCCGATGTGGACACTTAGAAGGATTATTCATGTTGTCCGTTGTGGACACTAACTATCCGCTTTGGACACTTGAACATTGTTAGAATGTCTGTTGTGGACACTTAGGAGGATAATTCATGTCATCCGTTGTAGACATTATTTGTCAGCTGTAGACACTTAAGTATGCATGCATGTTCGCTGTGGACATTAGTCGTCCGCTGTGGATCCTTTAAATACTTTTGACTGTCCGCTATGGATTATAGATGTCCGATGTGGACACTTGTAATGTCTAATTCTGTAACACCCGGAAAATTTTAGCATGAAGATAAGAAAAGAAAGCAAGGGACAAAAAGAGAATTATTATAAAACAAGGGGTTAAAAGCGGGCAAGGGCCAAACTTGCCCATAATGGGTTCAAAAAGATGATAAGGCCGCCCATACTTCTCTCTCTCATGCAAGAAATCTCGGCTGAAGTAAGAAGAAGAAGCTTCACCCGGTTTTAGAGAGAGAGAGTCTTCAAAAGGTGCTAGAACTCCAGGTTGCTCTCGGGTTTGGAGGAGCTTTACTCGAAAGAAGTTAGAGATGAGTTCTAGATCCCCTCTTTTAAATGTTCTCTACTTATTTGGGGCTAGTATGCATATTAAACTGATGTTTTTAAATCAAGTTATGATTTTCCATGTCTGGTACAGTTGCTTATGATGATATAGATATGTTTTATGATTTTCATGATAATTGTATGAATGTTTAAGATGTTCTAAGTGTTAGACCGATAGATCTAAGCTAAGAATACGCTTAAAATGATTTATGGAGACTAGAAATTGAGTAAATTGGATCGCAGGTGCAAATAGTTGTTCGCTGTGGATCTCGTATGTCCGTTGTGGACACTTAGGAATGTTGTCCAGGTCGTCCGCTGTGGATACTCACTGTCCTCTGTGGACACTTGGACATTATTAATGTGTCCACTGTGGAAACTTAGGCATCTAGCTGTCCGCTATAGACTTTGCATATCCGCTGTGGACTTGGCTGTCCGCTGTGGACCCTTGAATGTTTTAGTTGTGTGCTGTGAACACACTTATTGTTTTACTCATCTGATGTGGACTTTGGCTATCCGCTGTGGGCATTGTTCATCCGCATTTGTATTTTTTTCATCCGCATTTGCCAAACATTCAACCGCGTTGGTTTTATGATCAATACTTAAGTATGTTGTTCATCCGCATTTCCCTTGTTCTTCCGCATTTGGACTTGTTCATCCGCATTTGGTTCACCCACACATCTTTAGACACTTAGAATATTTTTTGAGATTTTCATCCGCATTTGCTTGTCCGCATTTGCTGAACATTCAGCCGCATTGGCCTATGTTCATCCGCATTTCTTTGGGAACTTAGGATTTTCTGAAATCTTGGGAAATAGAATGTAGTGTTAAGTTCTGGAATATCTTGGTGGTTTATGTCTGTTGATGATATGTATGTTTATGGGCTATGGTTGATGTTCTATATTACATATTAGTATATGACTTTACGTGGTGTTTTAATACTCTTATACGTAAAGTATTATTGTAATGAAAGTGGAAGATAAAGATAATGAAAAGTGGAATGTAATGAATGAATTAAAAGTCTTGCAAGCGTATAAAAGGGGGTTCACAACTCTTTATGGGTTGCCACCTCGACAGTGTGTCGAGTGCACACCTAATGGTCAGTCTTTGTGACTGATAGAAACATGTGAAACGGGGTCCTTGCCACTTGCTCCCAAGACTTTAGTCGCTTTGTGCACATAAGATGGGGCATGGCAGGATCTGGATAGAAGTGAAAGATAATAAAGTACGAACGAACGATTATGTACGATGATAAAGGATAATAAATTATTATTATCAAGATGTACGTATGATGCGTGATCACAAACGAAAGTAAAGGAAAGGTTTTTATTAAAAGTTAAGTATTTTATTATATAAACTAGAACTCACTCAGCATCGCTGACTTTTTATATGCATATCAGTTGGCAGGTAATTTGTTGATGCTGAGGAGGTGCAGGGATGGATTCATAAGCTACTGGGGATGATCTGAGTCTGACATCCATATATTTTGAGAATGTTATTGTACTAATACAATTTTTGGGATGTAAATGAAACAATCGGATGTTTTGTCATGATTTTTTAATTATTAATGAAAAGTTCAAATTCCGCTGCAAGAATGATGTGTTTTTAAATGTCATATTCTATATGTTTTATGCTATGAATGACCGGCTGTAAGCGTTCTAGGAACGGGGCCTTACAAGTTGGTATCAGAGTTAAAGTTTAAGAGAATAGGGTAAAATGTTTTCAAAAACCTAAAACTTAAACTGAGAATGCGACGAAAAGAGAGGGATGCCAGTCCTAGTAGTTGCGTGCCTGCAGGTAAAGGTTTTATGTAAGATAATGTAAAAAGAAATTATGTGCGTGTGCTATGTGAATTATGTGCTCTTAGTAGATTTGGATACTGATGTAGTCTGGATAGGGAATGCTTGGGGGATGAAGAGTAAAGTAAGTGGCTAATCACAACTGGCCATTGTAAATAGGGACTTACTATACTTGACATAATCTGAGCTATTACCTTGAATGGCCGTGTTGGTGTTTGAATCTTATAGTGCTTAGAGATGGTTGGTGGTAGATCTTCGAAGGCTTCTAGAGGTGGAGGTCGTGGTGCTGGGCAGCGTGTCACAAGGAATAGGGGTAGGACTGCTGAAACTGCTCCTGAAGAACCCGAGCTTCATAACCATGAGGGCGGTGATAAGAGTGCTAATCTGATGGCCTCAATGAAAGAGGAAACTATAGAGGAAGTTCATCAAGTCATGCAGGCAATTCTGCCGTCTGTGGTGATTGAAGTTATTAGAGCTGTGAGAGAGGATGAAAGGAAAGAGAAGCAAGAGAAGAGGAAGACTGCTGGAAGAGAGGGCGAGGAGAGAGGTTCGGGTGAAGGGGAGCAACCAGGGACTGAGATGGTTGTCTCCAGCGATGATGAGAAAGAGGAAGCAGTGCAGGAAACTGCAAAGGGGTGCAGTTATGGAGCATTCCAGAGATGCAAGCCCCAGACTTTTGATGGAAATAGGAACGCTGCTGCTGCTCACCGATGGGTGAGAGAAATGAAGGCTGTGTTGGATATCAGTGAATGTAGGGAGGATCTAAAGGTGAAATTTTCTACTCATTCATTTGTGGACTCGGCCTTATGCTAGTGGGATAACATTGTCTAGGCTGAGGGTAGCAGGGCTATAGGGAGAATGAGGTGGAGTGAACTTAAGAAGATGGTAATCGAGGAGTTTTGTCCTCACAGGGAACTCAACAAGATTGAGAGGGAGTTCCTAAAACTGGAAGCGGGAACCATGACACACCAGTAGTATACGACCAAGTTCAATAAGATGACAAGGCTGGTGCCAGAGCAGGTGACGCCTGTGTTACGGAAGATTAAGAAGTACATTCAAGGTCTACCGGCGGATATCCATAGGCACATGATCACCGCTCGGCCGAGTACGTTTAGGTCGGCGGTTGATCTGGCAGGGAGACTGTATGACGAAATGGAGGAGGTGGTAGTAGTGGAGGCGAGTAAGAAGGGTGGCAGTGAAAGAAACTGGAACGGGAAACGATTTGGTCATGGTGGTTTCACCCTAAACAACAAAAAGGCAAGGGTGGATGACCGGAGGGTAGAGTCGATGGGTATAGGGATGAAGAGGTGTGGTAAGTGCGGGAAGGAACATATAGGAGAGTGTAAGTAGGGACTGAACGTTTGCTTCAAATGTGGGAAGCCTGGTCATATAGCAAGGGAGTGTGGGGTGGTAAGGTGTTACAACTGTGGTGAAGAGGGCCATTTGAGTAGCGATTGCAAGAAACCGAGGGCTGAGAACTCCGGGGCGAGAAAGGGGATCGAGAAGGAGAAGGAAGGGCAGAGGGCAAATGCTAGAGCATTTACTATGACTCGGGAGGAGGCTAGAGTGGATCCCGATGTTGTGTCAGGTACCTTCCTAGTAAACCAAATTTGTACCTCTGTGCTTTTCGATTCTGGTGCTAGTAAGAGTTTTATTTCTACTACCTTCTGTGCTAAGTTGCCTGTTAGAAGTAGAAGTATTGATGAGCCCTTTGATGTAGAAACTGCCATTGGAAAGTCTACCAGGATTTCTGATCTGATAATGGATTATGACATAGAGTTGGAAGGCCATAGGTTCTCTGCTAAATTATTCGTGATGCCCCTAGGCAGATTCGATGTGGTTCTAGGAATGGATTGGCTAGCAGCCTATGAGGCAAATATTGTGTGTCGTAAGAAGATGATTGTTTGACCGCACCTGATGGGAGTTTGGTGACAATTTACGGTGATAGGGTCGGTACGGTTCCAAAGGTAATTTCAATGGTGGTGGCCGAGAAGTGCATGAGACGTGGATGTAGTGCCTACCTGGCTTATGTGAAATATGTGGATGCATCAGTACCATGATTGTCCGATGTACTGGTCGTGTGTGACTTCCCAGACGTATTTCTGGAGGATCTACCAGGTGTGCCACCGGACCGCGAGATCGAGTTCCAAATTGATTTGATACCTGGTGCCCAACCTGTTGCCAAGGTACCGTATTGACTAGCTCCCTTCGAGATGAAAAAACTAATGGTCCAGTTGCAAGAGTTACTGGATAAGAGGTTCATCCGACTGAGTATCTCTCCCTGGGGTGCTCCGGTCTTGTTTGTAAAAGAGAAGGACGGTAGCATGAGGATGTGCATCGACTACCGTGAGTTGAACAAGTTGACGGTGAAGAACCGGTACCCACTACCGAGGATTGATGATTTGTTTGATCAGCTCTAAGGCACCAGCTGGTTCTCAAGGATAGATCTCGATCTGGTTATCATCAGCTAAAGGTTAAGTAACAGGATATCCCGAAGACCGTGTTTCGGACGCGATACGGGCATTACGAATTCCTCGTATGTCTTTCCGTTTAACCAACGTGCCAGCTACTTTTATGGATTTGATGAATCGGGTGTGTTGGCCGATGTTGGATAAATCAGTGATTGTGTTTATAGATGATATCCTGATTTATTCAAAGAGCGAAGAAGAGCATGCCGGTCATATTCGTGAGGTATTGGAGTCGCTTAGAAGAGATAAGTTGTATGCTAAGTTTTCCAAATGCGCGTTCTGGTTGCGGGAAGTTTAGTTTTTGGGTCATGTGGTTAATTCTGAAGGGATTATGGTGGACCCGGCAAAGGTGGAGGTGGTGATACAATGGAAGACTCCAAAGTCGCCATCCGAGATCCGTAGTTTCTTGGATTTAGCAAGCTATTACCGAAGATTCATCCAAGACTTTTCCAAGATAGCCTCACCATTGACCAAGTTGACCCGCAAGGAGGTGAAGTTTGTGTGGGATCGAGAATAGGAGAGTGCTTTTGAAGAGCTAAAGACGAGATTGACTCAAGCTCCTATCTTGACGTTCCCCGAAGAGAGCGAAGAGTTAGTTGTCTACTCTGATGCTTCTTATTCGGGGTTGGGTTGCGTGCTGATGCAGCAAGGGAGGGTAATAGCCTATGCGTCCCGATAGTTGAAAACCCATGAGGCTAATTACCCTACTCATGATCTGGAGTTGGCGACTGTGGTCTTTGCATTTAAGATTTGGAGGCACTACTTGTACGAGATGAAGTGCACTATCTTCACTGACCACAAGAGCTTGAAGTACTTCTTCGAGAAAAATGTAAGGCCTCGTTCTCTGAGACCTCACAGTTGGACAATCATAGCATTATCATATAAACCAATAAACATTTCAGAAAACATTGCAGCGGAATTGAGTTAACAAAACCCATTCATGCATATAATTAATGTTGCAAAATAATACTTATTTGTAAGTTAGGGTTACAAAATAATCTATTAGTTGCATTACAATACAACAAAATCATTAAGCATGAACGGATACCAGTCTAGCCCTGACGAGTAGCTTCCTCCGCGTGCCATCCTCAGCAACAATTACCTGCCAACTGAAAATGCATAAAAGTTAGCGTTGCTGAGTGAGTTCTAGTTTTAAAGCTTTTAAAATACCTTGTAAGATTTATATATGAAAATATCCTTTTTAATAAAATATTTCCTTTACTTTTGCACGTGGGCATACATCATACATACATCAAGGTATAATCTTGAGTATCTTTCATTATCGTATGCATTCGTTCGATTCGTACTTTTCATTATCTTTCACTATTTCCAGGTCCTGTCATAACTTTACCCCTATCGTTGGGCACACAGCCACCTCATTCTCGGGGTTAAGTGACAAGGACCCCGTTTCGCACTGTGGGATTAATCACCAAGACTGATCCCCCTGTGTGTGAACCCTCATGAGTTAGCCAAGATCGCACACTATATTACACACAGTTGAGCTAGCAACTCTCAATGAGTTGTGAACCTCCTTTATCATTTGCTTGCAAGACTTTCATTCATTTCTTATGTTTCTCTTTTCATTAACATTAATCTTTCACTTTCTTCAATGATAATCCTTTACGTATACGGATATATTCACACCACGTAAAGCCATAAAATAGATACATAATAAGGAACATAAGAACAGCCCAAAAACATGCATAAAATGAACAATGATAAATATCAAGTCAAACCAGGGTCAAACCCTAAAATTCTGATTTACCAAAATTCCAGAAAATTTTCTAAGTGTTTAGGCGCTTGGACACTATGCAGGCGCATGAGCCCTGCTTAGGCACATTAACACTATACGGGCGCATGAATCTTACACTTAGGCATTTCAGCTCACTTCTGGGCGCATGAACTGTTCGGGCGCATGAGTCTATACTTGGCATTTTCAGGCAAAATCTTGGGCGCATGGGCACTATTGGGGCGCATGACCCTTCTTAAAAGTTTTCTAAGGTAAATTCCAGGCGCATGGGCCCTGTTTGGGCGCATGGGCCCTGTTTGGGCGCATGGCCTGTACTTAGGTATTTCTAAGTCAAAATCCCAGACGCATGGGCCCTGTTTGGGCGCATGACCACCTGTTGTGCTTTTTTCAGAATCAGAATCATCCCAGACCTACATTTGTACCTGTTCTAAGCATAAACTTAACATTCTAAGCAGCCACAACACATAAACAAGCATAGAACATAAGCGTATACATACATAAACATACGGGTAGCATAAAACAATTGTAAAATCCTTTTAACATGCATTTTTAGCCCCAAAAGTTGTTTAAAACACATATAAAACGGGGTCTAGAACTCACCTATTACAGCAAACAAGCAAAACTCCTCCAAACTTGCTTGCACAAGAGTTCAAGCACATAAAACAAGCCAAAACAAACACCCAAGCACAAAGAGCACTTAAATATCGATTTTAAGGATGAATACCCCAAAAAAAACGAGCCAATTAACACGAAAACACTACCTATGAAGATTTTCAGCCCTTTCTTCTTCAAACCGAGAGAACAAAGTTTCAGCTCTTTTTCTTCTTTATTTCAGTCGAACAACAGCAGGTAATGGCTAAACATGGGCGGCCATGCCCCTTAAAAGTAAACTTTTGACTTTTGTGTACTTTTACACAAAAGCCCCCTCCCCTTTTGCTTTTTTCTGTTTTCTTCAAGATACTTTTCTTTCTTTCTTTTTATTACTTTTCTATTCTTTTTATTTGATGAAATTTCGGGTTTTACAACTCTACCCCCCTTAAAGAGGTTTCGTCCCCGAAACCTATCACTCTTCGAACAACTGTGGGTAATGCTGTCTCATTTCTTCTTCAGTCTCCCACGTAGACTCAGAACCCTTTCGGTGTTTCCACTGCACACGCACAAGTGGGACCACTTTATTTCTCAAACTCTTCTCCTTCCGGTCGATGATTGCCATTGGTTGCTCTATATAATTAAGCCGTTCATCCACCTCGATTTCTTCCGGTGGTACAATCATATCTTCACCGGCTAAGCACTTTCTCAGATGAGATACATGGAATTTCGGGTGAATTCCACTTAACTCATCAGGCAGTTCTAACCGATAGGCCACCTCTTCCACTCGTGCGACGATTCGGAAAGGCCCTATGTACCTTGGGCTCAGCTTACCCTTTTCCTGAACTGGATGATCCCTTTCCAGGGTGAGACCTTCAACATGACTCTATCACCCACGTTGAATTCAATCGGTCTTCGCCTTTTGTCGACATATGACTTCTGTCTATCCTTCGCTGCTTTCATAAAGCCTTTGATATTTTCTAACTTTTCAGTCGTAGCCTTGATCACCTCAAGACTTCCCACCTCTTTTTGCCCGATGTCTCCCCAACACACGGGCGTCCTACACCTTCTACCGTATAGCATCTCATATGGTGGCATACCAATGCTGGCATGATAACTGTTGTTGTATGAGAATTCCGCTAACAGTAAGTGATCATCACAACTTCCTCCAAAGTCGATCACACATGCTCAGAGCATATCCTCAAGCGTCTGAATCATCCTTTCAGACTGACCATATGTCTGAGGATGGTAAGCTATGCTGATGTGTAGCCTCGTCCCCATCGTATCATAGAATCTCTTCCAAAACTTTGATGTGAATCGGGTGTCATGGTCCGACATGATAGACACCGGCACACCATGACGAGCTACAATCTCTTTAATGAATAGATCTGTCAACCTCTTGGATGAATATGTCTCGCGTATTGGCAAGAAGTGAGCACTCTTTGTCAGACGATCAACTATCACCCATATGGTATCGTACCCCCTCGCCGTATGAGGTAGCTTCGTAATGAAGTCCATGGTGATGTGCTCCCACTTCCACTCGGGTATATCCAATGGTTGGATCTTCCCGTATGGCTTCTGGTGCTCGGCCTTCACTTGCAAGCAAGTAAGGCACTTACATACTCCACTACATCGTGCTTCATTCCCGGCCAGCGGTAATCTTTCTTCATGTTTTGATACATCTTGGTAGCACTGGGATGAATGGAGTATTGAATTTTATGAGCTTCATCCATAATCCGCTTCTGTAAACCTCCATAACGAGGGATCCACATCCGCCCGAAGCGGTTCTAACTCCATGGGTATTTTCTCCCAATTCCGTGACTAGACCTCTCATCTGTTCAGAGTTAAGGCGATCTTCTTTCAATGCCTCATCTTGAAATTCTTTTGACCTGTGTCATCACGTCAGAGGTCATCACTAATTGATAAGCTTTCACTCGGATCGACGCGGGTCTCTCCTTTCGGCTAAGGGCATCGGCCACTACATTGGCTTTGCCCGGGTGGTAATGGATCTCACAATCATAATCCTTGATCAGCTCTAACCACTTACTTTGCCTCATGTTGAGATCCTTTTGCCCGAAGAAATACTTTAATCTTTTGTGGTCCGTGAAGATTGTGCACTTTGCCCCATACAGGTAGTGCCTCCAAATCTTTACTACGAAGACCACAACAGCTAGCTCCAAATCATGGGTGGGATAATTAACCTCGTGGATTTTTAGCTGTCGGGACACGTAGGCTATTACCTTTCCACGTTGCATTAACACACAACCCAGTCCCGAGTAAGAAGCATTCGAATACACCACTAAGTCTTCACTCCCTTCGGGTAATGTCAAAACAGGAGCTTGAGTTAATCTTGCCTTTAACTCCTTAAAAGCATCCTCCTGTTCTTGACCCCACACAAACTTCACCTCCTTGCAAGTCAATTTAGTCAAAGGTGAGGCTATCTTGGAAAAGTCTCAAATGAATCTCCTGTAGTAGCCCGCCAAACCCAAGAAACTTTGAATCTCGGATGGCATCTTTGGAGACTTCCATTGCATCACCGCCTCAACCTTCGCCGGGTCCACCATGATTCCTTCAGAATTCACCACGTGACCCAAAAACTGAACTTCACGCAACCAAAAAGCACACTTAGAGAATTTAGCGTACAGCTTCTCTCTTCTAAGTGTCTCCAATACTTCGCGTACGTGGCCGACATGTTCTTCTTCGCTCTTCGAATAAATCAGGATATCATCAATAAACACAATCACTAATTTATCTAACATTGGCCGACACACTCGGTTCATCAAATCCATTAAGGCAGCTGGCGCGTTAGTTAGACCGAACTCGTAGTATCCATAACACGTGCGAAAATCTGTCTTAGGAATATCCTGCTCCTTAACCTTCAACTGATGGTAACCAGATCAGAGATCTATTTGTGAGAACCAACTGGCACCTTGGAGCTGGTCAAACAAGTCATCTATCCTGGGCAGGGGATATCAGTTCTTTACTGTTAACTTGTTTAACTCTCGATAGTCAATACACATTCTCATACTACCGTCCTTCTTTTTCACAAACAAGACCGGAGCACCCCAGGGAGAGATACTCGGTTGGATAAACCCTCTATCCATCAACTCCTGCAGTTGAACCATCAGTTCCTTCATCTCAGTCGGAGCTAATCGGTATGGTACTTTGGCAACGGGTTGAGCACCGGGTATTAAGTTAATCTGAAACTCAATCTCACGATCCGGTGGTACACCTGGTAAGTCTTCTGGGAACACGTCCGGAAAGTCACACACTACTGGTACATCAGATAATTATGGTACTGACATGTCCACATCCTTCACATAAGCCAGGTAGGCACTACATCCCCGCTTCATGCACTTCTCTGCCACCGCCATCGCAATCACCTTCGAACAGTAGTAACGCGATCACCGTAGACCGTCATCGAACTTCCATCGGGCACAATTAATCAAATCATCTTTTTGTGACACATAATATTTGCCTCATAGGCTGCTAACCAATCCATCCCTAGTACTACATCAAATCCGCCTAGGGGCATCACAAACAGTTTAGCAGAGAACTTATAGCCTTCTAGTTCTATGTCGCAGTTTTCTATCATATCAGAAATTCTGTAGACTTACCAATAGCAGTTTCTACATCAAATGGCTCATTAATACTTCTACTACTAACAGGCAACTTAGCACAGAAAGCAATATAAATGAAACTCCTACTAGCACCAGAATCAAATAATACAGAGGCACAAGTTGGTTTACTAGAAACATACTTGACACGACGTCGGGGTCCGCTCTGGCCTCCTCCCGCGTCATCGTGAAGGCTCTAGCACTTGCCCTGTGTCCTCCATCTTTTGTCCTCTTCCTCATCCCAGAACTCTCGACCCTCGGCTTCTTGCAATCCCGGCTTACTGCCCCTCTTCACCGCAGCTATAGCACCTCATTACCCAAGAATCCTTTGCTATATGACCGGGCTTCCCACACTTGAAGCACACATTCGCTCCCCACTTGCATTCACCAGTGTACTCCCTCCCACATCTGCCGCACCTTTTCATCCCCGAGCTTGAGGATCCCACTCCTCGGTCATCCATCCTCCTCCTTTGTTGTTTGGAGTGAAACCACCACGTCCAAACCGTTTCCCTTCCAGGTCTTGTCACTACCACCAGTCTTCTTCACCTCAGCCACCACCTCCTCCCTTTCATCATAAAATCTACCGCTAGGTCTACTACCGATGGAAAGGTACCCGGCCGAGCAGTAATCAACTGCCTACGAATGTCAGCCGACAGTCCCTGAATGTATCTCTTGATTTTCCTTGACACCGGCGTCACTTGGTCAGGCACCAACCTAGCCATTTCATTAAACTTGGTGGTGTATTCCTGATGGGTCATGGTTCCCGCCTCAAGCTGTAGGAACTCTCTCTCTATCTTGTCTAGTTCCCTGTGAGGACAGAATTCCTCAATCACCATCTTCTTCAACCCTTCCCATCTCATCCTCCCAATGGCCGGTTGCCCTCGGCTTGGACAATATTGTCCCACCAGCATAGAGCAGAGTCAACAAACGAGTGAGTCGCGAACCTCACCTTCTGGTCCTCCCGACACTCGCTGATTTCTAACATCGCCTCCATCTCCCCTACCCAGCGGTGAGCAGTTGCAGCATTGCCATTACCATCAAAAGTAGGGGGTTTACATCTTTGGAATGCCCCGTAGCTACATCCCTAGCGGTTTCCTGCACCTCTACATCTTCTTCATCACTGGAGGCTCCCCTTGCAGCATTCAACTCCTCCTCATCATCATGATCTCCCTCATTCTCCCTTATCCCAATCGTCGTCCTTCTTTCCTCCTCCTTCTCCTTCCTCTCATCATTCCTTACAGCCCGGATGACTTCAGTCACTACAGACAGTAGGATCGTCTGCATGACTTGATGAACCTCCTCAACCACTGCCTCTTTCACTGAGGCTCTCAGGTTGGCACTCTCATCACCGGCCTCCGGGTGATGAATCCTAGGCTCACCAGGAGTAGTCTCTGCAGTCCTTGTCTTGTTCTTTGCAGCCCGTGGTCTACCAGCACGTCCACCCGTGCTCCACCTCATGAAGCCTTAGACGATCTTCCACCAGCCATCCTCTAATCGCTATAAAATTCAAACACCAACATGGGCACTATTGGGGTGCATGAACCCTTCTTAAAAGTTTTCTAAGGCAAATTCGAGGTGCATGGGCCATGTTTGGGCGCATGGCCTATACTTAGGTATTTCTAAGTCAAAATCCCAAGCGCATGGGCCCTGTTTGGGCGCATGACCACCAGTTGTGCATTTTTCAGAATCAGAATCATCCTAGACCTGCATTTGTACCTGTTCTAAGCATAAACTTAACATTCTAAGCAGCCACAACACATAAACAAGCATAGAACATAAGCGTATACATACATAACATACGGGTAGCATAAAACAGTTGTAAAATCCTTTTAACATGCATTTTCAGCCCCAAAACTTGTTTAAAACACATATAAAACGGGGTGTAGAACTCACCTATTGCAGCAAACAAGCAAAACTTCTCCAAACTTGCTTGCACAAGAGTTCAAGCACCTAAAACAAGCCAAAACAAACACCCAAACACAAAGAGCACTTAAATATCGGTTTTAAGGATGAAACCCCAAAAAAACCAAGCCAATTAACATGAAAACACTTACCTATGAAGATTTTCAGCCCTTTCTTCTTCAAACCGAAAGAACAGAGTTTCAGCTCGTTTTCTTCTTTGTTTCAGTCGAACAACAGCAGGTAATGGCTAAACATAGGCGGCCATGCCCCTTAAAAGTAAACTTTTGACTTTTATGTACTTTTACACAAAAGCCCCCTCCACTTTTGCCCTTTTCTGTTTTCTTCAAGATACTTTTCTTTCCTTCTTTTTATTACTTTTCTTTTCTTTTTATTCTGATGAAATTTTGGGTGTTACACAAAAGGATCTTAACATGAGGTAAAGGAGATGGTTGGAGCTTATCAAGGATTATGATTGTGAGATCCACTACCATCCAGGGAAGGCCAACGTACTAGCAGATGCCCTTAGCTGAAAAAAGAGACCCGAGACGATTTGAATGAAAGCTTACCAGTTCATGATGACCTCTGATGTGATGAAACAGGTCAAGGAGTTTCAAGATGAGGCGTTGAAAAAAGATCGCCTTAACTCTGAAAGGATGAAAGGTTTAGTCACGGAGTTGGGCGAGAACACTCTCGGAATTAAAACCCACTCGGGTGGATGTGGATCCCTCGTTATGGAGACCTACGGGGGCAAATCATGGATGAAGCTCATAAAATCGATACTCAATTCACCCCAGTGCTACAAAGATGTACCATGATATGAAGAAAGACTACTGGTGGCCGGGTATGAAGCGCGATGTAGCGGAGTATGTGAACAAGTGCCTTACTGCTTGCAAGTGAAGGTGGAACATCAGAAGCCATACAGGAAGATTTGGCCCTTGGATATACCCGAGTGGAAATGGGAGCACATCACCATGGACTTCATTACGAAGTTACCATGTACAGCAAGGGGGTACGATGCCATATGGTGATAGTTGACCGTTTGATGAAGAGTGCTCACTCGGTTGGCGGATCTGTTCATCAAAGAGATTGTGACTCGTCATGGTGTACCGGTGTTTATAGTGTCTGACCGTGACACTCGATTTACATCTAAGTTTTGGAAGAGATTCCATGATGCGATGGGGACGAGGTTGCACATCAGTACGGCTTACCATCCTCAGATAGATGGTCAGTCGGAGAGAACCATCCAGACGCTTGAAGATATGCTCCAAGCATGATTCATTGATTTGGAGGAAGTTGGGATGAACACTTACCATTAGCCGAATTCTCATACCAACAACAGATATCATGCCAGCATTAGTATGCCTCCATATGAGATGCTATATGGTAGGAAGTGTAGAACGCCCTATGTTTGGGTGACATTGGGTAGAAGGAGTTAGGGAGCATCGAGGTGATCGAGGCTATGACTGAAAAGTTAGAGAAGATCAAGGCCTTTATGAAGGCAGCAAAAGATAGACAAAAGTCTTATGCTGACAAGAGGTGTGGACCGATTGAATTCAAGGTGGGTGATAAAGTTATGCTGAAGGTTTCGCCTTGGAAGGGGATCATCCGGTTTAGAAAGTAGGGTAAGCTGAGCCCAAGGTATATAGGGCCTTTCCGAATCATTGCTCGAGTAGGAGAGGTGGCCTACAGGTTGGAGCTGCCGATGAGTTAAGTGGAATTCATCCGACATTCCATGTATCTCATCTGAGAAAGTGCTTAGCCGACGAGGATATGATTATGCCACTGGAGGATAGATGAATGGCTCAATTATATGGAGCAACCGTGGCCATCATTGACAGAAAAAAGAAGAGGCTACGGAATAAAGTGGTTCTACTGGTGCGAGTAAAGTAGAGACACAGGAAGGGATCCGAGTCTACGTGGGAGGCTAAGGAGGAAATGAAACAGCATTACCCATAACTGTTTGAAGAGTGACAATTTCGGGGACTAAACCTATATAAGGGGGACTTGTAACACCCGAAAATTTCAGCTTGAAGAAAGGAAAGAAAGAAGGGAGAAAAAGAGAACTATTGTAAAACAAGAGGTTAAAAGCGGGCAAGGGCCAAACTTGCCCATAATGGGTTCAAACAGGTAATAAGGCCACCCTACTTCTCTCTCTCATGTAAGAAATCTCGGCTGAATTAAGAAGAAGAAGCTTCACCCGGTTTTAGAGAGAGAAAGTCTTCGAAAGGTGCTAGAACTCCAGGTTGCTCTCGGGTTTGGAGGAGTTTTACTCGAAAGCAGTTAGAGGTGAGTTCTAGATCCCCTATTTAAATGTTCTCTACTTATTGGGCTGGTATGCATATTAAACTGTTGTTTTTAAATCAAGTTATGATTTTTCATGTATGATACGGTTGCTTATGATGATATAGATATGTTTTATGATTTTCATGATGATTGTATGAATGTTAAGATGTTCTAAGTGTTAGACCGATAGATCTAAGCTAAGAATATGCTTAAAACGATGTATGAAGACTGGAAATTGAGTAAGTTGGATTGCAGGTGCAAATAGCTGTCCGCTGTGGATCTCGTATGTCCACTGTGGAACTTAGGAAGGTTGTCCAGGTCGTCCACTGTGGACACTCACTGTCCGCTGTGCACACTTGGACATTATTAATGTGTTGCTGTGGACACTTAGGCATTTAGCTGTCCACTGTAGACTTTGCACGTCCATTGTGGACTTGGCTGTCAGCTGTGGACCCTTGAATGTTTTAGTTGTGTGCCGTGAACGAACTTAGTGTTTTACTCATCCACTGTGGACTTTGGCTGTCTGCTGTGGGCATTGTTCATCCGTATTTGCATTTTGTTCATCCGCATTTGCTGAACATTCAACCGCATTGGTTTTATGTTCAATAGTTAAGTATGTTGTTCATCCGCATTTTCCTTGTTCTTTCACATTTGGACTTGTTCATCCGTATTTGGTTCACCCGCACATCTTTAGACACTTAGAATATTTTCTGAGAGTACTAAACAAACAATGATGAATGATGATGAAAGATAATAAATAATTATCAAGATGTATGTATGATGTATGATATGTATGAAAGTAAAGGATATGTTTATACGAAAGCAATGTATTTTATTATAAACTAGAACTCACTCAGCAACGCTGACTTTTTATATGCATATCAGTTGGCAGGTAATTGTTGATGCTGAGGAGGTGTAGGCATGGATGCATAAGCTACTGGGGATGATCCGAGTCTAGCATCCATAATTTTTAGAATGATATTGTATTAATACAATTTTTGAGATGTAAACGAAATGATGTGATGATTTGACACAATTTAATTTATTAATGAAAAGATGTATTTCCACTGTAAAATAATGTGTTTTATGTGTTTTATGCAATGATTGATCAATGTAAGCGTCCCGAGAACGGGGCCTTTCAATGGTGTGGTTGTCGGAGATGTGGTGGTTGTTGGTCGATTAGGTGCTAGTGGTGGTGAGAACGGTGGTGTGACTGTAGTCGGTGGAGATCACAACTCTAATCATAGGAGCAATTGTTGTTGAGTTTGGGCCGACGGTGGTGTGCCGGCATCGAGGGGACGACAGGGAAAGGGAGGAGTGGGTTGGGCTTTTTTATGTAATTACTTAATGATATTATTATATCAATATTAAAGTTATTATTATATTAAGGTATATTTATCATTTCACACTCACTTAACTGAGAAATTTAACAGAAGTTAGTGTCAGGGACCAATCATGTTTACGAGTTAGCAAACAGTTGGGACCAAACCTGTAATTTCTCAAAAGTTGGAACCAATACTACAATATGGACAAACCATAGGGACCAATCGTGTAATTAACTCATATATATATATATATATATTATATATATATATATCTATATATATATATATATAAATATATATATATATATATATATATATATATATATAATATATATATATATATATATATACTTCTAAATGTCATTATTAGAATATTTATTAAAATAGATAATTTGAAAATATTTAAAAACTAGGTGTTTTTTATTTTATTTTTCTAAAAAAACTTTTTTAAATTTTTCTTTTCATGTTTTATCCGATCAATACATCTATCAATTTTTTATTTCTTCGTCAACCAACTCTCTATAATATTTTTCTTTTTTAACTTATTTATAATAGTTTTTTTTTACCTTTTTTATATGAGAAAGGTTCGAATAGAAAATATTCTAAAACTAAAAAATGTAATAAGTAATCTCAAATATCCATCTATTAATCAATGGTTGAGATCAGATTGTAAAAAAATTTTTGTTAGGGTGGTATTTTAAGAATAACCATTTTGGTTAACTTTTTACAAATTCTCCATTTTAATTAAACATTCGTAACTTTATGTACGACATTATTATTTTACAAAAATCACACCATAAAAACGAGTGTTTCTTTATATTAGAAACGAGTACAGTATTGTTTATAAAAAGATAAAATTATTTTTTATGTTTTTAAGTTTATATCCCGTCATTGTGTCTTTAGTGCAGTTTATTGTGTCTTTTTGTTAGTTGTTGTGTTTTTCTGAATAATATTGTATTTTTCTAAAATTCTAAATTTTACAAAATATAACGATGGAATAACATTTTTGTGTATTTCTAATATGTAAAACACAATAGTAAATTAATAACTAATTAATCTAATACATTAAAAAACAATGACAATATCACAAAATGTCTCATTGTGTCTTTTGATCATTATTATGTTATCTTTAACACCATGAGTTTTGAAAAATACATTGGTGAAATAACATCATTGTGTATTTCTTATAGTAAAATACAATCATAGATAACAAGTTTATGTAATCTATTAAAAATAATGACAAAAATAACTTATTGTGTTATCGTCAACACTATGTAAGTTTTCAAAAAACATTGGTGAAAGTATATCATTGTGTACTTCTAATTGTAAAATACAATTCTAGATAACAGTTTATATTTTATAAAAACAATGACAAAATAATACAAATTGATCTAAAACGTAAAACATAATAATTAATACACATATATATGATGTGTAATATAGACACAATGAAGATATAAGACACAATGAGTTAATGTATTTGACACCATAACCAAAATGTCATCCTCTTTAAAACAATAAAAAGACACGTGTCAAGCTCACAATCCTTTTTAGTCTTTTTAAATTAAAAATCTTTTACTATAACCTTACTCTTTTTATATTTCAATCAAACCATGTTAACAATCACCTAAATAAATTTAAAGTTGAAATGGTTATCCACAAAACATACTTTAAAAATTCCAATAGGCTTGAATTTCTATTTTTTTAAATTCGATTCGAGTACTGAACGTTCGTAACTATGTTTTACAAGCCATAATATTAGTTGACGCTTGACAGCCTAAATATTATGGTCATGTGTGACATAAAATTTAAATATACTTTCATAATTTATTAGCATATCAAACAATTTATTATAGTTTTATATAAAGAAATTTATATTTCATTATAATCATTTGATATTATCACTAAAGAAGTTTATATAAGAAAAAAAAATATAAGAGTAAATTGTAGAGAAATAAAAATGTCACTTTTATTTATTGATACACATTAGATGTTTTTTTTAATAAATCTATTGCATGGTTTTTTTTTTTCAATTTAACGTAGCACTCGTGTAATTTTCTATCAAAGTATCTAACCATCTGCCCTAATATTTATTACGCTTAAATGGTTACATCAATAATTTTTCTTATTTCATTTAGTTTTTTAATTTTTTTTGAACGGCAAACCTATCATACTTTTACTCCTAAATTACTTCATATATTATATCATTGTCTGGATTCGAACCCAAGATCCTCTCTAAGAGACAAAGTCACTACCAAGTGGACTAGCCCGACAATGACATGTTAGTTTTTTAATTAGTTAATTAGGGTATGGTTATAGTAAAAAAAACATTTAATCTAAAAAGTCTAAGAAATGATTATAGAATTGACACATGTCATTCTATTATTTTAAATAGGGTGACATTTTGGTCACTGTGTCAAATATATTAGCTCATTGTGTCATATACGTTTATTGTGTTATATATTTTACATAATTTGTTATATGTATAAATATTATATTTTATGTTTTAGATCATTTTGTATTATCATTATTATTACTTTATAGATTATATAAACTTGTTATCTATCATTGTGTTTTACAATTAAAAGTGCACATTAATATACTTTCACCAATATTTTTATCAAAACTCATAGTGTTAAAAATAACACAATATGTTATTTTTATCATTATTTTTTTATAGATTATATAAATTTGTTGTTATCTATTATTGTGTTTTACAATTAAAAGTACACAATGATTTTATTTCACCATTGTATTTTTCAAAACTCATAGTGGTTAAGATTATCCAATGACAATCAAAAACATAATTTGACATTGTGTCATTTTGTTATTGTTTTAATGTATTAGATTAATTAGTTGTTAATTTATTATTATGTTTTTCATATTAAAGATATACAACAATGTTATTACATCATTATACTTTTTAAACTTTATCATTTAAAAAAAACACAATAGTATTTAGAAAGACATAATAACAAACAAAAATACACAATGAATTGTATTAACAGACACAATTACGAGATATGAGCTCAAAAACGTAAAAAAATAAATTTTTTATAAACATATGTATTCGTTTAAAGATAAAAAATACTTATTTTTATGGTGTGATTTTTATAAAAAATAACGTTTTACATAAAAGTTATGAAAGTTTAAAAAAATGAAAGAAGTTGTAAAATGTCAACAAAAGTACCTATTACTAAGATACCCATCTAACAAAATTTTTCCTATAAATTGATCTTAACCATTGATTAAACAGATGAATGGTTGAGATTACTTATTATACTTTTTAGTTTTAGACCCCTTTGTATCTAAACTATGACAACCGGCATTTTCAGGTCACCTTCCGATCATCACAATCATGGTTTTCCAATCATACATTTATGCATTTAAAATTGTTTATTTAAATGCGTCATTTATTGCACAAACATTCATAGACTTTTCATGTAACGATAATTCGGAGAATTGCCTGATCGCACGCACGTCTGTCCCCGAACATCACAATAAACCCAAACAAGTATGCATTCCGTACCTCCTGACTTGTTTGATAGATATTATGAACACATTGGTCATTAGTCAATCTGATTACACTAAAATATCTAAAGATTTTACCAACTTACAAATTTATTTTTATTACTGGGCATAACAAAGCCTTTAGGTTGTTTGTAAATCTCCTCATCCAATTCACCATTTCAAAATACAGTTTTCTCATCCATTTAGTGAATCACAAGATTGTGTATAGTTGCAAGTGCTAATAACAATCTAATAGTAAAAATCTTAGTAACAGAAGCATAAGTATCAAAGAAATTAATTCCTTCTTTCTGTCTAAAGCCTTGGATAACTAATCTAGCTTTAAACTTATCTATGCTACCACCCACTTTTGTTTTTGTTTTAAAGATCCATTTACACCGTAATGGTTTACATCGAGGAGGTAAATCAGCCAACTTCCAATTATTATTTTGCATAATGAAATCCATCTCATCTTGAATTGCTTTTTTCCAAAATAAACATCTCTTGAAGCTATAGCTTTGAAATAAATCTTTGGATCCTCAATAATATTAAACACTATTTATTGAGATCCAATCTCATTTATTGACCCTTCAACTAAATAAAGTTAAAAATCATCACCAAAAGACTAAGCTTTTCTTATTCTTGTACTTTTTCTAAGTTCAGTATCAATGGAAGGTACATCATCGGTATTAACCAAATTACTACAAATGAGTTATCAGTTTGAGAAACCTTTAAATGAAGAGTCATGTCCTTTGTTCTATTTATAGAAGTTAATTTTTCTTCCTAAAAAATTGCATCTCTTGACTATATAACCGAGTTTACAGATACATAATCAATAGGTTCTAAAACATAGAACCTATAAGCCTTGGAATGTTGAGCATATCCAATAAAGATGCAATCTATACATCTTTCACCTAAAGTTTTTCTTTTGGTTCAGTAAGCCTCACAACAGCTTTACATCCCTAAACTCTAAGATAACTCAAGTTTGGTGGCTTTTTGTACCAAAGTTCATATGGGTTAGTCTTACTCCTTTGTTAGGAATTCTATTCAAAAGATTACAAGCTGTTAATATCGCCTCACCCCAAAATCCTTCACTCAAACCAAAATAATACCATAGAATTAACCATTTCTTACAAAGTCATATTCTTTCTTTCTGATACACCATTTTGTTGTGGTGCATAAAGAGTTGTAGTTTGATGTATTATTCCAGTGGATTGGAAATACACCGTATCATGATACTCACCTTCTTTGTTAGTATGAAGAGTTTTAATTAACCCATTTTGATGAGGCTCTACCTCTTGTTTATAAAATTTAAATTTACCATGAGCTTCATCCTTAGCATGTGAAAAATAAACATAACAATATCTAGAGGCATCATCAATAAATGTAATAACATACTTTTTATTACCTAATAATGGAGTAGCATGCAAATCACCTAAATCTTTATGTATGAGATCTAAAACTTTACTTTTCCTATTAACATCTTTAAAAGGTTGTCTAGTTATCTTAGTCAACATACATGTCTTATATTTTTCATTGTTCATGTCAAAACCATGGATTAAACTTATTTTAGACATATCTTTTAACCTTTTATAATGAACATGTCCTAGTCTAGCATGCTATAATTCTTGGTTTGTTCATATTATTACTAGAACTACTTGAAGCTACACAAACAGATTTATTACCAAAACAAATATCCAATTCAACTTAAACATACTATTACATAGATAACCAAATCAAACAAAAGTACCATGTATTGACAAGATATACTTCTCACTTTCAAACATTTGTTTGTAATCACAATTATTTAAGACAATACCAGACAACAAATTCTCTTGAATCCCTAGTACATATAACAGTTTATTTGATAATAAACATTTTCCAGAAGTAAACACAAGCTTCACATTTCTTAGTCCCTTGATTGGTTTAGTTGCAACATTGCTCATCTTTAGTATTGATCCATCTTCAATTGGTTAAAAGTCCTTGAACCAACGAAGATCATTACACATATGACTAGTTGCTCCTGAATTAACCCATTAAACAACATCATCATCCTACACATAAAATGCTTCAAAATTAGTGATACATAATTCTCACCCAAATTATAATTTGGAACTAAAATGCCCTTGTTGCTTTCCCGAATCCTTAGATCCACTTGGACCAACATCATTCTTACCTTTACTAACTCGACAATCCTTTTTGAAAAGACCAGGTTTGCCACACTTCTAACATGCTAACTTTGGCTTCTTGTTTGGGCCTTTATTGTTGTTGTCACCTTTAAACTTTTGACTTTTTATAAACTTGTTGGCATTCTTGGATGATTCACCTTCTTCCACCATATTCACTTATGATTACATTGGTTATTAGTCAATTTAATTATACTAAAATATCTAACAACAAAAGAACAAATATGAACAAAAAGTTTTGTTCGTTTAATTAAATAAACAAACATAAACAGATGTTGCGTTCGTTCATTTGTGTTCGTGAAGGTCAGGTAAGACATTCGTTTATGTTCGTTAACATTTGTTAATGTTTGTTTGTTTATATTTGTCCATGTTCATTCATTATATATTAATTTATATATTTTATAACTTTTATTTTTAATTAATCTACCTAATTTTATATATTTTAAAATTTTATTTGCTAATCAGCTTAATGTCTATATTTTATAATTGTTTATATTCATGACTATTTGGTGATATTGTTGTTCATATTTATGTATATGATCATTGCCAAACGCTAGACTTCAAATAGTATATGGTCGCTTGTGTTGGTGAATTGTTCGGTTTGTGTTCGTGAACCGTTCAGTTATGTGTTTGTGAACCGTTCAGTTATGTATTTGTGAACAAGTTTAATTTCTCAATGACCGAACACGAATAATATTTTTCATTCGGTAAGTGTTCTGAAAATTTATAGCAATAGCAGCATGTTGTTTTGATGTGTTGAAACCATCTAGTATTCGTCTAAGGAACTTTAGTATAACTAAGTTAGCATATTATTGGGTTTAACTTGAAATCTTATTTTTTCTGTTTCTTATTTTAGCATACGATGTTATTGAACTTATAAATATAAATAACATAATAATTTTGATGTATGACAAAAAGTAGTATTTTACGAAAATTATGTATTCACCGAGTTAAGTTGCACTTAGTTAAGTTGAAGGTATGTATGGTTTTGACGGATATATAAAAAGAGATTTGTATTAAACAATATAGTTCTTGTCCATGACCAAGTATAAAGTAGAAATAAAAACGTTTAAATTTTTCACCATATCACGATATAATGTATTGAGTTGAGTTACATCAAATGCTAACCATGATAGAGTTTCGTGAATGTATCATGCTAAAATACATAACAACTTGATATGCCATTTTATGTCGACATAAAGAGCATATGTTTTAATAAAAGGAATCATGAAAATTTATAAGTGTGAACTTTTAAGGTATGACACCATTATATTGTGAATACTATGAAAAATCTTGCTAGATTTGTTTACATGAGATATTACTGAGGTATGATTGGGAGTTTCATGTGTTTTCGATAGATCTATGTTCATGTGAGTTAATGTTGAAACCATCTAGTATTCGTCTAAGGAACTTTAATATAACTAAGTTAGCATATTATCGGGTTTAACTTAAAATTTTATATTATTCTATTTATGCTATAAATATTTTAGCATACGGTGTTATTGAACTTATAAATATAAATAATAAAATAACAATTTTGATGTATGAAAAAGTAGTATTTTAGGAAAAGAGTATAACCCATTAGTTTTAGTTACCCGTATATTATACGAAAAAAGAAGAGTTAATTATTAAATAACATAAAAACATAAATAAAACCAAGTGCATTATAGATTAGATAAGACATAACAACTTTCGATTATAAGGTCACAAATGAACAAAAACCTTATTGTAAACTACATTTGAAGTAACGTTAGTAAGTTTGCCCTCATTATCTAAAGCTAAGAGTTTTAATCCATTTTTTACTCTTGACTTGTGACAAGATGATATAAAACTTATCATGCGTAAAAACAGACTCTTTTAAGTATAAACCGACTTTTGATAAAGATGGAGCTTAACTTTTGTTTATTGTCATAGTGAAATATACAGCCAAATGAAACTGTACTCTTTTAGACTTAAAAGAAATCTTTGACAGGTCAAATCGTGAGCTAGAATGTTAATTATTATTTATTTAATACTAACTTTAGTAAACTCATTTATTATACGGGTTAAAAAATAAAATATTAAATATAATGAATATTTATAAGTTAAAATGATATTCTAAAATAAGATATGATTAAAGTTACATATGAGTAATAACAATAAATAATAAAATAATAATATTAATTTTTTAACTTTATTTTTCAAAAAAAGTTACAACATTTTCAAAATAAACCGTATTAGAAGATGTAATTTTTTTTAAAAAAATTAATTTTAAAATATTTTATATTTTAAAAAAGTTAGATGTTTTAGAAAAGATTCTTATTTTATAAAAATTTGTTTTCTAGAAATAAAATTAATAAAAAGACAACTTTCTTAATTTGTTAAAAAAATTTAGTCTAAAAAAGAATTAAAATTAATTAATATTTCTTAATTTAGATAATTATTTAAGATGAGAGAGATGCGGCAAAAACGAACTTAGGGGGCTTAGGAATGTGTCAAGTGTCTCCCTAAGTTACTCTTTTAGTATTATATATAGATTTAAAACTAACATTAGTAAACCCGTGTATCATACAGGTTGAAAAAAATAAAATATTAAATATAATAAAAATTTATAAAGTAAAAATGAAATTTTAAAATATAAGTAATAAGTATAAGTAATAAAATAATGATATCAATTTTTAACCTATTGTTTTTAAACTTTTTTCAAAAAAAAAGTTAAACATTTTTTCAAAAAAAAAGTTAAACATTTTAAAAAAAAAACGTATTAAAAATGTCATTTTTTAAAATTTCTTATTATATCTCCTAATTTTAGTTATTTTTAGTTTATAAAAAAATTTACTTTTTAAAAACCGATATTAAAATATTTATACTTTAAAAAAGTTAGATGTCTTTGAAAAAAATTTATTTTATAAAAATTTATTTTCTAGAAATAATATTAATAAAAGACATCTTTTTTAATTTATTAAAAAATTAATCTAAAAAAATCAAAATTATTTAATATTTTTTAATTTAGGTAATTATTTAAGAGGAGAGAGAGACGTGAAAAATAAAGTTAGAGTGCTTAAAAATATGCCGAGTGTTCTATTTAAGTTACTCTTTTAGTATTATATATAGATTAAATATTAACCGAGTTAAGTTGCACTTAGTTAAGTTGCATGTATGTATGATTTTGACTGATATATAAAAGAGATTTGCATTAAACAATATATATAGTTTTTATCCATGACCAAACATAAAGTAGAAATAAAAACATTTAAACTTTCACCACATCAAGATAAATTGTATTGAGTTGAGTCACATCAAATGCTAACCATATCACTACAGAATCTAGTGAATGTATCATGCTAAAATACATAACAACTTACATATGCCATTTTGTGTTGACATAAAGAGGATATGTTTTACTAAAAGGAATCATGAAAATTTATAAGTGTGAACTTTAAGGTTTGACCCATTATATTGTAAATATTATGAAAATCTTGCTAGATTCTTTACATGAAATATTTCTTGAGGTATGATTGGGACTTTCATGTGTTCTCGATAGATCTATGTTCATGTGAGATAAAGTTGAATGTTTACACACACATATAAACACACCCCCACACACACATAGATATAAAGTTAGTAATTTATGGGTTTATATTCTTTATAGCGAGAGATTCACAACAAAATAAGATGCTTTAAAAAAATGGTTCAGGGCTCCGAGTAAGCTATGTCTGTTTACCTATAGTTAAAGTTTTTACAAATAAAAGATCAATAATTCATGGAATGACATTAAGCATAAATTGTAATAGTAATGCTTCTTTTACACTACTTTATTTGAAACTAGTTGACAAAAATCAACAAAAGATTGCTTATAGTAGAATTTCATGGATAACCACAAAATTGAATCCAAATTCATCTTCATGTCTCACTGTACATGGTACCACTCAATCGATTTCGCTCACAAGCCTAACATAAAAGCCAAACATACATATTCTAGCAACCATATCTTTGACTACAAAGGTCAAAGTTTCAAAGTAAGATCAGGGTGGCTGTTGAATCTCTACCAGGTGGTGCAGCCATACTAGAACCACCAACACCATCAATCTGCCTGAAGCTACCTGGCCAAAAGATCTCTGGCTCATCTTCCTCCACGAACATCGGTAGCCGAACATAGGCTTGGTCAAACCTTGCTCCACCTCCCACGGTGTATAAAACCGGTTTCTTGTGGTACGACCCGATGATGGTGCAATGACCCGTGGGCTTCAATGCCCATCGACTGAAATGTGGATCCATGAAGAGGTAAAGATGCTAAACTTGGATATCTTTCGGATAACAACCCCATTCTCATGGCTCTTTTGGCCATTGTTCTTTCGCGTTTGTGTGCATTTTGATGGCCTCCTAGTGCCTGTGAGCTGTAGAACTTGCGCCGACAGTAATTGCAGGAGAAAACACGCGGTGCTGCTGATCCTGTGGCGGTGATTGTAGGTGGTGCTTCTGTTGTTGCATTTTCAACCATCAGCATGGGGTTGAAGGAAAGAGTTAGGTCCAGAGTGACTGATGGCAGTGGTGGAGTTGCTTCACAAGTAGTGGATCCTACTTGATTGCTGATTTGTGATTCCTCTTTGGATTCATGGATGTTATTAGGAGATTTCATGTTTAGTCAATGATTTTCTAAACCACAATCTTGATGTTTGCCACCTATCAAAGCAAATTCGATAACCATATATTGTTATTATTTGCACTTCGTACCTGTTTGGGACAAGGGGTCTAAGTAAATGGGTGTGATCAAATCCACGTTAAAAAAAAAAGACAATTTTTATGACGATATAAAGCATGACAACATGGATTAGCATCGATATATTAGATATTGACATCTTGGCATACCCAATTAAACTTGATTATGTGATTAAAGCTTAAGATCTTGATGTAAAAAGATTGAAAACAGGACTATATTGAGAATGTATTGAACACCAAACTGATGCATATTCAAGTTACCAAAATGCATAAATGAAAACCAAAATCAAAAGTTTCAGCTGCTCAATCAACTCACCTCCAAATGAGATTTCTTTGTTCGTGGTGAATCGAAATGGGTATAAAAACCACGTTTTAATTTCAAATTCAAAACAAAATTCATCAAAAACAAGATTCAAGATCCTCATTGAGGCTTTCATCAAACAGTTACAGACCCATTATTCATGTCACAACTGTGAGTCAAAAACATTAAAAATCAATTATCTTTACAACTAAACACAATAAATCACCAAATTCTGCAAAATATTTCTTTTCAAATGTTCAGATTTTCTATTTCTGTTCTTAAAGCTGAGTACACTAATCGCGAGCATATATCAATCACTCATTTCTAAATGTTTTCGAATACCCACAAACACAAAAGCATCAGACAACACGAATCTTAAGTAACAAGTACCAAGAACTACAAAAATCTGAACCAAATTCACGAATTCAAAGTTGATCCACAATCCCACATGAGATTATCCACAAACACAAGAAAACAGTTAAACACTCATCAAGAACAAGCATCTATATATGGAAATGATGAGAAAATAAAAGGGGGTTGCAGAATACCTGTAGTAGAGTGTACTATCTGGGTCAGCAGCAGCTTGAAGTTGAATCTGATTGCTCGATTGGAAACACGTTGTGTGTCTATTTCTAGGTTTTGCCAAATATGGTGAGAAAGATGAGAGTGAGAATAATAAAATGGAGGAATTATTAAGATAAGATCATATGAGAGAGAGAGAGAGAGTGAGGGGTGATGTCAGATAGTCCGGTAAGTGTGTGTGTGAGAGAGATGAGCAAATAATTTAAATTTTGCAGAATGATTGAAGGCTTTTTAGAGTAAACTTAGTACAACTCTAGCGTTCCTATTAAAGGTGAAAAGCATGCTAATCCCAAGATATAGACCTGTCTATATTTTGCACTAGATTGTAACATGTTCTAATATTCCTTGTTTTATAAAATAATAATAATAATAATAATAATAATAATAATAATAATAATAATAATAATAATAATAATAATAATAATAATAATAATATGTGGAGACATAAAGATATATAGAAATGGTTAGTAAAGTTAAAAAAATCCATAGAGTGACATGTTTAGTATTAGATAAATTAAGTTTTGTCAATGATTTTCAGTTTAATTGGTTAAAATAAGATACTTAAAGTTTATTAAAATAAAAAGATATTGAATTTATATCGCAACACTAATTAAAAAAAGAAGAGTTTTAGATTAGTCACATGTTTTTTCATCTAAGTGAGTTTTCTTTCTAAGTGTGGCCTTAGCTTGATGATTGAAGTATGAGTTTCACTTTGTGGATGTGACAACGTAGAGTTTTAAGGTTTCGTACATCTAGTGAGCTTGTGGTTTGTTAGTAATCTCAGTAATCTAAATAACCGTATGAAAAAAGATTAATTATGTCGTGTGTAATATCCATTATTATTTATTAATAGTGTTTTGACTTTTATTATAATTTATTCTTTTAAGAAGTTTTAATTAGGATTGAAAACCACTTATTGCTGTGAAGGTTTCTCATTATATCATGAAAACAATATACGGTATTTTCCATAAAATAATATGATTTCATCTCACCCACATAATTGTTAAACCTTCTTGTGTAATGAACTTCGTATATTTTGTAGGAAATTTAATACCAAATGTAAACATAATAAAAGATATATATGAAAATAATAATAAACTAAACTTAAAAGAAAATAAAAAAATTTGAAAAAGAAATCAATAAATAATAAAAGAAAGTAAAAAATGAAAAACAAAGACAAAAGAAAAAGAAAAAGAAAAAGAAAGAAAAACATTAAAAATGTTATACGGGCACGTCTAATGCAACGCGGAAAGCTTTTACATTAATAAAAAAATAAAAACGTTTACAAGCTTTAATCCCACAAAGAGGTGACACATATAACATAAAGATAAAAATCTTATACGCACAAAACCCACAACGAGAAAAGAATGGTTAGGTTACCGGTCGTTTGTGTGCTTATTGATAAAAATCTTAATTTTTTAAACTTGCATTAAAATATATTAGATTTAGTAATTTTATAAAAATTTTAGTTAATCACGCAAATGATCCATGTGGTTTATCCAAAATAATATGCCTAGGTACTAAGGGTTTCAAGTAACAAGTTTGGTTATTGCATTTTTAATTTGTAACGACTTAAGGAATTAGCACTAATAGACATTAATTTTTCTATTAAACTTAAGGGCATTTTCGTTTTTTTACTTTCGTAGAATAATAATGTAAGTTAAAAAGACATTTTGTGTAATTATATATATTATACATACATACACATACATACATAATATATTATTATATATATATATATATAATATATATATATATATATATATATATATATATAATATATATATTATATATATATATATAATATATATATATATATATATATATATATATATGTATATTATATATATACATATATACATATACGTATATATATATATATACACACACACACACACACACACACACATATATATATATATATATATATATATATATATATATACGTATATATAATATATATATGAATATATATATATATACATATACATACATATACGCATATATATATATATATACATATACATACGTATTGTATATATATATATACATACATATACGTATTGTATGTATATATATATATATATTTATATATTACACCTTAGGTTACAGACTCATTTTGCTAGCCCTCACTACGGCCACCACCATCACCAACCCTACCATCGCTAGCTCTCATCATCTTTAGCTCTTCAAATGAAACATCACCACCATCTCACCACCATCATTATCATCACCATCATCATCATCATCATCACCATTATCATCATCATCATCATCATCATCACCACCATCTCACCATCATCATCATCGTATTATCACCACCATCTCACCATCATCATCATCATTTTCATCATCATCATCATCATCATTGCCATCATCAGCATCATCATCGTATCATCACTTCCATCGCAACATAACCGCCATCGCAACATCACCGCCATCGCAACATCACCATCACATGCCCGCTATTGGAACATCACCATCATCGCACACATCATCATCATTGCACCACCACCATCATCTCCACCTCCACTATCACACCATCATCATCATTTCACCAAATCTCCCTTTCTTTTCCCTTGTAATAGTGTCGGTGGGTAATGTACCAATAGAGGGACAAGCTGATTTAGGGTGGTGCGGTGGTCATGCGTGGTTGTTCAGTCATTCAGTTGTGGTTTAGATCTCGATTAGGGTTTGGATTTCTGTGAACAATACCAATTTAATCCCATAAAAAGGTGCCACATATAACATAAACATAAAATATTACACGCCCAAACACATAATAGAAAATGATTGGTTAGGTTACCGTTCGTTTGTGTGCTTATCGACAAAAATCTTAAAATTTTAAACTGACATTAAAATATTATTAGATTTAGTAATGTTATAAAAATTTGAGTTAATTAAGCAAATGTTCCATGTGGTTTATCCAAAATCATAAGTTTGGGTATTGTGTTTTCAATTCGTAATGAGTTAAAATATTAACACTAACAGACGTTAATTTTCTGTTAAAGCTAAGGGAATTTTCGTGTTTTCACTTTATATGGACTACTAATGTAACTTAATGAGACTTTATGTGTAATTTCATATATAAGGGTCTTTTGTGTTATTATATATATATATATATATATATATATATTATATATATATATATATATATATATATATTATATATATATATATATATATATATATATGAGAAGAGTTCAAATGAAAACCATTAAATTATGAGAAAACCAAGAAAACTAATTACAACCAACCATATAATTTTAAAATTGATTCATTGTTATTTATTGTAAAGGCTTTTACGTAAAAATACATTCAACTATTTTTGGTTGTTATGTTCTTTTAATTGACTTTCCTTGATTTCCTCCATTTAATATCATTGCTTTCTTATTCATTAAAAACAAAAATAAACTTCCAGAATATGAGAAAATGGTTGGTGATGACCTGGTTCAGATCTCTATGTAAGTATGTAATAGAAGCAGAAATCATTTTCAAAAGACATTTATGATAAAAGTTGACTTTATCCTATTGTTCGTTTACGTATATGTAACTACGTGTTACATATGTAATAGTATAGGTTAAATATTTTTAACTCATTCGAGTTCCATCAAGTTACTTGTATGTAACATATACACAACTCTACTTATATATACGTGAATCAAGTTACATATATATTAAATCCAGTTGCATATATGTAAAAGTGGGTCAAAAAACAAAAAAACTGCCACTTACATATATGTTAACTCCAGTTATGTATATTTCTGTTGACAATATTTTTCTCAAGTTCTAGTTTTTTGTGATTGTTACATATATGTAATCAAGTTATATATTCGTAACCACGTCTACATATTTAATATAGTTACGTTAATTACACCACGTTACATATACGGAACCATGTCTACATATGTGTAACCTTATGAGTTCAACAAAATTGTTTTTTATTAGTTATGTGTTATAGTTACATATACATAAATTTATAACTTCAACAAAATTGTTTTTTACTATCATATGTGTAATACTTACATATGCGTAATTCATAACCATTGTATATATGTAATAAGATGTATCAAAGTGGTTTAGTTTTTGGAAAGATTTTCAATAGATTTTATTGTGTTACATATATCTAAGCATGTTACTTATGTGTTTACATATACGTCAGCAAGTTTACTTATGGGTGCATCAATTCACTATTGGATGTTTTAAAAATAATGAAGATAGAGTTAACTATTGATGAATATGAAGATGAAGTTAAATTGGATTATTTAGGGAGACGGGTCCTTATCCTGGGACTTAACTTAAGGACTTAGGGATCCCTCAAAGGACCGGGTTCAGGTGATGTAATTTATGCGAGAAGAGAGAGAATAGTGAATGTAGGAATTTTGATGATGATTTCCAAAACTATCATTTTTTTGTTCCATATTTGCCCTTGTATCATTAATATAATCTACTTTAATTTTGAATTATTCACTAAAATACCATTACGTATATCAACCTTGATCAAATAGATTAATGGTTTAGATTGGTTTTCTTTGTGTTTCTAGTAAATCATGGTTTTCTTGGAACCCTCCCCCACCCCCCATACACACACACACACACATATATATATATATATATATATATATATATATATATATATATATATTATATATATATATATATATATATATATATATATATATATATATAGGAGAGGGATCAAATGAGAATTTTTTTTTTTGTGAGAACTCTAGAAATCAATATGAGCCACTAGTTTTCAATGGCAAAATGACAACTAACAAAAACGTAATAAAAATTATAAAACGAAAAAATAAAAAAAAAAAAACACAAAAATGTTTCCCTTGTTTCCCTCTTTCATAAAAAAGTAAAAAAAATTATATAATATAAAAATAATTCTAGTTTTTTACGAAATTCATTTTACACATGTGTAATATCCGACTTAACATGTGTAATATCCAACTTACACATGTGTAAATTCGGTATTACACATGTTTTTAACCAGATTTACAAATATGTAAATAACGGGTTGATGATTTTTTAAAAAAAAGTATATCAATATGGTAGGCGCTGGAAATATAAAAAAATAATGATGAAATATTTTTGAAAAAATAACGTCGTGAAAAAAAGTTATGAACTTTTAAAAAGAGATGAAAATGGCATGTGACTTGTATCTGATTAAAATGTATGGCTCATATTAGTTCATAGATTTCTAAAAAAAAGGTTAGTTCTCAAGATAACCCTACCCTATATATATATACACACACACACACACACATATATATATATATATATATGTGTGTGTGTGTATATATATATATGTACATATATATATATATATATGTATATATACGTACATATATATATATATACGTACATATATATATATATATATATATATATATATATATATATATATATATATATATATATATATATATATATATATATATATATATAAACCAAAAAAAATTATGAAAACTAATAAACCAAATCTACACCTTTGATGTCTTAAGATCAATGGCTCCTAAAGATTATATATTATGAAAACCAATAGAAATTATGAAATCAATAAACCAAATCTCTATCTTTGATGCATTAAGATCAATGGCTTTTATTATTTTAAATTTTTGTACATATGGTCGCATAATAGTACAAGTTTTGCAGGACCGGTAAGGGTGGTCAATGCAACAGTTTCACATGATGGAGAGATAAAAAACACTTAGCAGATGCGGATTAGTTAAAAGGGTTGGTCAATACAACCAGTCTCACAATGAGGAGAGTGTTAGAACACTTAACAGATCAAATGGGAAACCGGGTTTAAGTGAGTGATACTAAGAACATAAGTAAATGAGATAGAACTAAGAACAACAACAGAGTAATGGTTTTCAAGAATGTTGTATATTGCTCTTAAGTTCTTTTACAAGTGTTACAAAGCATAAAAAGAAATACAAGGACCTGAGATACTTTATACTACATCCTACCGCCGGCCATACTTTGAAGGCCAGCTGGAAACACTAATCTAGACAACAAGATCAATGTAAAGTCAAAAGGCAGATTGCCTTTTGACTAGTGACTCTGACATGCCGTAGCTCACCTCTAATATATTATAAAAGGAGAAAAGGTACACAGTAGGTAGTTACAGACCAAAGACCATAATCTACAGTTTACAAAAGCATGGACCTTTTCACCAACTCATGATAGTTGGTGAGTCTTCAAAGTTGCAGCGGAAAGTAGGTTAGCTTTATGAAAAAGTAGATCAGAGAAAGCATGTTCTCTCTGTCTTTAGAAGAAATCAGTCTTCTTTTCATTGGCTTCGGAAGTCTTCATCTTTGGCTTTGGAAGATTTGGTCTTTAGCTTCAGAAGATTTTACACTTAGAATAATTTATGTTGAGGAGTATAAAACTTTCGAAGTAACTTCTACCTTGTACATCAGTGCATGCATGCAGGAAGCTCCTTGATTATTTTGGTTGCATCAGCCTTATGATATAACCTTACAAACTCACCCTAGGTTCATGCTACCAAAACAAAGAAGTTATTCAGAAGTTGACAGTCCTCATTAGGATCAAGACATTCCTTTGTTTATCATCAGGTCAGGATCCTTTAGACTCTTATAATACCTTCTTGTTTCATAAAGATTATGCAGAGGAAGATCAAGCATGTCTTGCCAGAAATATACATCTTGACCTCCTTGATCTCTGATGGCATACCGTCTGTCTGGATTAGCAGCAAAGGTCCAGGACAAGATGGGTCTTCCAATTACAAGAGGCTCTACTTGAATTGGAGTTGGTTGAGCAGCCTCTTCATGCATTACCTCAGATTGCTCTAACTCATCCTGAGGTTTGGAGGTGGATGCCGTTGACTTCTTCTTGGGAATACTCTTCATGGCCATCCTTTTCCTCATCTTGAGGTCTTTAACTGAGAGGACTGGCCTTTAGCACCAGGTTGTTCTGCTATATCTCTCTCATTTGGGTTCTCTTCTCTCACAGGTTCAAAAGGAGAGGGAAGAGGACCCTACTGTGGATCATAAGATGAAGTTGGCTGAGATGCAGCTCTAGGTCCAGGTTGTGTTGTCTCAGGGGGTTCAACCTTAACCTCAACTTCAGGTTGAGCTGGACTTGGTGGAGAAAGCAAGTCAACAAGTTCTCCCTTCTTAATCTTTTGTTTGATCACCCTTATGTGCTCATCCATAGTGGATAGAGACATTGGACCAAGCCTCCTTCTGGAGAATCCATACAGCTTCAAGAAGCTCATTATCCTTTATCTATTAGCTGAATTCTTTTGGCTCTTTTGGATGATGGCTCTTGACTTTATAGCTTCTTCCCTTAGCTTTCTCTTAGCATCCTTTTGCTCTTTAATGACTTGTTGCTCCAGCTGCTTTAGATATTCAAATTCAACATATTCATATAGTAAGAGAAGAAGTGTAGATGTCTGATAGAGTCCTGTGGCACTCAGCTAATTGATCATGTTTAGTCTTTCAGCTTCCTTGTGTACCTAAGGTTGTACAGTTGCCACAGCCTCTGTCTTAGGACTTTCTGAACTGGGGAGAGGGTAGGAGCATGTTTGTAGAGCTTTTTCAGTCTCTTTTCTTCTTTGATTTTGAGGAGCAATGCTGCATCCTCTGCCTCCTTCCTCTTCTTTAACAGCTCTGTGTCTGCGAGCTCATTTAGTTGCTTTAAGGGAAGAGATATGAGTTTATCAATGTTGTATTTCCTGATCCCCAAATAGTTTAGCCTGGCTACCCTCAACTCATCATCATGAGTATTTGGCTTGGGGGTAGCCCTAATGGTAGCTTCCATGAAGCCTGCAGATCCTTTTGAACTCTCTCCCCTGAGCTTCCCCTTCCTCTCTCTTTCCTCCTCCTCAATCTCCTCAGGAGTCATTTTCCTTTTCCCTTTATCACTCACAAGCCTTGGTGACTCAGGATGGAGAGAGCTTTGGCGTTCATTGCTTGGTTCAGTAGTCAAGCTCTGGCCAGAGAGAGTCTGTGAAGCACCTTCACCAGCTATTGCCCCACTGAGGGTACTGGGTGCAGAAGAAGCTCCTGTCTCAAGGTTCATAGGTTCAACTTCTAGGCCTTCAGTCAAGGCTTCCCCTTTGAAGCTAATCTTAGGGTCAACCTTAACTTTAGTTGACCAAAAGTCTTACCTGCTAGCCTCTGTCTATATAATCTTGACCTCAGCTTGATTTCTTTTAGCACCCTTTCTTGAATCCTATCTGCTAATCTTGCAGCTTGTCTGTTTTAACTTGGGTTGACAAGCGGAAGATCAATCTGAAGAATGCTCTCATAGAAACTCAGGTTTGAAAAGTTGAAGATTTCCTGTTGACCTTGAGATCTAGAGATAACTAGAGCTCTTCTATTATTGTCATATGTCCATCCCATGATTTGATTTTCAGAGTGAGGAGATGGGGTAGACATAGCTTTGGGGATACCCTCCTCAAACAGACTTTGTATGAGTGAGTCTACATCCATGTAGACTTGAGGAGGTTACTGAGTATGGACCATTGCAAGTAAGGGTGGTCAGTTCTCAAAGTCCATACTCTGAGAAGAACTCCTAGGTTCTGTGATTGCTTGGACTTTCTCTCCCTTTTTGGTAGCATCACCGTCTTGCATAGGTGAGCTTGGGGTTATGTCTGTCACATCCACAAGTTCTTATGGACCTGGTTGAGTACTTCTGAGTGGTCTCTCAGCTAACTTGCCCTTGAGATCGGTGATCTCAAGTTACTGGTCATTGACCCTCCTTTGTAAGACAGTCACCTAAGATTCCAAGTGATATATCTTTGAGTCTAAATAGGTGAATGTGTTTGTCAGTTGTTGCACCTTTAGTTTTAGACTCTCCTCATCTTTATCAAAGAATCATGGGGGATGAGAGAATGGGACCAAAGTCTTCTTACTCATCACCAACACTTTGTTCTTGGTTGTTGGATTTCCCCTGCATAATGACAACTTCAAGTGAAGTGTCAAGAGGCTGGCTTGCCATGGTTGAGTTCTGAATAATGTAATTACTTGCTGAAGTGAGAGTCTCTTCCATATGGACCTCCTGAACAGGTTCAGGGAGATCCATCTTAGTAGTGGGTGGATGATATGGGCTAGGTATAGGAGAAACAGGAGTGCTCATCTCTCCTTGAGTATGGGTGGAGAAGAGAGACTCATGATACTCACTAAATCCCATATCTTCATCGTCATAGATTTGAAGGTTAGAGATTGGTTGATTCAGATCAAGAGGCTGGGGATGGTAACTGTCCCCTGAAGGTTGTTCACTAGAGTTTTGAGACTCTGAGTGAAGGCTTAAGACTGTTAGGGTTGTGAGCTCATCAGGTTGAGCATGAGAAACCTCAGCACTAATCATTTGTGAGATGGGAGTGGTTTTCTCCTCAAGAGAAGTGGGAGCTCTAGTGTCCACTTCCTCCTGTATGGGTGATGATATAGGGGCCTGCACAAGTTGAATAACATGTGCAGGGGTTCGTTTGGATTTTTCTTTGGTAGGTGATGGTTATTTTTGGCTGTATTGGTGATTAGGAAGTAGAAGGTGTGGGTTCAACACTAGCTGGTGCTGCTAGGTTGTCACCTTGAGCAATGAGCTCTAACATTTTTAGGACAAGGGCTGTTTCTACCCCTGAGATGCCAGCAGTTGGCTTTCTCATAATCCTAAAGATGCCGGGCTTCATCTGTCCTAATTTTAGAACATTTCCTGTTCCCCTCAACTATGAGCCCACTTCACAGTTGAGAATGTGTTGGACATATCTAGAGAACATGTAATATTCTAAGGAGTCTAAGTTTGCAAGTAAATAAGTATAAACAAATTGTGAATACCTGAACTTGACCAAAAAGTGATTTGAAGACAATGTAATAGTAGTAATCCTATGTGCAAGCTTTGAGGATCATTAGCTGTTGTTGATGAAGAACTTTTAGTCACTTGGTCTTCCTTCATCTTTCACACTATCTTTGGAAGATTAGACTTGACCTTCAATGCTTCAAAAGTTTTGAAAACTTCAAAAGTTTTGCAGACTGAACCTTCGGAAGATCTTGCTTTCATTACAGCAAGCTTCAGTACTTCAGAAGCATTCATTTCGTTTGAGACTAGATTTTTTTCCGAAGGCAATTTTTCAATTGTCTTCTTGGAGCTTCCGAAAGGAAATATTTTCCTTCCGAAGCAATTTTCCTTTCTTCATCTCAGAAATTTCTTTTTAACATGTGGATAGTACTTTTAGGATTGTTAAAGCAATCCTAAGCAAGATGAGAAGTACTACCACACATGATGCAATCCATTTTCTTCCTTCTGAGAGTCTTCATTTGAGAGAAAGACTAAACTTGATCACTTTCCACCTCCATCTTCATCTTCATAGATGATGCAGCAAGCTTCTTAGGGTGATGCTTGCTCTTGGAACTGGATGGTTCAAGCTGTGTAATAGTGGTACACAGCTGATCAGCCTTCTTCGTTTTGCTGAAATGAGTTGAACATGAACTAGAACTCCTAGTATTAGATTTCATAGTTGAGCTTGCAGCCTTCACCACTTCGAATCCTGCAGAGATGAACACTTGTTTCTGCTTAGACTTGAAAGTGGCCTTGATCTCTTGAGCCTTCTTTGACTTTCTTTTGGCTTTTCTGATCAAATTCTTCTTCTTAGACTTGGTCATCCCAGATTCTTTCCTCTCCTCAGAAGAATAGTGACCCTTTTTAGGATGATCTTCTTCACTCCTTTCATCCTCTTCATCAATGGGGTCTATGGAAGCTCATCTTCACAAGTTCCACACCTTGGAGATCTTACAGACAATAGAGTGTGTGGAGGAGCTATCTCAGTAGATCCCAGTCTTTGCTTATTCTGATAACAAACTTTTGCATACAAGGATAAGGATATCATGTTCTTGAAGGTCTCTTCTTCAAGAACATGTTTTTCTGCCCTGGCTTTGCTAATCACAAGCTCAGCCTTGCATTCAGTTAACTTAGTGATGAGATCTTTTATCTGAGTCCTGTAGTTGGTAGTTCATGCTTAAGAGTTGAAATGGTTTTCTTTAAATCTTCCGAGACTTAATTGCTTTCAAAAGAAAACTATCCTTCAAATACATGCAAGTACTTAGAAGCATATTTAAGTGTCGGAAGATATTTTAGAATTTCTTCCGAAGGTAAATTTCTTATAAGTAGTTATTTGTCTTGAAGACATAATATTCTTTCAAAGGTAATTGGAAATCTTTCGAACACAAAATAATTTGATTTCGGAAGAAAACTGTCCTTTAAATACATATAAGTACTTAGAAGCATATTTAAGCTTCGGAAAATATCTCAGAATTTCTTTTGAATGTAAATTTCTTATAAGTAGTTATTTGACTTGAAGACATAATTTTCTTTCGAAGGCAACTTCAAATCTACCGAAGACAAAATTTTCATCTGAAGGCAACTTGAAATCTTCTGAAAGAAAATATATTTTGAAAATTTTCAAAAAGTTAAGGAATATCATTTTCAGCTCTTTTGAAATCACATTTTAAATAGTTTAAAAACTCATGGTCAGTTCTTATCTCTAAGTTATAGGACCTATATCAGTTAACTTTAGCAATACATTCAGGTGTACAAAGATGTTCCAATACCTTGGCTTCTTCATGATCTGTCATCAGTTGTTGGTTTGGAGATGCATCCTCAATCTAAAAGCTCCAGTCAAAGCCTCCTTCTTCAACAGCAACTGCAGCTTGCTGCTTGGGCTTTTCATTCTAGGGAGCTCAATCATTGTAGTTTGGTCTGGTTTGTGCTTGGCCGCCACTTGTTCTTGGTGCCTTGCACTCTCTAGCAAAGTGTTCCATTTGGTTACAGTTGTAACACTTCACTTTGTTTTTGTCCAGCCCAAACTTTCCACTGGTTGTATTGCTAGGAAACTTCCTCCCTGTCCTCTTGTAAAACTTCATGGCTCTGTGAGTGAGAAGAGCCATTTGCTGGACTATTTCCATGTACACCAGATCATCTGGATGGATACAGTCCAGGTCTTCAAGGGTAAAGAGAAAGTTGCTTATGCTTTCATCAGTAGACATAAAGGCTTATGAAGAGCTTGTCTCTTCGAATGGGCTTCCTTGAGTGTAGCTTTCTCTTGGTGTCTCCGGGAAGGTAATGAAAGGACCCTTTTATGAGTTGTCAGGGTAGCAGATGAGATGATGCTGTGGTTCTCTGCAATCCCTTTCAACCACATGAAGGGCAGAACTCTGTTGATTGTTGGAGTTACCAGATGGATTTTGCATGTTCATCTCCATCTGGTAGCCACTAAGGATACCATACAACTCAGTGAGAGTAAGGGTCTTGAGGTTTTCAGTCCTCTTAATGACCACCCAGTAGTGTGTCTATTGTCTGGGAAGAGAGGACATGAACTTCCTCACGATGTCCCTATTCTCAAGAGTTACTCCAACATCCATTAGAGTATCCACAATCTCAACATACCTGAAGTATTGTTGAGTCATGGTTTCACCTGTCTTGAAGGTGAAATTCTCAAACTGCTGCTTCAAGAGGTATTTCTTGTTCTCTTTTGCTTCATTAGACCTCTCATACATCAGCTTCAAGGCCTCCCAGAGTTGTTTGACAGTCTTGCACTTCTTGAAGCCTCTGTAGATAGAGTTTGGAAGAGCAGTTTGGAGAGCGGTTATGGCCTTCTGATGTATGTCAATCTTCTTCCAGTCTTAATCAAAATAATCAGCCACTTCCTTTGGTATCATACCACCACCAATAGCAGCTGAAGAGGTGGAAGGTACATGAGGTCCAAAGACAATAGATCCTCACATCCTGAAGTCTTGAGACTTGATGAAGCCTTCCATTCTTTGGTACCAAGTATCAAAGCCATAGGAGTGATCAGTGGAGACTTTGTCATAGTACCGGTTTCCATATCAGCCATTGTGATAGCTGCCATTTGAGTTGTTAAGTGTTTTATGAAACTGAAGGGATTTAAGATGGTGAGATCTTACAATCAAGAGCCTGGAAAGCTCTGATACCAATTACAGGACTGGTTAAAAAGGTTGGTCAATACAATCAGTCTCATAATAAGGAAAGTATTAGAACACTTAAGAGATCAATTGAGGAACCGGGTTTAAGTGAGTGATACTAAGAACACAAATAAATAAGACAGAACTAAGGACCTGAGATACTTTATACTACATCCTAAGTTCGTTTATAAGACAGAACAACAAAGTAATAGAATTCAAGGTTAGGAATTGGTTGGTTTAGGTCAAGCGGATGGGAATGGTAATTTTCCCCTGAAGGTGGATCACTAGAGTTTTAGGACTCCGAATGAAGGCTTAGGGCTGGGGTTATGAGCTTATCAGGCTGAGCATGAGGAACCTCAGCACTGATCATAGAACGAATGGGAGTGGTTTGCTCTTCAAGAGAAATAGGAGCTCCAGTGTCCACTTCTTCCTGCATGGTTAGTGATTTGGGGGCCTGCTCAACCTGAGTAGACAAAGCAGGGGTTCGTTTGGATTTTCTTTGGTAGGTGATGGTG
Source organism: Flaveria sonorensis (assembly GCA_025506505.1). NCBI lineage: Eukaryota > Viridiplantae > Streptophyta > Magnoliopsida > Asterales > Asteraceae > Flaveria > Flaveria sonorensis. The sequence goes on from CM046437.1 coordinate 32,719,691, forward strand.
ATTTGTGGCAGTGTGGGGATTGTACATATAGAAGGTGTGGGTTCAACATTGGATGGTGTTGCCAAGTTGTCACCTTAGGCAATGAGCTCTAACATTTTTGGGACCAGAGCTATTTCTACCCCTGAAAAGCCAACAGTTGGCTTTCTTATTGTATTGAAGATGCCAGGCTTCATCTGTCCCAATTTTAGAACATTTTTTGTTCCCCTTGACTCTGAGCCCAGTTCACAGTTAAGAATGTACTGGACATATCTAGGGAACATATAATATTCTAAGGAGTCCAAGTTTGCAAGTAAATTAATATATACATATTGAGAATACATGAACTTGACCCCATGAACCATTGCATGGACTATAAAGGAAAGGTCTTCAGGAATTTGGTCCTATTCCTGAAGGTACTTATTGAGTAGTCCCCTTCATAGCCCATCTGCCAGAATGAGTCATTAACAACACATTTAGGAAAGGACAACTCACCCTATTCATCATCCAGCCTTAGATGGGTGTTGATGTTGGCTAGAGTGATGAAAACTATCCTCCCCTGCACTGTACAGACAGTGCCTTTCCACCATCCAAGATGACCTCCTGGTAGGTCCTCCAGAATTCCAAAAGTTGATCTTCATATAATGGAGGGTCAATTATGAGGGCAGTGAGGTAGTTGGTTAGAGATAAGAAGCGGAAAGCTTCTGAGAAACTAGGATCTTTCTCAGACGACAACAGAGCAACTTGATTATGTTCCCTGTGTAAGTGCATGGTAAAATTCGGTTGGTTTCAGGGATCAGGGTTGGCCATTTTGAGTAGCTTTATGATGAAGGAAGGTAAGAACAAGGTCAGTTTGTGGGTGAATTTAGGGTTTGAATTTTGCAGATGAAGGAGAATAGTGAAAGATGAGGAACTGCTGTACAAATATATATATGATATGGATTTGAGACAAAGTTAATACAAACGAATAAACTTTGAAATCCGAATGTCAAACCCACCTCTGAAAAAGTACCCAAAAAGGTAGTTTTCTTGGAAGTTTAAATATTTCGAAGGTAATTTGTCTTCGGAAGTTTTAAAAAAACTTTCGAAGCCAATTTGACTTCAGAAGATATTCCTTAGTTTTCTAAGAGTTTTGCTTCGGTAGAAAAATACTTAGAGTATTTTTACTTCCTAGATAGATTTTGCTTCGGAAGAGATCAAATATTAGAAGTCTTATTCAATGAAGTGAATAAGTCTTTCGAGACTTAATTGCTTTCGAAATAAAATAGTCCTTCAATACATAAGTACTTGCTGACAAATATAAGCTTCGGAAGATATAGTCAAATTTCTTCTAAAGGTTAACTTCTCTGAAGTAGTTATTTGTTTTAAAGACATAATTTTCTTCCGAAGACAACTTGATGTCTTCCGAAGGAAAATATATCCAAATTCTCAAAATTCTAAGGGATATCATTTTGAAAAGTTCCTTCCAAAGTAAACTGGGCTTACATGGTGATGATATAGACAACTTAAGACACACATATTATTAAAAATAATCTTGAGTTTAGTTTAAAGAAAATCTACTGAAAGTTAATCATCTCAATAGCTGATACAAGATACTTAAATCTTTGCTCATGAAAAGCTTTTGTGAACAGATCAACATATTGTTCATTTGTGTTAACTTTGACTAGTTTTATTAATCCCTTTTCAAAATTATCTCTAATTAAATGATACCTTATATTGATGTACTTTGTCTTTGAGTGCTGATCTAGATTCTCGATGATAAGTTAGCACTGTTGTTATCTATGTGGATGGGAGTCTCCTTGAAGTTGAATGTATAGTCTAGCATGTGATTCTGAATCTAAAGAACTTAAGCACAGCAGCTTGCATCAGCAATGTATTTAGCTTTAGCAGTTGATGCAGATACACATGATTGTTTCTTGCATTGCCATAGGACTATCCTTCGACCAAAAAATTGACACCCCCTAGATGTTGACTTTGCAGTCATATTGCAGCCACCATAGTCACTATATGTATATGCATACAGATTGAAGTCAGAATTCTTTGGATACCAAAGGCCTAATTTGGTAGCACCCTTGAGATATCTAAGAATTCTGTTGACAATAACCAGGTGTGACATGCTGGGGTTGGCTTTATATCTTGCACAAATACATATAGCAAACATGATATCAGGCGTGCTAGTTGTGAGGTATATGAAAGATCCAATCATAGCCCTGTATAGAGCTTCATCAACACACTCCCCCTCAAGATCAGATCCAAGAGAGTGGTTTCTAGCTATAGGTGTCTTAGCAACCTTGCACTCATTCATATGAAACCTAGTAAGTATGTCTTGTACATACTTTGACTGATTTATGAAGATGCCATTTTCAACCTACTTCACTTGAATTCCTAGAAAGAAATTGAGTTCCCCTGTGGCACTCATTTCAAATCTATTTGTTGGACTCAACAATTGCATTAAAGGATAATGTTTGCCATAAACAAACATAATGTGTTCTAACATCCAAACAATCATTAACTAACATATTAGCATCATTAACATTCATAACATACACTAATTATTGTTTAAATTTCTTTTACAGGATTGTAGATAAAGAGAAATTTTTGCTATGTGTCTACAGCGGATGAAGACCTTCCACAGCGGATGAACAAGAGTCTGCAGCGGATGAAGAAAAGCTTCTAAGTGTCTACAGTGGATGACTAAAGCATACACACAGATGACTAGTCCATAACTGATGAACTTTCCACAGCGGATGTTCATCCACGGTGGATGAACACTCCACACCGGACAACATACAAAGCAAACACACATAAGTGTTCACAGCGGACAACATCCAAGACAGCAGAAAGCTTATTAACCACTCACAGCAGACGACTGATCATGCACAGTGGACAATCTATCTTCCACAGTGGACAACTTATAGACTTAGGATTTATATGTAATTTTTGTTTACATAAGGGTATTTTTGTAATTGTAAATAACTATCTGTATAGGCTATAAATAGCATAATACCCTAATCCTTTGTAAGCTATTGAACAATCAATACAAACAAGCAGTTATTATCATTCAACCATTCAATCACTTGCAATCACACACACATACACACACTGATATCATAGCATTAATCATAGGTTTCTGCACCATGATTATTGTTTATTGAATTCAAATATAACAATCTGTTGTTATATTTTGTTTGAGAGATTTGAAAAGATCCTTGGGGGAATCAACCTGTTTGTGTTCTTATTGTTGTTTAAGTTCATAATCAGTCCTATCGTTGTTGTTAATTCCATCACTATTCTTCATCAGCTCCTCAAAGTCTTTACAGAGCTTTGGATTAGTTGACCCAAAGAAAATGTCATCTACATAAACTTGAACCAGCATCAAGTCATTTCCTATTCTTTTGATGAAAAGTGTTCCATCAATAGTACCTCTCTTGTATCTGTGCTTATAGAGATAATACCACTTCCTTGGAGCTTGATGCAGCCTATAGAGAGCTTTGTCAGCTTGCAGACATAATCAGGATGATCTGGGTCTGCAAAGTCAGGTGGTTGTTTGACATACACCTCCTCATCAATCACCCCATATAAAAAGGCACACTTGACATCAAGTTGGTAGACCTTGAAATCCTTGGATGCAGCAAAAGACAGAAATATCCTAATAGCTTCAAGTCTGCCTACAAGAGCAATAACATATGTGTAGTCAATCCCTTCTTCTTGTGTCTATCCTTGAACAACCAGTCTTGCCTTATTCTTGATGACAAGTCCTCTATCATCCTTCTTGTTTCTAAAAACCCACTTGGTAGCAATGGTAGTCTTCCCTTAAGGAAGAGGACATAGATTCCAAACCTTCTGTCTCTTGAATTGAAGCAGCTTCTCCTGCATTGCTTCAACCCAACTTCCATCTTTCAAAGCCTATTCAATCTTCTTAGGCTCTATTTGGGACAAGAATCAAGAGTGAAGACAAACATTTTTATCATGGGTTTGTCCTCTTGTTCTCACCCTAGTTTTAAAATCTCCAATGATGTTTATGATGGGATAGGACTTATGGATTCTTAGTTAAGGAATCACAACAAGTTGTTTGGATAGATCTAAATTGGTGAAATTCTAATCTGGTGCTTGAGAGTTATCCACCACATCAACAAACTTATCAAGTGAAACTTGATTGAATGATTGTGTTACATCATTGATGTGGTCAACTCTTGATTACTATCACCACCTCCATCTCCTCCTACATTGGAAATGCCTTCATCTAAGTTCTATGCCTCTGTGTTGGAATTTATATGCACCTCAGATGTATCAACTGAAGAATTGTCATGATTGTACTGATAGGATTTCCAACTGCAGGGCTAGTTATCACTGGAGCTGAAGTAGTTTGTACAATTGGTCTTCTCAGTTCACATCTTGGATCAGAATCTCTTGTTAATAAGATACCTGTAGATCCTGAAACACTCTCACAAGATTTGTTAAAACAATTGGTAACTAAATTAAGATCAAACAGCCAATTAGGACCATAACCTTTCACACTAAGTGTGTGCTCATTGAAGGTCACATTGGCTAACTCCTTAACTACTCTAGTTTTGAGATTGTATACTCTATAAGCCTTGGCTTGGGAAGAGTATCCAATGAAATGTCCATCATCTGATTTCTTAGCAAATTTTGCTATTTGATCTTAGGTATTCAAGATGGTGCAAGGACTTCCAAATGACCTGAGGAAACTATTAAAAGGTCTCCTTTTATGCCACAGTTCATAAGGAGTTTTACCAAGAGTCTTAACTACTAAAACTCTATTCTACACATAGCAGGAAGTGTTGACTGCCTCTGCCCAGAAAGTGATAGGCAGTTTAGAGTCAGACAACATGGTTCTTGCAGCTTCAATAAGTGTCCTGTTTCTCCTCTCAGCAACACTATTTTGTTGAGGAGTCCTGGGAGCAATGTATTGTCTTGCAATACCTTTTTCATTCCAAAATGCATCAAGGATTTGGTTTTTAAATTCGGTTCCTTGATCACATCTTATGATCTTGACCCTGTGATCACATTGATTCTTAATTTTTAGAATGAAACTCTTCAAGATCTCAGGAGTCTCATCCTTATTTCTAAGGAAGAAGGCCCAAGTATATCTTGTAAAGTCATCTGTGATCACCAGGCAATAAGAGGTCCTTCCTAAACTCATTACACTGGTGGGGCCAAAGAGATCCATATGTAATAAGTGTAGGGGTGTAGTGATGGAGTTCATTTCCTTTGTCTTGTGAGATACCTTGAGTTGCTTCCCTTTCAGGCATGTAACACAATGATCATCACTTGTAAACTCCTTCTTTGGCATTCCAATTACCAAATCAATATTAATTAGTTTATTCATGTTTTAAAAGTTTACATGGCATATTCTTTTATGCCAAAGGAAAGACTCATCACTATTGGCCTTAGATAGAAAGCAAGAAACTTCTCCTGAAGGGGATGTTTCCTACAAATCCATCTTGAACATGTTCCCTTTCTTGGGGGCTTTAAGCAGGATATGCTCTTAAGGAATGACCATCCTGGGTTTGAGAATAATGCACTCATGCTTATTAAAGAGAATGTTGTGTCTCTGATCACAAAATTGGGATACACTCAGAAGATTGTACCCAAGCTCCTTGAAAAAGTTTACCTTTTCAATGCTAAGCTTACTATTTATGACCCTGCCCTTTCCAGTAATGTAACCACCAGATTCTCCTCCAAAAGAAACTAGCCTTCATCACTTCTTTGAAAGTTTTGAAGCAAAGAGCCATTGCCTGTCATGTGCCTTGAACAACCACTGTCAATGATCCATACATTTTTATTAGTCTTTAGTTATTCTTGCACGAAGAGAGATGGTTAGTTACATTTGGAAACCTAAGCCTCATTGGTCTTGGGTTTGTCAAAGTGAAAAGAAGATAATTATCAAAAATAATTGATCCTATATGCAAGTTTTGAGGATCATTTGTTGTTATTGATGAAGAACTATCAGTCATATGGCCTTTCTTCATCTTCCACACCATGCTTGGAAGACTAGACTTGGCCTTCAACGCTTCAGAAGTTTTTATGACTTCAGAAGTTTTGAAGACTGGACCTTCAGAAGCTTTTGCATCCACTGCAGCAGACTTCAGTACTTCGGAAGCATTCCTTTCTTCCGAGACCAAAATTTCTTCTAAAGGTAAGTTTTCACTTATCTTTATCCTGACTTTAGAGGTTCCAAAAGAAACATCTCTTCCTTCTGAAGTTATTTTCTTCTTCTTTTTCTCAGAAGTTTTCTTCTTGTTCATATGGATAGTACTTTTGGGATAGGGATTGTAGATGCAATCCTTAGAAAAGTGAGAAGTACTTCCACACATGATGCTTTTAGTTGGCATACTTCTGAGAATCTTCTTTTGAGAGGGAGGCTAAGCCTGATCACTCTCTACTTCCTTCTTCATCTTCTTAGATGATCTTGTAGGCTTCTTGGGATGAGGCTTGCTCTTGGAACTAGATGGTTCAACCTATGCAACAGTGGTGCACATTTTATCAGCCTTCTTCTTTGAATCAAGATGACTTGGACATGAACTAGAACTCCTGGTACTAGAGTCCATGGTTATGTCCTCAGTTTTTACCACTTCAAATCCAGTAGAGATGAAAACTTGCTTTTGCTTGGAGTTGAAGGTGGCCTTGTTCTCTTGGGCTTTCTTGGACTTTCTCTTGGCTGCACTGATCAAGTTCTTCCTTGTAGACTTGGTCATCCTGGATTCATTATTCTCTCCAATAGAATAGTGACCCTTCTCTGGATAACCCTTGTCACTCTCCTCAGGTTCATCCTTCACTACCTCGTCTTTATCTTCATCCTCTTCTTGAATAGGATCTATGGAGGGAAGCTCATCTTAACAAGTTCCACACTTTAGAGATCTTACAGATAATAATGTGTGTGGAGGAGCTATCTCACTTGAACCCAATCCTTGCCTGTTCTGATAAAAAATCTTTGCATGCATGGATGAAGATATTATGTTCTTAAAGGTTTCCTCTTCAAGAACACATTTCTCTGCCTTAGCTTTGCTGATCACAAGCTCAGCTTGGCATTCAGTTAATTTAGTAATGAGATCCTTGATCTGAGTCCTGTAATTTGAGTGCTCATGCTTAAGAGTTGAAATTGTTTTCTCTAAATCTTCTATTTTAAGTTTATAGTCATTTTCAGCTCTTTTAAAATCAGCTTTTAAAATATTCAAGGACTCAAGATCAGATCTCTTTTCTAAATTATAGGACCTATACATGTTAACTTTAGCAATGCATTTAGGGGTACAGAGATGTTCCAATACGTTAGCTTCTTCATGATCAGCCATCAGTGCTTGGTTTGGAGAGTCATCTTCAACATGAAAGCTCCAGTCAAAGCCTCCTTCTTTAATAGTAACATCAGCATGTTGTTTGGGTTGGCTTGGCTTCTTAGTTCTTGGAGCTACATCAGTGTAGTTTGGTCTGGTTTGTGCTTGGCCACCATTTGTCCTTGGTGCCTTGCACTCTCAATCAAAGTGGCCCATCTGGTTATAGTTGTAACACTTCACTTTGCTTTTGTCCAGTCCAAACTTTCCACTAGCCACATTGGTAGGAAAGTTTCTCCCTGTCCTCTTGTAGAACTTATTGGCCCTGTGAGTGAGAAGAGACATTTGTTGGACTATCTCTATGTACATCAGATCATCTGGATGGATTCAGCCTAAGTCTTCAATAGTAAAAAGAAAGTTGACACAACTTTCATCAGTAGACACAAAGGCTTGTGTAGAGCTTGTCTCTTGTAATAGGCTTCCTTGGATCTAACTCTCCTTTAGTGTCTCAGGGAAGGTGATGAAGGACCCTTTTATGAGTTTTCAGGGAAGCATATGAGATGATGATATGGTTCTATGCTATCCCTTTCAACCATATTAAAGGTTGAACTCTACTGGTTGTTGGAAGAGCTACTGGATGGATTTTTCAAGTTCATTTCCATCTAGTACCCCCTAAGGATACCATATAGCTCTGTGAGAATAAGAGTAGAGAGGTTCTCAGTTCTCTTGATGGCCACACAATAGTGAGTTCATTGTCTGGGAAGAGAGAACATGAACTTCCTCACTATGTCTCTATTCTCAAGTTTTACTACAACATCAGTCAAAGTGTCCAAAATCTCAACATACCTGAAGTATTGTTGAGTCATGGTTTCACCTGTCTTATAGGTGAAGTTTTCAAACTACTGCTTCATGATATCCTTCTTGTTCTCTTTGGCTTCATCAGATCCCTCATACATCAGCTTCAGTGCATCCCAGAGCTGCTTAGTTGTCTTGCACTTCTTAATGCCTCTGTATATGGAGTTTGGAAGAGGAGTTGTAAGAGTGGTCATGGCCTTAAGATCTACATCTATTCTTTTCTAGTCTTCTATAGAATAGTCAACCATTTCCTTTGGTATCATGCCACCTCTAGCAGTGGCTGAAGAGGTGCATGGGATGTGAGGTCCTTTGACAATAGATCTCCACATCCTGCTGTCTTGAGACTTAATGAACCCTTCCATACGTTGGCACCAAGTATCAAAATCATCAGGAGTGATCAGTGGAGACTTTATCATAGTACCGATTTCTATATTAGCTTTAGCAAGTGCTGCCATTTGAGTTGTTAAGTGTTCTGTGAAACTGAAGTGTAAGATAATATCAAAAGATTATAAGGCTGATGCAACCAAAGAAGCCAAAACAACCAAGGGTCTTCCTGCATGCATGCACTGGATGTACAAGGTAGAAGTGCTTCGGAAGTTTTACACTCTACATCAGAAAATACTCTAAGTGTAAAATCTTCCGAAGCCAAAGTCCAATTTTCTGAAGTCAAAGATGAAGTCTTCTGAAGCTTCAGAGACAAATTCTTCTGAAGCCATTTTGCTGTAAAGACTGATTTCTTCCGAAGACAGAGAAGACATGCTGTCTCTGATCTACTTTACATAAAGCTGACACACTTTGCACTATAACTCTGAAGACTCACCAACTTGTATGAGTTGGCGAAAAGTCCATGCTTTGTAAATAGTAGAATAAGGTCTTTGTCTGTAACTTCCTACTTTTGTACCTATAAACCTTTTTATATTAGAAAAGGATGTGAGCTATGGCATGTCATACTCACTAGTCAAAGGCAATCTGCCTTTTGACTCTACATTGATCTTGTTGTCTAGATTAGTGTTTCCAACTATCTTTCTAAATATTGATGGTGGCAGGATTTAGTATAAAGTGTCTCAGGTCCTTGTAATTCGGATATGCTTTGTAACACTTGTAATAGAACTTGAGAGCAATATATAGCATCCTTGAAAACCATACTTGTTTGTTCTTGTTCTTAGTTCTGTCTTACTACTTACTTGTGTTCTTAGTATCATTATACTCAAACTTAGTTCCCTATTTGAACTGTTAAGTGTTCTAAACCTCTCCCTAGTGTGAGACTGATTGTGTTGACCACCTTCACACGGTCCTACAATTGGTATCAGAGCTTTTTAGGCTCTTGATTGTAAGATCTCACCATCTTTAATCCTTTTACTCTCACAAAATACTTAACATATCAAATGGCAACTATCATGAAGGCTGACATGGAAACTGGTACTATGACTAAGTGCCCACTGATCATTCCTAAAGAATTTAACACTTGGTTTCAAAGCTTCGAAGGCTTCATCAAGTTCTAGGACTTCAGGATGTGGGGGTCAGTAGTCTTTGGACCTCATGTACCATCCACCTCTTTAGCTGTTGTTGGTGGTGGTATGATACCAAAGGAAGTGGCTGATTATTCTGATGAAGACTGGAAGAAAATTGATATTGATCAGAAGGCCATGACTGCCCTCTAAACTGCTCTTCCAAACTCTATCTACAGAAACTCTATCTACAGAGGCTTCAAGAAGTGCAAGACTGCAAAGCAACTATGGGATGCACTAAAGCTGATGTATGAGGGGTCTAATGAAGCTAAAGAGAATAAGAAGGACCTCTTGAAGCAGCAGTTTAAGAACTTCACATTCAAAGCAGGTGAAACCATGACTCAACAGTACTTCAGGTATGTTGAGATTATGGATACTCTTGTTGATGTGGAGTAACTTTGGAGAACAGGGATATTGTAAGAAAGTTCATGTCTTCTCTTCCTAGACAATAGACATACTATTGTGTGGTCATTAAGAGGACTGAAAACCTCAAGACCCTTACTCTCATTGAGTTGTATGGCATACTCAGTGGCTACCAGTTGGAGAAGAATATGCAAAATTCATCTGGTAACTCCAGCGTCCAACATAGTTCAGTCCTTCATATGGTTGAAAGGGACTACAGAGAACCACAACACCAGCTTATCTGCTACCCTGAAACCTTACAGAAAGGGCCTTTCATCACCTTCCCAGAGACACTAAAGGAGAGCTACATCCCTGGAAGCCCATTCCAGGAGACAAGTTCTTCTCAAGCTTTTGTGTCTTTAGATGAAAGTACTGGAAACTTTCTCTTCACTCTTGAAGACCTGGACTGTATCCATCCAGATGATCTGGAGTATATGGAAATATTCCAGCAGATAGCTCTTCTCACTCATAGGGCCAAGAAGTTCTACAAGAGGATTAGGAGGAAGTTTCCCAGCAATATGTCTAGTGGAATGTTTGGGCTGGACAAAGGCAAGGTAAAGTGTTATAATTGTTATCAAATGGGACACTTTGCCAGAGAGTGCAAGGAACCTAAGTCAAATGGTGGTCAAGCACAAGCCAGGCCAAACTACACTGATGGAGCACACCAGAATGAAAGCCCAGGAAACATGCTGCAGTTGCTAAAGAAGGAGGCTTTGACTGGAGCTTTCAGGTGGAGGATGCTGCTCCAAACCAAGCACCTATGGTAGATCATCTTGAAGCCAAGGTATTGGAACATCTTTGTACACCTGAATGTATTGCTAAAGTCAATAAATATAGGTCTTATAACTTAGAGATGATATCAGATCTCGAGTCCTTAAATATCTTAAAAAGCTGATTTTAAAAGAGCTGAAAATGAATACAAACTGAAAATAGAAGATTTTAAGAAAACCATTTCAAATCTTTAGCATGAACATATCAACTACATGACTCAAAAAGATCTCATCACTAAGTTAATTGAATGCCAGGCTGAGCTTGTGATCAGCAAAGCCAGAGCAAACATGTTCTTGAAGAAGAGAACTTCAAGAACATGATATCCTCATCCTTGCATGCAAAAGTTTGTTATCAGAATTAGCAGGGACTAGGTTCTACTGAGAGAGCTCCTACACATACTCTATTGTCTGTAAGACCTCCAAGGTGTGGAACTTGTAAAGATGAGCTTTCCCTCATAGACCCCATAGATGAAAAGGATGAAGAGGAGATAATGAAGGATGATTCTAAGAAGAGTGAAGAAGATCATCCTAAAAAGGGTCACTATTCTACTGAGGAGAGTAAAGAATCTGGGATGACCAAGCCTAAGAGGAAGAACTTGATAAATCAAGGCCACTTTCAACTCTAACTAGAAACAAGTGTTTAAATCTATAGGATTTGAAGCGGTAAAGGCTGAAGACTCAACTTTGAGCTCTAGTACCAGGAGTTCTAGTTCATGTCCAAATAATTCCATCAAAGAGTAGAAGGCTGATCAACAGTGCATCACTACTACACAGCCTGAACCATCCAGTTCCAAGAGCAAGCCTCACCCTAAGAAGCTTGCTGCATCATCTACGAAGATGAAAATGGAAGTGGAAAGTGATCAAGTTCAGTCTTTCTCTCAAAAGAAGACTCTTAGAAGGAAGCAAATGGATTGCATCATGTGTGGTACTACTTCTCATCTTACTGAAGATTGCATCTACAATCCTAAAAGTATTATTCACCTGATCAAAAAGAAAACCTCTGAGACAAACTTGCTTCAGAAGGAAAATCTTTTTCTTTCGAAAGCTCCAAGGTGAAAATGAAGACAAGTGAAAACTTGCCTTCGGAAGAAATTTTGGTCTCGGAAGAAATGTATGCTTTCGAAGTACTGAAGCCTACTGCAGTGAAAGCAACACCTTCTGAAGGTCCAGTCTCCAAAATACAAAAGTTGTTAAAACTTCCGAGGTGTTAAAGGTCAAGTCCAATCTTCCAAAGATGGTGTGGAAGATGAAGAAAGACTAAGTGACTGAAAGTTCTTCATCAACAACAGCTAGTGATCCTCAAAGCTTGAACATTGGATCAGTTACTGTTACATTGTCTTCAATAACCTTGATAAGCCTAATACCAAGGCTTGGGTTTTCCCAACTGGGACATACAAAGCCCGACACCCTTAAGACTATGAAGAAGCCAACTGCTGGCTTCTCAGGGGTAGAAACAGCCCTTGTCCTACAAAATGTTTGAGCTCATTACTCAAGGTGACAACCTAGCAGCACCAGCTAGTGTTGAACCTATACCTTCTACTTTCCAACCACCTATACAGCCAAAAATAACCATCACCTACCAAAGAAAATCCAAACGAACCCCTGCACATGCTACTTAGTTTGTGTAGGCCCCTATATCATCACGGATGCAGGAGGAAGTGGACACTTGAGCTCCCACTTCCCCTGAGAAGCAAGCCACTCCCATCTCTCAAATGATTAGTGCTGAGGTTTCTCATGCTCAGCCTGTTGAGCTCACAACCCCAACAACCTTAAGCCTTCACTCATAGTCTCAACATTCTAGTGAAACACGTTCCGGGGACAGTTACCATCCCTAGCCACTGGATCTAAACCAACCAATTCCTAGCCTTGATTTCTATGATGATGAAGACATGGGCTTCAGTGAGTACCATGAGTTTCTCTTCTCCACCCCTACTCAAGGAGAGATGAGTGCCCCTGTCTTACCCATGTCTAGCCCACATCATCTAACCCCCACTGAGGTGGATCTTCCCGAACCTGTTCAGGAGATCCATATGGAAGAGGCTTTCACTTTAGAAAGTGATTACATCATCAGACCTCGACCATGGCAACCCAGCCTCTTAACACTTCTCTTGAAGTTGTCATGATGCAGGGGAAATCTAGAAGCCAAGAACAATATGCTGGTGATGAGGAAGAAGACATTAGTCCTATTCTTTCATCCCCCAGTGATTCTTCTGATAAAGATGAGGGGAGTCTGAAACTAAAGGTGCACACACTGACTAAAACTTGCACATATTTAGTCTCTAAGATTAGTCACCTGAAATCTCAGGTGACTATCTTACAAAAGAGGGTCAATGACCAGCAACTTGAGATCACCGATCTCAAGGGCAAGTTAGCTAATAGACCACTAAGAACAACTCAACCAAGTCCACAAGAACCTGTTAATGTGATAGACTCAACCCCAGCTCACTTATGAAAGAAAGTGATGCTATCAAAAAGGGGGAGAAAGTCAGAACAGTCACAGAACCTTGGAGTTTTTCTCAGAGTATGGACTAGAGGATTCACCACCCTTACATGCAATAGTCCATACTCAGCAACCTCCTCAAGTCCAAATTGATGTGGACTCTCTCATATACAGCCTATTTGAGGAGCGTATACCTAGAGCCATGTCAACTCCATTTCTTCACCCTGAGAACCCAATCTTAGGATGAAGGTATGACATAGAAAGAAGGGCTTTTGTCATCTCTAGAGCTCAGGGTCAACAAGAGATCTTCAATTTTACAAACCTAAGTTTCTATGAGTGCATCCATCTGGTTGATCTTCCAATTGTCAACCCAAGCCAAAACAGATAAGCTGAGAGATTAGCAGATTGAATTCAAGGAAGGGTGCTAGAAGAGTTCAAGATGAGATCAAAATTATATAGACAGAGGCTAGCAGGTGAGATTTTTGGTCAACTGGATGTTGAGGTGGACCCTAAGATTAGCTTTAAAGGGAAAGCCTTGACTGAAGGCTCAGAAGTTGAGCCTGTGAACCTTGAGACAGGATCTCCTTCAGCATCTAGTACCCTCAGTGAGGCACCAGCTACTGAAGGTGCTTCACATCCTCTTTATGGCCAGAGCTTGACTAATGAATGAAGTAATGAAGGCCAAAGCTCTCTCCACCCTGAGTCACTAAGGCCTGTGCATGACAAAGGGAAGAGGAAAATGACCTCTGAGGAGTTAGAGGAGGAGAAGAGAGAAAAAGGAAGAGGAAGCTAAGGGGAGAGAGTTAAGGAGGGTCCTCAGGCTTCATGCAAGCTGCCCCCAGGCCAAACACTCAAGATGATGAGTTGAGGGTAGCCAGGCTAAACTGCCTGGGGACCATGAACTATAACATTGATGAACTCATATCTCTCCCCATAGAAGAGTTAAATGAGCTGGCTGACAATAAGTTGTCAAAAGAGAGGAAGGAGGCAGAGGATGCAGCATTTCTCCTCAAGATCAATGAAGAAAGAAGACCGAAAATACTCTACAAACATGCTCCTGTCCTCTCCCCAGTTCAAGAAAGTCCTGAGACAGAGACTGTGTCAGCTGCACAACCTCAGGTAGACAAGAAAGCCTGAAAGAATGAATATGATCAACTACCTGAGTGCCACAGGACTCTATCAGGAAGCTGTACTTCTTCCCTTATCCTTTGAATACATTGATTTTGAATATCTAAAGCAGTTGGAGGAACAAGCTACAAAAGAAAGAAAAGCTGCCAAGAGAAAGTTAAGGGAAGAAGCTGCAAGGTCAAGGACCATCATCCATAAAATCCAAAAGAAGTTTGAATACAGACAAAGGATGATGAGCTTCTTGAAGCTATACGGATTCTCTGGAAGAAGGCTTGGTCCTATGTCTCTATCCACTATGGATGAGCATATAAGAGTGATCAAGAAGAAGATCAAAAAGGGAGAGCTTGTAGACTTGCATTCTCTACTAAGTCCAGCTCAACCTGAAGTTTAGGTGAAGGTTGAACCCCCTAAGACAACACAACCTGAACCTAGAGCTGCATCACAGCCAACTTTGTCTTCTGATCTACAGTAGGGTTCTCTTCTCCTTCTGAACCTGTGAGAGAAGAGATCCCAACTGAGAAAGACACAACAGAACAATCTGGTGTTGAATACTAGTCCTTTGAGTTAAAAACTTCACAGGGGAGGAAAAGGATGGTCAGGAAAAGTGTTTCAAAGAAGAAGAAGAAGACCAAGGCATCCACCTTTACACCTCAGGATGAGTCAGAGCATCCTGAGGTAGTGCATGAAGAGGCTGCTCAACCAACTCCTATTCAGGTATACCCATCTTGTCCTGGAGTTTTGCTACTAATCCGGACAGATGGTATGTCATCAGAGATCAAGGAGGTCAAGATGTCTACTTCCGGCAAGACATGCTTGATCTTCCTCTACATGATCTCTATGATATGAGAAGATACTATGAGAGACTTAGGGATCCTGACCAGATGATGAAGAGAGGCTTGGTCTTAATCCTAATGAGGACTATCAACATCTGAAGAACTTCTCTATTTTGATAGTATCAGCCTAGGGGGAGTTTGTAAGATAATATCAAAAGATTATAAGGCTGATGCAACCAAAGAAGCTAAAACAACCAAGGGTCTTCCTGCATGCATGCACTGGACGTATAAGGTATAAGTTGTTTGGAAGTTTTACACTCTACATCAGAAAATAATCTAAGTGTAAGATCTTCCAAAGCCAAAGTCCAAATCTTCCGAAGCCAAAGATGAAGTCTTCTGAATCTTCAGAGATAAAGTCTTTCGAAGCCATTTCATTATGAAGACTGATTTCTTCCAAAGACAGAGAAGACATGCTTTCTCTGATCTACTTTATATAAAGCTGACACACTTTCTGCTACAACTCTGAAGACTCACCAACTTGTATGAGTTGGTGAAAAGTCCATGCTTTTGTAAACAGTAGAATAATGTCTTTGTCTGTAACTTCCTACTTTTGTACCTGTAAACCTTTTTATATTAGAAAAGGATATGAGCTATGGCATGTCATAGTCACTAGTCAAAAGGCAATCTATCTTTTGACTCTACATTGATCTTGTTGTCTAGATTAGTGTTTCCAACTGTCTTTCTAAGTATTGATGGTTGTAGGATGTAGTATAAAGTGTCTCAGGTCCTTGTAATTTGGATATGCTTTGTAACACTTGTAATAGAACTTGAGAGCAATATACAGCATCCTTGAAAACCATACTTGTTTGTTCTTGTTCTTAGTTCTATCTCACTACTTACTTGTGTTCTTAGTATCATCATACTCAAACCCAGTTCCCTATTTGAACTATTAAGTGTTCTAAACCTCTCCTCATTATGGGACTAATTGTATTGACCACCCTTCACATGGTCCTACATGAAGTGATAAAAGATGGTGAGATCTTACAATCAAGAGCCTGAAAAGCTCTAGTACCAATTGCAGGACCGATGATGGGTGGTTAATGCAGCAATTTTACATGATGGAGAGATAAGAAACACTTAGTAGATCTAATAGGAAACCGGTTAGAGATGATGTAAAGAACACAAGCAAAACAACAAGAATCAGAACACTCAAATATGGTTTTCAAGAATGATGTATATTGCTCTTAATTTCTTACCATTATTACAAAGCATACATAAAGATACAAGTACTTGAAACACTTTAAACTACATCCTACATCCAGCCATACTTTGAAGGCCAACTAGATACACTAATCTAGATAACAAAATCAATGTAGAGTCAAAAGGAAGATTGCCTTTTGGCTAGTGACTATGACATGCCATAGCTCACATCCTTATCTATTACAAAAAGAATAAAAGTACATAGTTGGAAAGTTACAGACAAAAGACCTTAATCTATAGTTGACAAAAGCATGGACTTTTCACTAACTCATATAAGTTGGTGAGTCTTCAGAGTGGCAGCAGAAAGTGGTTCAGCTTTGGTCAAAAGGTGATTTAAAGAAAGCATGTTTTCTCTGTCTTCGGAAGAAACCAGTCTTTGTCTTTGGAAGAAATCAGTCTTTGGCTTTGGAAGTCTTTGTCCTTGAAGATTCAGAAGACTTCATCTTTGGCTTCGGAAGATATGGTCTTTTGGCTTTAAAATATTTGATACTTAGCATAATTCACTAAGTTGTTGTAACACCCGAATTTTTTTAATGGCCAAAATGGAAAGAAAGAAAATAATCTTGATTAAAGAAGGCAATGACAAAAGATGAAGGGTGCATTGTGTAAATATGTATAAAAGTCAAAGAGTATGAGTATAAGAGCATGGTCTCCCATGCTCTTTCTGCTGCTGCAGCTCGACAAACCAAAAGAAGAAGAACTGAAATCCTCATTTCTCCCGGTCGAATTGAGAAGAAGAAGAATCTTCAAGGTTAGTAGGTTTTTGTGATTAATTGATTCGGTTTCTTTGAGGTTTCAACCTTAGAAATTGATTTCTATATGTATGTGGTGTTTTTGTGCTTGTTTATGTTTGTTTTAGGTGTTTTGAACTCTAAGGTGCGGCCAAGTTAGTGGAGATCTACTTGTCTTCTACAATAGGTGAGTTCTAGGACCCCGATTCTATGTTTTCAAACTTCTTTGGGGCTGAAAATGCATTTAAAATGTTTTACAACCGTTATGTATGATAACTGTGTATGTATGTGCATGAACTTCTATGTTCTATGAGGTTGTAAGCTTGTTCTAAGAGTTTAGCATGATAGATCTATGTTAAGAAGGTATGAAAATGAGGTTTTAGAATTGGTTATAGCATAAGTCTCATTTACAGGTCTGATGGTTCATCCGCATTTACTTTTATTCACCCGCATTTACAGTTGTTCACCCGCAGTTGCCTAAATTCAGCCTAAGTGTCCATCAACATTTTTTTTATACATGGGCATTTGCTACAGTGTCCATCAGCATTTCTTTTTATACATGCGCATTTGCTACAGTGTCCATCAGCATTTCTTTTAAGACAGAATAATTACCAAGTGTTCATCCGCATTTGCAAGTTGTTCATCCGCATTTGCAAGTTGCTCACCGTATTAGTTTTTGTTCACCCGCATATCTTTAAGACTTAAGGAATTTTCTGGAATTTTAGGAGATCAAAATTAGGGTTTGACCATGGTTGACTTGATGCTTGTATCTGATTATCTTATGCATGTTATGCGCTGTCCTTATGTGCCTATTATGATATTAACATGCGACTTTATGTGGATTGCCTATGATCATAAAGTATTATCATTAATAAAAGGGAAAGATTAATGTTTATGAAAAGTGGAACATAATGAACTAATGAAAAGTCTTGCAAGCAAATGAAAAGGAGGTTCACAGCTAGGGTTGTTAGCTCAACTGTGTGCAGTTTGGCTAACCCATGAGGATGCACGCAGGAGTCAATCCTTGAGATTGACTAATATGTACGAAATAGGATCCTTGTCGCTTGACCCCAAGACTGAAGTTGCTTTATGCACAACGATGGGGCATAACATATGAATGGATCTAGATTACAGTGCAAGATAACAATGAAAGTATGAAAAGAATGACTATGAACGATGATGAAAGATAATAATGATATAACCTTGATGTATGTATGATGCATGATCACATCGAAAGAAAGTTATGATATTTGAAAGAGTATTTTCATATACAACTCTTTCGAGGTATTTTATTGATTTTAAAACTAGAACTCACTCAGCAAAGCTGACTTTTATGCGTTTTCAGTTGGCAGGTAATTACTGAGGATGGCACTCGGGGAGGCTACTCGTCGGGATTTGGCTGACATCCATTCAAGAAGATAAAACTGTTGTTTCGTAATACAACTAATGATCTTATCAAACATGTATTACTTAGCAACAACATTTATAAAGTTAATGAATGGCTTTTGAAGTTTAAACTCCGCTACATTGTGATAATAAATTATGAAATATTTTATAAATTGTGCTATGATTGTCCAACTGTGAGGTCTTCTGGAATGGGGCCTTACAAGTTGGTATCAGAGCCAAAGTTTAAGAGAAATAGGTAAATATTTTCAAAAACCTAAACTTAAACTGAAAATGGGATCGAATGGAGGGATGCCAGCCCAAGTTGCTATGTGCCATCAGGTATTTCTTTTCATAACGTTAACTGGCATTATGTGCGCATGCTATTTGCTTTATGTGCTCTTAGTAGATTTGAATACTGATGTAGTCAGGATAGGAAATGCTTGGGGAATGGAGAGTAAAGTAAGTGGCTAATCACAACTGGCCACTGTACTTAGGAACTTACTATACTTAACATTAACTGAGCTATTACCTTGAATGACTGTGCTGGTGTTTGAATCTTATACTGTTTGAGGATGGCTGGGGGAAGATCTTCGAAAACTTCTCGTGGTGGAACATGGGGTGTTCGTGGTAGGCCATGTGCCACAAGAAACAAGACCAAGACTGCAGAGGCGGCTCATGCTGAGCCCGATCTTCATCACCCAGAGGGCGGTGATGAGAGTGCCAACTTAAGAGCCTCGGTGAACGAGGCAGTGGTGGAGGAGGTTCACTAAGTCATGCAGACGATCCTACGTATGTCGTGACTAAAGTGATCCAAGCTGTTAGGGAAGATGAAAAGAAGGAGAAAGAGGAGGAACAGAGAACTACTACTGGTAGAAGGGGTGACGTGAGGGATCACACTGAGGAGGAGGAGTTGGATGAAAGAAGGGGAGCCTCTAGTGATGACGAGGATGTGATAGTGCGGGAAACCCCCTACCTTCAACGGCAATGGCAATGCCGTAGCTGCTCACCGCTGGATACGAGAGATGGAAGCGGTGCTGGAGATTAGTGAATGTTGGGAGGACCAGAAAGTGAAGTTCGCCACATACTCCTTCGTTGACACTGCACTGTGTTGGTGGGACAATCTTGTCCAGGCCGAGGGTAATCAGGCCATCGGAAGAATGAAGTGGGGAGAACTAAAGAAGTTGGTGATCGAGGAGTTCTGTCCTCGTCGGGAGCTCGACAAGATCGAGAAAGAGTTCTTACAGCTGGAGGCGGGGACTATGACCCACCAGCAATACACCGCCAAATTCAACGAGATGGTGAGGTTGGTGCCCGATCTGGTTACGCCAACATCAAGGAAGATCAAAGGTACATCCAAGGGTTGCCAGCTAACATTCGTAGGCATTTGATCACTGCCCAACCGAGCACTTTCAGGTCGGCAGTGGATTTGGCGGGAAGATTGTATGATGAACAGGAGGTGGCGGTGGTTGAGGTAAAGAAGACTGGTGGTGGCGATAGGAATTGGAACGGGAAGAGATTCAGGCATGGTGGTTTCACCCCGAATAACAAGAGGCGAAGGGTGGATGACCGCCGAGTTGTTACTGCAGGCTCGGGGTCGAGGAAGTGTGACAAGTGTGGAAAGGAGCACAGTGGGGAATGCCTCTTGGGGTCGAATATTGCTTCAAGTGTGGGAAGCCTGACCATATGACATAGATGTGTGGGATCCGACGGTGCTTCAACTGTGGCGAGGATGGCCACATGAGCAGAGACTGCAAGAAGCCAAGGGCAGAGAGCTCCGGGGCAAAGAAGAAAGCCGAAGAAGGAGGGCAGAGGGGGAGTGCTAGAGCATTCACTATGACGCGGGAGGAATCCCGGGTAGACCCCGAAGTCATGTCAGGTACGTTTCTAGTACAACACACTTGTGCCTCTGTATTATTGATTCTGGTGCTAGGAGGAGTCTCATATCTGCTGCTTTCTGTTCTAAATTGCCTGTTAGGAGTAGGAGCATCGATGAACCTTTTGACGTAGAAACTGCTATTGGTAAGTCTACCAGAATCTCTGATATTATGGAAAGCTGTGACATAGAACTAGAAGGCCATAAGTTCTCTGCTAAGCTATATGTGATGCCCATAGGCGGATTTGATGTAGTACTGGGGATGGATTGGTTAGCAGCCTATGAGGCGAACATCGTGTGTCGGAAGAAGATGATTCGGTTAGTTGCACCCGATGGGAGTTCAGCGACAGTTTATGATGATCGCGTCACTACGATTCCGAAAGTGATTTCGATGACAATGGCAGAGAAGTGTACAAGGCGCAGATGTTATGCCTACTTGGCATACGTGAAAGATGTGGACGTGTCGATACCACAATTATCAGAAGTGCCAGTGGTACGTGATTTCCCGGATGTGTTTCCCGAAGATCCACCAGGTGTGCCACCGGACCGTGAGATAGAATTTTAGATTGACCTGATCCCCGGTGCGCAGCCCGTTGCCAAAGCATCGTATCGGTTAGCTCCGTCTGAGATTAAGGAACTGATGGATCAACTGCAGGAATTGATGGACAAAGGGTTCATCAGACCGAGTATCTCTCCTTGGGGTGCTCCGGTCCTATTCGTCAAAAAGAAGGACGGTAGTATGAGAATGTGCATAGACTACCGTGAGTTAAACAAGTTGACAGTGAAGAACAGATACCCCCTACCAAGGATTGATGACCTGTTTGACCAACTTCAAGGTGCCAGTTGGTTTTCCCGAATAGATCTCCGATCGGGTTATCATCAGTTGAAGGTAAAGGAGCAAGACATTCCTAAGACAGCTTTTCGCATGCGTTATGGACATTACGAGTTCCTCGTTATGTCTTTCGGTTTAACCAACACGCCAGCTGCCTTTATGGATTTGATGAATTGAGTGTGCCGACCAATGTTGGATAAATCAGTGATTGTGTTCATTGATGATATCTTGATTTATTCAAAGAGCAAAGAAGAACA
Organism: Flaveria sonorensis; assembly: GCA_025506505.1. Lineage (NCBI taxonomy): Eukaryota > Viridiplantae > Streptophyta > Magnoliopsida > Asterales > Asteraceae > Flaveria > Flaveria sonorensis. The sequence goes on from CM046437.1 coordinate 32,741,171, forward strand.
TGCCAATCACATACGTGAAGTGTTGAAGACACTTAGGAGAGAAAAGTTATATGCTAAATTCTCTAAGTGTGCTTTCTTGTTACGCGAGGTTCAATTTCTGGGTCATGTGGTGAATACCGAAGGAATTATGGTGGACCCGGCAAAGGTTGAGGCAGTGATGCAATGGAAGTCACCAAAGACGCCATCGAGATTCACAGTTTCTTGGGTTTGGCGGGTTATTACCAAAGGTTCATTCAAGACTTTTCCAAGATAGCCTCACCCTTGACTAAGTTGCAAGGATGTAAAGTTCGTGTGGGGTCGGGAACAAGAGGATGCTTTTGAGGAGTTAAAGGCAAGATTAACTTAAGCTCCTGTCCTGACATTTCCGAAGGAAGTGAAGACTTAGTGGTGTATTCAGATGCATCTTATTCTGGACTGGGTTGCGTGCTAATGCAACGTGGACGAGTGATAGCTTACGCGTCCTGACAGTTAAAGACCCACGAAGTTAATTACCCCACTCATGATTTAGAATTGGTTGCGGTTGGCTTTGCATTGAAGATTTGGAGGCACTATTTATACGAGACCAAGTGCACAATCTTCATGGATCATAAGAGCTTGAAATACTTCTTCGAGCAGAAAGATCTTACCATGAGGCAGAGAAGGTGGTTAGAGTTGATCAAAGACTATGATTGCGAGATCCATTACCACCCGGGTCAGGCCAACGTAGTGGCCGATGCCCTTAGCCGGAAGGAGAGACCTGAGCCAATTCGGGTGAAGGCATATCAGTTGGTGATGACCTCAGACGTGATGACACAGGTCAAGGAATTTCAGAATGAGGCATTGAAGGAAGAACGCCTTAACTCTGAACGAATGAGAGGTCTAGTTGCGGAGTTGGGAGAGAACACCCACAGGGTTAAAACCCGCTTCGGACGGATGTGGATTCCTCGATACGGGGATCTACGTGGGAGAATTATGGATGAAGCTCATAAAACTCGATACTCCATTCATCCCGGTGCTACCAAGATGTATCAAGATATGAAGAAGGACTACTGGTGGCCGGGTATGAAACGCGACGTGGCGGAGTATGTGAGTAAGTGCCTTACTTGCTTGCAAGTGAAGGCAGAACATCAGAAACCATACGGGAAGATCCAACCGTGGATATACCCGAGTGGAAGTGGGAGCACATCACCATGGACTTCATCACGAAGCTGCCCCGTACTGCAAGGGGGTACGATACCATTTGGGTGATAGTCGATTGCTTGACAAAGAGTGCTCACTTCCTACCAATCCGCGAGACGTATTCATTTGAGAGATTGGCGGATCTATTCATCAAAGAGATTGTAGCTCGTCATGGTGTGCCGGTGTCTATCGTGTCGGATCGTGACACCCGGTTCACGTCGAAGTTCTGGAAGAGATTTCATGATGCCATGGGGACGAGACTACATATTAGCACGGCTTACCATCCTCAAACAGACGGTCAGTCTGAGAGGACGATCCAGACGCTCGAGGATATGCTTCGTGCTTGCATGATCGACTTTGGGGAAATTGGGATGATCACTTACCGTTAGCAGAGTTCTCGTACAACAACAGTTATCATGCCAGTATTGGTATGCCGCCATACGAGATGCTATATGGTAGGAGGTGTAGAACGCCCGTGTGTTAGGGAGACATTGGGCAGAAAGAATTGGGAAGCATCGAAGTGATTGAGGCTACGACTGAGAAGCTGGAAAAGATCAACACCTTTATGAAGGCAGCCAAAGATAGGCAAAAGTCGTATGCCGATAAGAGGCGTAGACCCATCGAGTTCAACGTGGGTGATAAATTCATGTTAAAGGTCTCACCTTGGAAAGGGATCATCCGATTCCGGAAGAGGGGCAAGTTGAGTCCAAGATACATAGGGCATTTCCGAATCGTTGCACGAGTAGGAGAGGTGGCCTACCGTCTAGAATTGCCCGATGAGTTAAGTGGGATTCACCCGACATTCCATGTATCTCATCTAAGAAAATGCTTAGCCGATGAAGATATGATTGTACCATTGGATGATATTGAAGTGGATGAATGGCTCAATTATGTGGAGCAACCAGTGGAAATCATCGACCGAAGGAGAAGAGGTTGAGAAATAAAGTGGTTCCACTTGTGCGGGTACAGTGGAAACATAGAAAGGGTTTTGAGTCTACGTGGGAGACCGAAGTAGAAATGAGGCAGCACTACCCTCAGTTATTTGAAGAATGACAGGTTTCGGGGACGAAACCTCTTTAAGGGGGTAGACTTGTAACACCGAATTTTTTTAAGGGCCAAAAGTGGAAAGAAAGAAAAGAATCTTGAATAAAGAAGGCAATGACAAAAGATGAAGGGTGCATTGTGTAAATATGTATAAAAGTCAAAGAGTATGAGTATAAGAGCATGGTCGCCCATGCTCTTTCTGCTGCTGCTGCTCGACAAACCAAAAGAAGAAGAACTGAAATCCTCATTTCTCCCGGTCGAATTGAGAAGAAGAAGAATCTTCAAGGTTAGTAGGTTTTGTGATTAATTTGTTCGGTTTCTTTGAGGTTTCAACCTTAGAAACTGATTTCTATGTGTATGTGGTGTTTTTGTGCTTGTTTATGTTTGTTTTAGGTGTTTTGAACTCAAGGTGCGGCCAAGTTAGTGGAGATCTACTTGTCTTCTGCAATAGGTGAGTTCTAGGAGCCCGATTCTATGTTTTTAAACTTCTTTGGGGCTGAAAATGCATTTAAAATGTTTTACAACCGTTATGTATGATAACTGTGTATGTATGTGCATGAACTTCTATGTTCTATGAGGTTGTAAGCTTGTTCTAAGAGTTTGGCATGATAGATCTATGTTAAGAAGGTATGAAAATGAGGTTTTAGAACTGGTTATAGCATAAGTCTCATTTAAAGGTATGAAAATGAGGTTTTAGAACTGGTTATAGCATAAGTCTCATTTACAGGTCTGATGGTTCATCCGCATTTACGTTTGTTCACCCGCATTTACAGTTGTTCACCCGCATTTGCCTAAATTCAGCCTAAGTGTCCATCAGCATTTCTTTTATACATGGGCATTTGCTACAGTATCCATCAGCATTTCTTTTTATACATGCGTATTTGCTACAGTGTCCATCAGTATTTCTTTTAAGACAGAATAATTACCAAGTGTTCATCCGCATTTGCAAGTTGTTCATCCGCATTTGCAAGTTGTTCATCCGCATTTGCAAGTTGCTCACCCACATTAGGTTTTGTTCACCCGCATTAGTTTTTGTTCACCCGTATTTCTTTAAGACTTAAGGAATTTTTTGGAATTTTAGGAGATCAAAAATTAGGGTTTGACCATGGTTGACTTGATGCTTGTATCTGATTATCTTATGCATGTTATGGGCTGTCCTTATGTGCCTATTATGATATTAACATGCGACTTTATGTGGATTGCCTATGATCATAAAGTATTATCATTAATAAAAGGGAAAGATTAATGTTTATGAAAGTGGAATATAATGAACGAATGAAAAGTTTTGCAAGCAAATGAAAAGGAGGTTCACAGCCAGGGGTTGTTAGCTCAACTGTGTGCGGTTTAGCTAATCCATGAGGATGCACGCAGGAGTCAATCCTTGAGATTGACTAATATGTATGAAATGGATCCTTGTCTCTTGACCCCAAGACTGAAGTTGCTTTATGCACAACGATGGGGCATAGCATATGACAGGATCTAGATTACAGTGAAAGATAACAATGAAAGTACAAAGGAATGATTATGAAAGATAATAATGATATAACCTCGATGTATGATGCATGATCACATTCGAAAGAAAGTTATGATATTTTGAAAGAGTATTTTCATATACAACTCTTCCGAGGTGTTTTATTGATTTTAAAACTAGAACTCACTCACCAAAGCTGACTTTTATGCGTTTTCAGTTGGCAGGTAATTTGCTGAGGATGGCACTCGGGGAGGCTACTCGTTGGGATTTGGCTGACATCCATTCAAGAAGATAACACTGTTTTTCCGTAATACAACTGATGATCTTTTGTAACTGTTTTCAAACATGTATTGGTTAGCAACAACATTTATAAAGTTAATGAATGGCTTTTGAAGTTTAAACTCTGCTGCATTATGATAATAATTATGAAATGTTTTATAGATTGTGCCATGATTGTACAACTGTGAGGTCTCCGGGAACGTGGCCTTACAGTTGTATCAAATCATCTAAAGTAACTTCCATGCACTTAAGTTCTGCATGCTGAGAGATCTTGATTGTTGTTTGGTTGCATTAGTCTCTAAGAGTATTACTTACAAGTTTCTATTATTTTATTCAAAAAATAATGAGCCATTGATCTTAATACATCAAAGGTGTTGATTTGGTTTATTGGTTTTCATAATTTATCTTGGTTTTCATTTCAACCCAACCTATATATATATCACATACATACATACATATATACGTATATACATATATATAGGGTCAGGATCATTACAGAACTACTTTTATTATAAGAACCAAAAGAACCATTGATTCACATATATGTAAATAACTCTTGTGATGCTTGGCCGTTTTACATATGCGTAAATCATACATGAATAAGAAACTAGGTAAAACAACTAAATATCATCAGCCTTAATTTATATTTATCTAAATCAGTGGTTTGTAATTTACTTTAATGTAAATTAATGGTTATTTTGGTTCTGGAATTAAAAATGGTTATGCAAAGATTCTATATCTATATATATATATATATATATATATATATATATATATATATATATATATATATATATAGGTTCAAATAAGAAATAAGTTTTCCTTAAGTATGATAAGAAGTAATAAGATCATGACATGTGGCATAATTAAAAAGAGAGTTAAAGGGTATTTTAGTTAAAAACATAATTATCCCTTGTTATTTTTTATATTTTGACAAAATCCAGCACAATCCTAATCCCCAAATTTCTACCTTTCTCTTTCCATGGTGGATACCTCCAACACCACTGCTCCACCACCTAACTCATCATTGCATCAAACTAATTCATTATCATTTGCCAGTAAAATCCTAAACCCCTAACTTTTATCATGATTTTCTTTCAGATACCTTTCAGATTATGAAGTATAGTAATCCGCTAATATCGGTCATGAGAAGCTACATTTTTATAATCATACAGTTGAGGTCAGTCCTTTTTGGTTTACTATTCTTGTTTGTTGTTTTGACATAATACATCTTAGAAACAACACATGATATTTTGTTGTTTTGATGCAAAACTACATAGAACATGTTACGCAAAGCAACGCACAAAACTATGCTGTTTGACGCAAAGCAGCACAAAACTTTGCTGTGTGACGCATGTTTTGAGGAGATACAACACAAACAGTTCTGTGCTATTTTGATAAAATACAACACAAAAACGTTAAAATACAGCACAATTTCGCATCGTGTATTATTTTTTTTGTAAAAAATATAACAATACTATACTTAATTTAAAGAGAAAAAAATTATTGATTTTATGGTGCAATTTGTTTTAAAAATAAATCTATTATGAAAAAGTTATAAACGTTTAAAAAAATTGAGAAAAACTCAAAAAATTCAACAAAAGTGGTTACATACCCAAAATACCCTTTCACCTTTTTCTTTCCTACACATTCATATTAACCATTGTTTGAAAATAGAAGACTAAGGTCATTTGGTAGCCTTCTTAGGCAAAATACATTTTAATGGAATATACACACACACACACACACACATACACACACACACACACACACACACACACACACACACACATATATATATATATATATATATATATATATATATATATATTACACCTTAGGTTGTAGACTTATTCACCAGCTTGCACCGCCGGCCACCACCATCGTTGGCCACAACCACCGCCAGCCCCACCACAGCTAGCCCTTATTATCTTTAACTCTTTCAATGAAACATCACCACCATTTCACCATCATCATCATTGATATAATCATCATCATCATCATCATCATCATCATTATCATCAACACCTCCATCGTAACATCACCATCATCGGACCATCTCCATCATCTCCACCTCCACCATCGCTTCATCATCCATTATTGCTCCAAATCCGCCTTCCATTTTCCCTTGTAATAGTATCGCTAGTTAGGTAATAGTGTACTAATAAAGGGACAAGCTAGTTTGATTAGGGTTCATATTTCTATTGGGGTGTTCGTTGGTGTTTGGTGGTGGGTGGTAGCGGAAGGGTGGCGATTGAAGGTGATGGAAATGGTTGGTAATATGGTGGTGGTTACATGGTAACAATAGGTATGTGGTGGCTAGATAATGGTGATGGTGGCCGATGGGGAAAAGGGGGAGGGTTGGGTTTTTCTAAAGTTGAAGTTAATACAAATGGTCCCTGAATCATAAAAGGGTATTTTAATAATTTTATTTAAATTTAACAGACGTATTAACGCCTATTAGTTTTCACACCCAATATCGTTACAAATTTTAAAACACAATACCTAACGTGTTACTTTAAATTCTTCATACTCAAACGTATTATTTTAAATAAATTATAAGGACCATTTATGTAATTAACTTTAATATTTAATTGTTGCGAAAATGCAAAATATGGGGTTGCAAAGGATAGAACATAGGCCATCTGTGTTATTTAATAATTTAAGTAGGTTTCAAATAAATGGTCTTAAATGAAAGTTCAAATCATCAAACAAATCTTTGTTTCCATTGAATATCTCACATTCACAATTTAAGTTTGAACATTAAAAAACAAAAAATGTTACTATAGTTTTTGAAAAATAATATAATATATTGATAAATGTATATTAGAAAAGTTTAAAATACAAAATGATATTTTTACTGGAAGTGTAATAACTAATATCGACCTTGATCTAGAAATGAACGCTTCATATTAGAGATGAAATAATCACGCATGGAAAGGGGTCTGAAGTGTAACACCCAAAATTTCTCGTCAAAATAAAAGAAAAGAAAAGTATCTTGAAGAAAACGAAAAGGGGCAAAAGTGGAAGGGGGTTATGTGTAAAAAGTACAAAAGTCAAATATTTTATTAATATTTGAGTATGGCCGCCCATTTTTACACCCACAACTTGCTTCTTTTCGACAAAAGAAGAAGAAGAAGAAGAACTGAAGTGCTCTCTCGGTTTTTGCAAGAAGAAAGGCTGGTTTTCGTAATTGGTGAGTCTTATATGTGATTATTTGTTTGGTTTTGTTGGGCTTTAACCTTGAAACCGATTTTTAAGTGTTCTATGTGTTCGGTTGTTTGTTTTGGTGTGTTTTAGGTGTTTTAACTCTCGTGCACACAAGTTTGGAGGAGTTTTACTTGTTGGTTGCATTAGGTGAGTTCTAGACCCCGGTTTTTATGTGTTTTTAAAATTTTGGGGCTGAAAATGCATTAATCAAAATGTTTTACAACGGTTTAATATGTACCCGTATGTATATATGTGTTTATGTTTGTATTTATGGTTGTATATGTGTTCTTGATGCTTAGAATGATGGATACAAGCTTATAACAGGTTAGAATACATATTGGGTTTGGAAAAAGTCTAAAATATGCACAACTGTTGGTCATGCGCCCAAATAGGGCTTATGCGCCTGAAAAATTTGACTTAGAAAAACATAAGAGTGGTTCATGCGCCCAAATAGGGCTAATGCGCCTAAACAGTACCTCATGCGCCTGAAAATTTTATCAAAATAGACTAACTGTTAGGTCATGCGCCCCAATAGTACCCATGCTCCTATGTTCCTCATGCGCCTACTGCCCAGTGACTAAGTGTAAGTACATGCGCCCATATAGTAGTCATGCGTCCAGAAGTTCTACCCAGGTGCCTAAGTGTTTAGTCATGCGCCTGCATAGTACTCATGCGCCCAAGCAGTACTCATGCGCCTACATAGTGCTCATGCGCCTAGAACACTTAGAAAATATTCTGAAATTTTGAGAAAAAAGAAATTTAAGGAATTTCTCTGGGATGTTTTGATGATTGTAATTGTTTATTTTGTGCATGTTTTAGGCTGTTCTTATGTTCCTTATTCTGTATCTATTTTATGGCTATAAGTGGTGTGATTGTATTCATATACGCAAAGTATTATCCTTAAAGAAAGTGAAAGATTAATGACTAATGTACAGTGGAACATAATAAATGAATGAAAAGTCTTGCAAGCAAATGATAAAGTAGGTTCACAACTCATTGAGAGTTGCTAGCTCAATTGTGTGTAATATAGCGTGTGATCTTGGCTAACCATGAGGTGAACACACACAGGGGGATCAGTCTTAGTGATTGATCCATACGTACGAAACGGGGTCCTTGTCACTTAACCCGAGAATGAGGTGGCTGTGTGCCCAACGATGGGGGTAAAGTTATGACAGGACCTAGAAATAGTGAAAGATAATGAAAAAGTACGAAACGAACGAATGCATACGATAATGAAAGATAATAAGTTTATACCTTGATGTATGTAAGATGAATGCTCACGTACGAAAGTAAAGAAAGCATTTTATCAAAAACGAGTATGTTTCATATATTAACGATACGGGTTATTTTAATGCTTTAAAACTAGAACTCACTCAGCAACGCTGACTTTTATGCATTTTAAGTTGGCAGGTAATTATTGCTGAGGATGGCACGCGGGGGAAGCTACTAGTCATGGCAAGACTGGCATCCATTCGATCTTAATGAGATTGTTGTTTTGTAATGCAATTAAAAGGTCTTTTGTAACTCAAGAAACAATGATGTATTGCTTAACAACAGTAATTATTAATGAGATGAATGGTTTTTGTTAACTGATCCGCTACTGAAATTTTATGAAATGTGTAATGTTTTATATGTATAATGCTATGATTGACCAACTGTGAGGTCTCCGGGAACAGGGCCTTACATGAAGGGATTGATTTGAAAATAGCTTACAATTGCTGACTTTTTTCAGGTTCACCAATTTATTTTAAGCGCATATAACTTTTTTATACAACCTTTTTTTAAATTACACCGTAAATCCAAGCATTTTATTCTCTTTAATTTGAGTATAGTATTACTATACTTTTTAAAATCAACATTTTTAAGATATCTAGGGATTATCAAACTTATCATTTTTAAAATAGTGATCATCTATCTCGTCTCACTAATACTATAACAGCGATGAACATTAGTAGATGGCCATACTCATCTGGCTCGTACATTTAACATATTTACCTATGAAAATGATGCACCCTTGACTTTTATAACTGTAACACCCTCATTTTTCATGTTCAACCTACTTGCTTAATTTTTTTAATGATTATAGTTCTTTTATATGTAACCATTGATTGAATTCAATAACCTATTTGTAAAAACTATCTCATGTTCTACAGATTGTAATTCATTGTGTTACTATTGCATGCTAGTATGATTCTATGATAACACGTGTGTAAACACTAGATCTTGCTATTAATAATTTCATGGAAATTCCCAGGCATTAATCATAGTTTAAAACAATGATAATTTCATACGTAAATAAAATACATAAACTATAATGGTGAAAATTTACATATGTGTAACTTAGAGTTTAAATGTGTAACTTTATCAAAAGGATAAATATTGAATTAATTAAATTAAGTCTTATGATTATCTAAACATGATAATATATAAATATCTAAATATGCATGGATAATTACAAAGTTATTTTGATTGAAAAGTACTCTTGAAAAAAATAACTTATTAACTTATGACTTTTCAAAAATTGCTTTAATAAAGTGTTTAGATTAGCTTATAAACTAAAACATTGTAAAATAACCAAAAATACATAATTTAAAAATTAGGGGAGTTAATAGTAGGTAGTAAAGGGGTATAATAAGAAATTAAACTACAAGTAGTTTTCAAAAGTTAATAAGTAACCTACTCTTTACTTTTCAAAACCTACTTTTTACCTTATTTGAAAAGTCAGTTTGAAAAGTAATTTTGGGTTTGACAAACACTGTTTTTGACTTATTAACTTCTCAAAAAGTTAATAAGTTAAAAGTTATTTCTCAAAAGTAGTTGCCAAACATGCACATATAGGGGCTATTTAAAATAAAAAAATGTATTTACCTAAAAAGTCTAAGAAAAGATCTTAGCTCTCTATTTTATTAATCAATGGTTGAGATCAGTTTTTAAGCATAAAAGTGGTCCCAAAAGTAGTATGGAAAAAGCCACTTTTGTTGACTTTTTTTCAAATTCCCCACTCCTTTTAAACGTTTGTAATTTTTTTATTCGATATTATTTTTTAAAATTAGTCGCACCATAAAATCAAGCGTTTTATCCTCTTTAACTTGAGTATAGTTGTATGGATTGAACCTAGAAGCTCGGGGAATCAAAATCAAGATGATCAAGATCATTCACGTGAGAACCTGAAGTACCCTCGCGAGAAGTTGTATTTCGCAAGAGAACACTGTAGTTCACGCGAGAACTAGTTTGGTTAGTATAACTAGTTAGTTTTTGATGTAATTTAGAAAAGCTTTTTCATTTTCCTGATTTTGCATGTATTTGTAATTCTTCAAATCAGAGAGCAATTCAAACGAAGTTTATTTACACTTAAGTTCATCTTATTAATAGTTCGATCTTCTTACCATGTTGATTATATTCCGCGTTCTTATCACGAGATGGATCTGAATTGTTATTTGATGATCCTTACAATTGGTATCAGAGCTTGGTATGCTCTAGATCGATTGGATTGAAGATTGATAAGTTTGTGAAGTATTCTTGAGCTACAAAACCTAATTCCTTTAAAGTTTACTTGATTTCTTCTGTTTGTGACCATTTTGAAGATGTCGAGTGCTGGTATGCATTTGATTGAAGATTTGATGGTGTTTACTTTATCAATTGAGCTTAATTGAATCAAATTAGAGACAATTAGGGTCATAAATTGAACCTAAATCACTAATTTGAAGTTTAACAACTTAATTTTGTACAATTTGGTGAAAAATTAAAATTGGAATCATCGAAGTTGTGCAAAATCGAGCAGGCGACAACTTGGTTTTTGCACGCGAAAAGTAAGTATTCGCGCGAAAAGTTCATAATTCGCAAAAGTTTGTTGAAAGTTTGTTGGAAAAGATTTCTTTCGCGGTACAAGTTCAACTGTAGGAACCTCTGAGGTTATGAGGCTGATGCAACCAAAGGATACCAAAACAACCAAGTCTTCCAACATGCACTAAGGAACAAAGAAGAACTAGCTTTGGAAGTTTTACACACTCAAGTAAAATGCTAAGTGTAAAATATTCTGAAGCCAATGTTCAGAAGAAACTACTGAAGAAACTTTACACTAAGTGTCAAGTCTTCCGAAGCCAAAGACTCAACTCTTCCGAAGGTTAAAGATGAAGTCTTTCGAAGCTCTCAAGACAAAGTCTTCCGAAGCTGAATAAAGACAAGACTGATTACATTAGAAGAGAGAGAAAAGACACCTTTTCTATCAACTTTATCATAAAGCAACCCCCTGTCCGCTGCATGCTCTGGTGGTTCACCAACTATTATAAGTTGGTGAAACTTCCATGCTTTATGATAAAGTAGATAAAGTCTTTGTCTGCAAGTTTCTGTATTTGTTTCTTTTTGGCTTTTTGTAATAGGAGAGTCAGTGAGCTATGGCCTGTTATAGTCCCTAGTCAAAAGACAATCCGCCTTTTGACTTTAGGCTGATCTTGTTGTATAGATTAGTCACATCCAACTGTCTTTTTGCATATTGACGGTTCTAGGTTTAGTATAAAGAGTCAAAGGTTCTTGTATTTCAAATATCAGTGCAAACACTTATAATAGAGCCTAAGAAGCAACATACTACTTCCTTGAAAATTATTTCTTGTATTCTTGCTCTTACTTTACTTGTGTTGTGCATTGTATCATCTGTTTAAGTTCTAAGTTCCCTATTTCAATTGTTAAGTGATCCTAAAGATCCTTCTAAGTGTGTTAACTAAGTGCAAAGTCCCTTTTTAACGGTCCTGCATTTGGTATCAGAGCATTCCAGGCTCTTGTTTGCAAGATCTCACCATCTTCAAAACCTCTTAGTAACACACATCACTTAACTCTTCAAATGGCAGCTATCTCCAAAGCTGATATGGAAACTGGAACAATGACAAAGTCCCCACTGATCACTCTTGAGGATTTTGACACTTGGTGTCAAAGAACGGAAGGCTTTATCAAGTCTCAAGATTCCAGGATGTGGGAGTCTGTTGTCCATGGACCTCATGTACCATGCACCACTTCAGCTGCTTCTGGTGGTGGCATGATACCAAAGGAGAGGGTTGACTTTTCTGATGAAGATTGGAAAAGAATTGATATTGATCAAAAAGCCATGACAGCCCTCCAAACTGCTCTTCCAAACTCCATCTATAGAGGTTTCAAGAAGTGCAAGACCGCCAAACAGCTATGGGATGCACTGAAACTTATGTATGAGGGTTCAAATGAAGCCAAGGAGAACAAGAAAGATCTCCTGAAGCAGTAGTTTGAAAATTTCACCTTCAAAACAGGTGAAACCATGACTCAATAATACTTATGGTATGTTGAGATTGTGGATACTCTGGCTGATGTTGGGGTGACCATTGAGAATAGGGATATTGTAAGGAAGTTCATGTCCTCTCTTCCAAGACAATGGACACACTATTGTGTGGTCATTAAGAGGACTGAAAACCTCAAAACTCTCACTCTCACTGAGCTGTATGGGATACTCAGTAGATACCAGATGGAGATGAACATGCAAAATTCATCTGGTAACTCCAACACTCACCAGAGTTCAGCCCTTCATGTGGTTGAAAGATATAGTAGAGAACCACAACATCATCTCATCTGCTACCCTGAGACTTCACAAAAGGGTCCTTTCATCACCTTCCCGGAGACACCAAGAGAGATCTACATCCAAGGAAGTCCCTTCCAAGAGACAAGCTCCTCTCAAGCTCTTGTCTCCACTAATGAAAGTTCAGGAAACTTTCTCTTTACTCTTGAAGACCTGGATTGTATCCATCCAGATGATCTGGAATATATGGAGATAGTCCAGCAGATGGCTCTTCTCACTCACAGAGCCGAGAAATTCTACAAGAGGACTGGGAGAAGGTTTCCTAGCAATGCTGCCAGTGGCAAGCTTGGGCTGGACAAGAGCAAAGTCAAGTGTTACAACTGTAACCAGATGGGACACTTTGCTAGAGAATGCAAGGCACCCAAATCAAATGGTGGCCAAGCCTCATCCAGGCTAAACTACACTGAAGGAGGGCATCAGAACAAGAAGCCAAGGCAGCAAGCTACAGTTGCTGTTGAAGAAGGAGGCTTTGACTGTAGCTTTCAAGCTGAAGATGCATCTCCAAACCAAGCACTCATGGCTGACCACGATGAAGCCAAGGTACTTGAACATCTTTGCTCTCCTGATTCTATTGCTAAAGTAAACAGATACAGGTCCTACAACTTGGAAATGAGATCTGACATTGAGTCCTTGAATATTTTAAAAGCTGATTTTAAAAGAGCTGAAAATGACTATAAACTTAAGATAGAAGATCTTGAGAAAACAGTTTCAACTCTTAAACATGAGCAAACAAATTACAAGAGTCAAATTAAGGATCTCATTACCAAGTTGACTGAGAGCGAGGCTGAGCTTGTGATCAGCAAAGCCAGGGCAGAAAAATTTGTTCTTGAAGAAGAAACCTTCAAGAACATGATATCCTCATCTCTACATGCAAAAGTGTGTTATCAGAACAAGCAGGGACTGGGATCTAGTGAGATAGCTCCTCCACACTCTGTACTATCAGTTAGATCTCCAACGTGTGGAACTGGTCAAGATGAGCTTCCATCCATAGACCCCAGTGATGAAGAGGATGAAGAGGAGAAGGTGAGGGATGACTCTGAGGTGAGTGAAGAGAGTCAATCCAAAAAGGGTCACCATGCTCCTAAGGAGGAAAAAGAAGCTTGTTTGAGCAAAACCAAAAGGAAGAACTTGATCAAAAGAGAAAAAAGAAGATCAAGAAAAGCTCAAGAGGTCACGACCACCTTTGATCCCAAACAAAAACAAGTATTTATCTCTACAGGGTTCATGGTGATAAAAGCTAAAGATCCTGCCAAGAATTCTAGTATTAAGAGTTCTACTTCAGCTTCAACTCACTCCAGCAACAACAAGAAGATTGATCAGCTGTGTGTCACTGTTACACAGCCTGAACCATCCATTTCTAAAAGCAAACTTCACCCTAAGAAGTCTGCTGCATCATCTGAAAAGGTGAAAGAAGAATAGGAAAGTGTTCAAGCTTAGTCTTCTTTGGAAAAGAAGGCTCTCAGAAGAAAAGATTTAGATTGTGTTATGTGTGGTAGTACCTCACATCTGGCTAAGGATTGTCAATACAATCCAAAGGGTACTATCCACATGATCAAGAAGAAAACTCCTGAGAGGAAGAAGAAACAAATAGCTTCAGAAGGAAAATCTGTTTCCTTTGGAAGCTCCAAAATGAAGAAAAAAGCAAATGAACCATTGCCCTCGGAAGGAAAATTGGTCTCGGAAGAAAGGAATGCTTCCGAAGTACTGAGGCCTGCGACAGTGAAAGCAAGATCTTTCGAAGGATCTGTCTCCAAAGCTTCCGAAGCCACAAAAGCTTCCGAAGCATTGAAGGTCAAGCCCAATCTTTCAAAGGTGGTATGGAAGATGAAGGAAGGCCATGTGGCTAAAAGATCATCATCAGAAACAACAAATGATCCCTAAAGCCTGAGCATAGGATCTATTACTGTTTCATTGCCTTTAACTCATTCTAATAAGCCCAAGACCAATGAGGCTTAGGTTTCCAAATGTAACTAAATCATCTCTTTTTGTGTAGGGACAGCTAAAGACCAACAAAAATATCTGGATTGTTGATAGTGGTTGCTCTAGGCACATGATTGGCAATGAGTTCTTGCTTCAAAACTTTGAAAGGATTGATGGAGGACCAGTTGCTTTTGGAGGAGATGAAGGAGATTACATTACTGGCAGGGGCAAGGTTACAAATGGTAAGCTCAGCATTGAGAAGGTAAACTTTGTCAAAGAGCTTGGATACAATCTTCTGAGCGTGTCCTAATTTTGTGACCAAGAACATCACATGCTCTTTATTGAGCATGAGTGCATTGTTTAAAAGACCGGGTTGACATTCCTCCTGAGCATATTTTTCTTAGAGCCCCCAGGAGAGGGAACATGTACAAGATGGACTTGCAGGAAGCATCTCCATCTGGAGAGGTTTCTTGCTTTCTATCTAAAGCAAATAGTGATGAGTCTTTCCTTTGGCATAAAATAATGTGCCATGTAAACTTTAAAAACATGAATAAACTGATTAAGAATGATTTGGTAACTGGAATGCCAAAGAAAGAGTTTACAAGTGATGACCACTGTGTTGCATGCCTGAAAAGGAAGCAACACAAAGTGTCTCACAAGCCAAAGGAAATGAACTCTATCACTACTCCCTACACTTGTTACATATGGATTTGTTTGGCCCCACCAGTGTAATGAGTCTAGGAAGGACCTCATACTATTTAGTGATCATAGATGATTTCATAAGATTCACTTGGGTGTTTTTCCTTAGAACTAAGGATGAAACCCCTGAAATCTTGAAGAATTTCATTCTGAAAATTGAGAATCAATCTGATCACATGGTCAAAATCATAAGATGTGATCAGGGAATTGAATTTAAAAACCAAATCCTTGATACATTTTATGATGAAAAGGGTATTTCAAGACAATATAGTGCTCCCAGGACTCCTCAGCAAAATGGTGTTGCTAAGAGGAGAAACAAGACACTTATTGAAGCTGCAAGAATTATGTTGTCTGACTCTAAGCTGCCCATCACCTTCTGGGCAGAGGCTGTCAACATAGCCTGCTATGTGCAGAATAGAGTTTTAGTACTTAAGACACATGGTAAGACTCCTTATGAATTGTGGCACAAAAGGAGACTATTTATTGGTTTTCTCAGAACATTTGGATGTCCTTGCACCATCTTGAATACCAAAGATCAAATAGCTAAGTTTGCTGAGAAATCAGATGATGGACATTTTGTTGGATACTCTTCTCAAGCCAAGGCTTTTAGAGTATACAATATCAGAACTAGAATCATTGAGGAGCCAGCCAATGTGACTTTCAATGAAGTCTGGATTGGCTATTTGATCTTGATTTAGTTACCAATTGTTTTAACAAATCTTGTGAGAATGTTTCAGGATCTATGGATAACAGGTCAACAGAGGATCCTGACCCAAGATTTGAGCTGAGAAGACCAAACAAGAAGACTACTTCAGCTCCAATGGTGACTAACCCTGTCATTGAGGCTCCAATCAGCACAAGCATGACAAATACTGCTGATTCAATTGAATTACCCTCAAATTCCAGTTCAGAGGCTCAGAATTCAGGTGAAGGAACCTCCAATGCATGAGGAACGGGTGGTGGTGACAGTGATCAAGAATTTCTTGATGCTGATAACCACTCCATTGAAGACAACATCAATGATGTCACACACTCATTGGATCAAGTTTCTCTTGATAAGTGTGCTAATGTGGTGGGGGACTCTTCTTTGCCAGATCAAAATTTCTCTAATCTTGATCTGTCCAACCAACTTGCTGTGATTCCCCAACTCAGGATCAACAGGTCACATCCCACCACAAACATCATTGGAAATGTTGACTCAGGGGTGAGAACAAGAGGACAAACTCATGACAGCCATGTTTGTCTACATTCTTGTTTCTTATCCCAAATTGAGCCCAAGAAATTTGATGAAGCTCTAAAGGATGGAAGCTGGATTAAAGCAATGCAAGAAGAGTTGCTTCAAATCAAAAGACAGAAGGTGTGGAACTTGTGCCCTCTTCCTCAAGGGAAGACTGTCATAGGTACCAAGTGGGTATTTAGGAACAAGAAGGATGATAGAGGGATCATCATCAAAAACAAGGCTAGACTGGTTGTCCAAGGTTATACACAAGAAGAAGGAATTGATTATACTAATGTCTTTCTCCTGTAGCAAGACTTGAAGCTGTAAGGATATTCCCTGGCTTATGCTGCATCCAAGGATTTCAAGGTCTACCAGCTCGATGTGAAGTGTGCCTTTCTTTATAGGGTGATTGATGAAGAAGTTTATATTAAACAACCACCGTGCTTTACAGACCCAGATCATCCTGATTATGTGTGCAAGCTTGATAAAGCTCTTTATGGACTGCATCAAGCTCCAAGAAAGTGGTATGAGACACTATCAACATACCTCTGCAATCATGGATACAAAAGAGGTACTATTGATGGAACTCTCTTCATCAAAGATACAGGGAATGACACATTGCTAGTTTAGATATATGTAGATGACATCATCTTTGGTTCAACTAATCCAAAGCTCTACAAAGACTTTGAGATGCTGATGAAGAATAGATTTGAAATAAGTGCCATGGGGGAACTCAATTTCTTTCTAGGAATTCAAGTGAAGCAGGTTGAAGATGGCATCTTCATCAGTTAGTCAAAGTATGTACAGGACATACTTACAAGGTTCAAGATGACTGATTGTAAGGTTGTTAAGACACTCATAGCCAGATACCATTCCCTTGGTCCTGACCTTGAGGGGGAGTGTGTTGATGAACATCTCTACAGGGCTATGATTGGGTCACTTATGTATCTTACTACTAGCAGGCCTGATATCATGTTTGCCATATGCATATGTGCAAGATATCAAGCAAACCCCAAGATGTCACACCTAATCACTGTCAAAAGGATTCTTAGATATCTCAAAGGTGCTCAAAATCTAGGCCTTTGGTATCCAAAGAATTTAGACTTTAATCTGTATGCTTATAGAAATAGTGACTATGGTGGCTGCTACATGACTGCAAAGTCCACATCTGGGGGGTGTCAATTCCTTGGTGGAAGGATAGTCTCTTGGCAATGCAAGAAGCAATCCTGTGTGTTTGCATTAACTGCTGAAGCTGAATACATTGCTGCTGCCAGCTGCTGTGCTCAAGTGCTTTGGATTCAAAATCAGATGCTAGACTATGGATTCAATTTCAAAGAGACTCCCATCCACATAGACAACAACAATGCCATCTCTATTACAGAGAATCCTATGCAGCACTCAAGGACCAAACACATTAACATCAGGTATCATCTGATTAGGGATAATTATGAAAAGGGGTTGATAAAACTAATCAAGGTTAACACAAATGGACAATATGCTGATCTGTTCACAAAAACTTTTGATGAGCAGAGATTTAAGTATCTTGTATCAGCCATTGGGATGATTAACCTTGAATAGGTTTTTCTAAATAACTTAATCAATCTTACTTCCTAATATTGTGTGTCCTAGGTTATCTATTAGATCACTTCATAAGCTTAGTTCTCTTTGGAGGAAAACAAATTTTCAAAATGATATCTTTTAGAGTTATGAAAATTTACCTTCGAAAGAAATAAAATTGCCCTCGGAAGAAATTTACAGCTTATCTGACAATTATCTTCGGAAGAAATACATGAAGTATCTTCCGAAGCTTAAGTTGAGTATAAGCTCCTAAATACATTTTAGAATAAATTTCTTCCGAAAGCAATTAAGTCTCGGAAAACTTGTTTATTTCTTCCGAAGCCAAAATTTTCAAAACTCTTTGAAATATCTTTCGAAGAAAAATTGCCTTCGGAAGCTTTTTTTGTTTGAAAAGCTTCCAAGGCTAAAATAACCTTCAGAAGTTTTGCAACTTCCAAGAAAACTACCTTTTTGGGCGCCTTTTTCTGAAGTAGGACCCACTTGCGGATTTCACAGTTTATCTTTTGCTTTAACTTTGTTTCAAATCCTGAGTATATCTCCCTAAATGGTCCTATCTTCATCTCTCTACTCTCATTGTTCTTTAACCTAAAATTACCCCCAAATTCATCTTCTTCTAGCTTCCTTCACTGCAAAGCTTCTGCAAATGGCAAATCTTGATCGTCGAAACGACCCAGATTTCACCATGCATCTACATAGGCAACACAACCAGGTTGCTCTGTTAAACTCTGAGAAGGATCCAAGCTTCTCAGATGTTTATAGATATCTTTCTTTGTCTCATTATCTCACCTCCCTTACAATTGATCCTCCCCTCTATGAGGATTAGTTGCTTGAGTTCTGGTGGACCTGTCAAGAGGTCACCTTGGACGGAGAGAAGGCACTGTCTGCCACAGTGCAGGGGAGGACACTGTTCATCACTCCAGCCATCATCAACACCCATCTTCAGCTGGATGATGAAGAAGGTGAAATGTCCTTCCCAAAAGCTACTATCAACCATTCCTTTGAGAAGATGGGATATGAAGGTGACTTCACAGTCAAGACCTTCAGGAAGGGGAAGGTCTCATACCAGTAGAAGTACCTCCTCCATGTTGTCATCCACAGCTTGTCTAACAAACATGGAGGATGGGACCAGATTCCAGAAGACCTCTTCTTCATTGTCCATGGGATGGTTCAAGGGGTCAAATTCAGGTATTCTTAATTTGTTTTTACAAATTTACTTGCGAATTTGGACTCCCTAGAATATTACATGTTCCCCCGGTATGTTCAACACATTCTCAACTGTGAAATGGGACCATAGTTAAGGGGAACATGTAATGTTCTTAAACTTGCACAAATGAGGCCCGACATTTTCAAAATATTGAAAAAGCCAACTATTGGGTTCTCAGGGGTAGAAACAGCCCTTGTCCCAAAAATGTTTGAGCTCATTGCTCAAGGTGACATCCTAGCAGCCCCAGCTAGTGATGAACCAACACCCTCCACATCTCAACCACCATCAAGGCCAACCAGTAGCCTCACTTACCAAAGAAAAACCAAACGAACCCCTGCATCTACTATTGAGCATATGCAGGCCCCCATATCATAACCCACACAGGAGGAAGTGGACACTAGAGCTCCCACTTACCCTGAGGAGCAAACCACTCCCATCCTTGACACAAGCAGTGCTGAGGTTCCTCATGCTCAGCCTGATGAGCTCACATCTCCTCAAATAACCTTAAGCCATCACTCGGAGTCTCAACACTCTGGTGATCAACCTTCAGGGGAAAGCTACCATCCCCAGCCTCTTGATCTTAATCAACCCATGCCCAGCCTTGACTTTTACTCTGATGAAGAATTAGGTTTTAGTGAGTACCATGAATCTCTCCTCTCCACCCACACTCAAGGTGAAATGAGTACTCCTGCCTCACCCACTTCTAGCCCACATCAGACATCACAAACTGAGGTGGATCTCCTTTAGATTGTCCAGGAGATCTATGTGGTAGAGGATTTCACTATTGATAGTGATTACATCTCTAAGACCTCAACCATGGCAACCCAGCCTCTTGAAATTGTCATAGAGCAGGGGAAATCCAGCAGCCAAGAAACCTATGCTGGTGATGAGGGAGAAGACTCAGGTCCAATCCTCTCATCCCCCTATGATTCTTCATCTGAAGATGAGGGGAGTCTGCAACAAAAAGTGCACAAACTTTCAAACATGTGCACCTACTTTGTGTCCAAGATAGTTCACGTGGAATCTCAGGTGACTATCTTGTAGAAAAGGGTCAATGACCAGCAACTTGAGATCACCGATCTCAAGGGTAAGCTAGCTGAGAGACCAATGAGATCAACTCATCTAGGTCCACAAGAACCTGTGGATGTCATGGATCAATCTCCCAGCTCACCTATGCAAGAGGATGATGCTACCAAAAAGGGGGAGAAAATCCTAACAATCATAGAACCTGGGAGTTCCTCTCAGAGTATGGACATAAAGGACTCACCATCCTCTCTTGCAGTTGTCCATACTCAACAACCTCCTCTAGACAGTGATCTACATTTGTTAATACAACAACTGTTTGAGGAGGGAATACCAAGAGCAATGTCTGCCCCTTCTGAGAACCCAATCTGGGGTTGGGGGTATGATAGTGAAAGGAAAGCTCTTGTACTCTATAGAGCTTAGGGTAAACTAGAAATCTTAAACATTTCAAACCTGAGTTTCTATGAGGGTATAAATCTGGTAGATTTGGCACTTGTCAACCCAAGCAACAACAGACAAGCTGCTAGACTAGCTAGTAGAATTCAAGATTGGGTGCTGGAAACATTCAAAAGGAGATCAACACTATATAGACAGAGGCTAGCAGTTAAAGCCTTTGGTCAACTGAATGTTGAGGTGGACCCTAAGATTAGCTTCAAAGGAAAAGCCTTGACTGAAGGCCCAGAGGCTGAGACTGTGAACCTTGAGACAATATCTCCTCCAGCACCCCATACCCTCAGTGAAGGCCAAAGCTCTCCTCAGCCGGAGTCATCAAGATCAGTACTTGACAAAGGAAAAAAAAACTAATTGCTGAGGAGACTGAAGAAGAAAAAAGAGAGAGGAAGAGGAAGCTGAGGGGAGAGAGTTCAAGTGGCTCCCCAGGATTCATGCAAGCTGCAATTCTGACTACCCATGTTCCAAACACTCAAGAAGATGAGTTAAGGGCAGCCAGACTTAATTATCTAGGGACCAAGAACTACAACATAGATGAACTCATCTCTCTCCCCTTAGAGGAATTAAATGAACTGGCTGACACTAAGTTGTCAAAAGAGAGGAAGGAAGCTGAGGATGCAGCCTTAGCATAAAGAGGAAATGAGAAGAAAAAGAATATACATGAATATTCCTGTCCTCTCCCCAGTTCAAGAAAGCCCTGAGTCAGAGGCTGTGGCTGCTGATCAACCTCAGGTAGTTAAGACAAAGATGATCAACTACCTGAGTGCCATAGGCCTCTACCAGACACATGCACTTCTTCCATTGCCATATGATTACATACTGTTTGAATACAACAAACAGCTGGAAGAGCAAGCCAAAAGAGATAGGCAAGCTGCTAGGAAAAGGGAAAAGGAAGAAGCTGCCAAGTCAAGAGCCATCATCAAGAAAAGTCAGAAAAAGTCTGCAGATAGGTAGAAGATGATGAGCTTCTTGAAGCTGTATGGGTTCTTCAAAAGGAGGCTTGGTCCCAAGTCTCTATCCATAATGGATGAGCATATAAGGGTAATCAAGCAGAAGATTAAAAGGGGAGAGCTTGTGGATCTCCACTCACCATTAGAACAAGCTCAACCTGAAGTTGAGGTAAAGGTTGAACCTTCAGAGACAACACAACCTGCACCTGAAGCTACACAATAGCCAACTTCATCTTCTGATCCACAGCAGGGTTCTTCTCCCTCTCCTTCTGAACCTGGGAGAGAGGAGATCCCAACTAAGAGGGAATCCACTGAAGAACCTGGTACTGAAGACCAACCCTCTCAGTTAAAATCATTTGGGAGGAAAAAGAGGATGGCCAGAAGAAGATCCTCTAAGAAGAAGAAAAGAAGAAAGGCATCCACCTCCCAAACTCAGGATGAGTCAGAACATCCTGAGAAAGTGCATGAAGAGGGCTCTCAACCAACTCCTATCATAGTAGAGCCTCTCTCTGTTGGAAGACCAATTCTATCATGGACATTTGCTGAAGATCCTGATAGATGGTATGTCACTAGATATCATGGAGAACAACATGTCTACCTCACTAGTGACATGCTTGAACTCTCTCTGTATGATCTCTATGACATGAGAAGGTACTTCATGGGTCTGAAGTATCCTGATCTGCTGATGAAGAAAGGAATTCTGAAGATTCTCATATGGACTATCCCAGTCTGAAGACCTCTCTGTTTTGGTAGCATCAGCCTAGGGGGAGTTTGTAGGAACCTCTGAGGTTATGAGGCTGATGCAACCAAAGGATACCAAAACAACCAAGTCTTCCAACATGCACTAAGGAACAAAGAAGAACTAGCTTTGGTTACACACTCAAGTAAAATGCTAAGTGTAAAATCTTCCGAAGCCAATGTTCAGAAGAAACTACTGAGGAAACTTTACACTAAGTGTCAAGTCTTCCGAAGCCAAAGACTCAACTCTTCGAAGGTTAAAGATGAAGTCTTCCGAAGCTCTCAAGAAAAAGTTTTCCAAAGCTGAATAAAGACAAGACTGATTACTTTAGAAGAGAGAGAAAAGACACCTTTTCTATCAACTTTATCATAAAGCAACCCCCTGTCCACTGCATGCTCTGGTGGTTCACTAACTATCATAAGTTAGAGAAACTTCCATGCTTTATGATAAAGTAGATAAGGTCTTTGTCTACAAGTTTTTGTATTTGTTTCTTTTTGACTTTTTGTAATAAGAAAGTCAGTGAGCTATGGCCTGTCATAGCCACTAGTCAAAAGGCAATCTGCCTTTTGACTTTAGGCTGATCTTGTTGTCTAGATTAGTCACATCCAACTGTCATTTTGCATATTGACGATTGTAGGTTTAGTATAAAGAGTCAAAGGTTCTTGTATTTCATATATCAGTGCAAACACTTGTAATAGAACCTAAGAAGCAATATACTACTTCCTTGAAAATTATTTCTTGTGTTCTTGCTCTTACTTTACTTGTGTTGTGCACTGTATCATCTGTTTAAGTTCTAAGTTCCCCATTTGAAATGTTAAGTGATCCTAAAGATCCTCCTAAGTGTGTTAACTAAGTGCAAAGTTCTTTTTAACGGTCCTGCATCAACCTTTCACAAAATTCAGTTACAAAACTATCCGCGCGACAACTTGACACTAGAAGCCTATGCGAATAGTGTGGGTCAAGAATGTTTTTGCGAGAACTTTGAGAATCAAGTATTTTCGAAAAAGTTTAACTTCCAACTTTCAAAAATGGCAAATCTGAAAAACATCACCGCTACCCTTAACGTCGACAATGAGATTGGCATAAGTATAAAACCTCCAAGACGTCTCAGTTAAGAAAATTATTCCAATTGGGTTTACCGATTCAAAAATCATGTCATTTACACCGAACCCCGAATGATACGGTCAATCAAAAAAGGACCATACATTCTTGTGTATAACAATGACAAGGGAGAGTTGGTACCCAAACCTAAATATTTATAGGATAAGAAAGATATGAAGAAGCTTAAGCTTGATGGCAAAGCGTATGCTGCCATCATAATGGCACTCACTACTGAGATAGCTCAAATGTTTAAGGATTTCAGAAGAGTTCAAAAGTTATGTGATGTAATGGAAGAACAGATCATGGGTAATGAGGACATGAGGGAAAGCCAAAAGGATATGTTGAACCAAGAGTTTAACATGTTTAACCATATCCTGGGTGAGACATTGAAGGCTTAAATGTCTAGATTTATAAAACTGATAACAAAAATGAAGAGTGCAGGAATCACCTTGGAGACTATCTCTGTTAACAAGAAGTTGTTAAACTCGTTGCCTTACAACTAGAACAACAACTGCACCACTATCAAAAGAACAAAAGATTTGTTTACGTTTTCTCTCAGCGATCCAATTTACACTATTAAGTCATATGAGATGGATGACAAAATGAGAGCTGCAAACCATTTAAACACCATGGGAGCTGAAGTGTCTGCACTGTATGCAAAAATGGCTAGTAATCCCAATTACTATGTCAGCTATTCCTAATTATGTCGACAACAATCAGCCAACTTTGTTAATCCAAATGTTAAAAAAAAACATCCATGCCTCTCATCAAAACCAATTCTCTCCGATGCAGCCTCCATCCCAATCTCAGGTTTATCCACACCGTAAATCCTAACAATCCACTCAACAAACTTTTGTTGTAAATTCCAACCCATCCAAGCAAACCATCCAAATTGCTAAAGAGTATCTGGCTCTATTCACAACCTTTATGAATAACTATGAAGCTTTCATGGCTAGAAGACTTAGGACACTATTAAAATTCGATAAATGATGGATCGAATATTGCAATCGTATTGTTGCCGTTTATCAGATCTGTGATGCGGAATCCCACAGACTTGTTGATGATTTCAAGTGAAGATCTATTGCAAAATTTAATGTATGATGATGAATGAATGATGAACAATCAAGAACACATTCATAAATATTTCATTCATTCATATGTATGTTTTATGCTAGGAGATTACAAAGGGAGTTTGTAAGAAAAATCTCTCTCACACACACTCAATCTAAATGTTTCTCTCACTAGCCTAATTCTCAACCATGCTTGCTTAGAGAGTTCTTGCTTACTTTCTAATGGTTAGCGCATAAAATGACTACACTTAGTCTATTTATACTCTTTACATAAATGAACAAAATTACATTTAAGCCCTAATAATTACACAAATATTCTTCAACGTTTGATAAATTCTCTATTGCTGATGCGTGACTGTCGGGTGCCTGATGTTGACTGTTGACTTTGACCACTGTTGACCAAGTTTGACTTGGTCAATTTTCTTCGTTTTGATCATATTTTTAGCATCGCTTCATCGTGTCATTTTTGTTAATCATCATGAGATTCAGCACTTAGGTTTTGGTAAGTATCATCTTCAAATAGTCCAACAATACTCCCCCTAAGATGATACTGCTAAAACCTCATGATTATCAAAACCTTGGATGTTGATTGATGTGCAGTCTTGGAGTGCAGTCTTCTCCCCCTTTTTGGTAGCATCTTCTTAGAAGCTTTAGAAAAGGCATTAAGAAATAGACTTTGTTTCGGCACATAAATACTTTGTTTCATCAGCTTTAGAAAAAGGCACTTGATGGATGTTTCATCAGCTTGATCTTCTAGTCTTATTTTGAAGACTCGAAAATGCACCCATTTGCATACACTGTGGATTGCATAGGTAGCAATATTAGCAGCTTTATCTCAACTTCAGAAGTGAAGGAGAAGCATCAGACAATCTTCAGAGTTGACGTATACTCTCCCTCAACAAAATCTTTGGAGGATGAGGAACTTTTGTGTATGAGACACCAAGAGGAGGATTCTTAGTTCTCAGCAACTGGCAGGAGATCTTTGAAGGAAGTAGGAATGTTCACTTGACATCTTGAACTGAATGAGAAACTCAGGCATGTTATTCAATTCATCACCTGCAAGAGTCTAAATCCTCTAGGTAGAGGTATTGCATGGAAGTTTCACCCCTAAATCAATAACACATGAAAATCTGCCAAAACTAAGAAAAATACTAAAAAAGACAAAAAAAATTTTGGAATTTTTGATTTTTCAAAAATATGATATTTACTAGCATGAATTGCTCAACTGCAATGAGATCACATTAATCCAAAATCCTCTACATCTAAGAATTTAAAGTTGGAATAGACATAGACAAAGAACAAAGTTGATTGTAAGTATGTTTGTCCACTTAAACTCATACAATGATCTATTTTTAACACTTTGTGATATTTATCATGTTTAGGTGTGATTAGATATGCTAATTGAGTACCTCACACTCCGAAGTATGGAATAATTACCCTCCTCATGAAATACAAGATGACACTTTATTACAACTTGAACCAGACTACTTAGAGTATAAATTCTCATGATATGATCCACTTTGGGATTCTTTTGGATTTGATCCACAATTAGATTCTTTTATACTTCACTTTGGAAGTTGATCCTTATTGGAATTCTTTTAGCTTTGATCCACATTGGGATTCTTTTCTTTGCCTTTTTGGCATGCATCAGCACTTTTAGTGCAAGGTCAACTAGGTCTGTGCTCAGCACAACAGAAGTTATCCTTATGTTTAGTCCAGGTCTGTATTTACATACAACAAAGGAGAAACAGATGCTTTTATCAATGAGAAATTTATAAACTATTTTCGCATGGTGTGTTTAGGTGACCACACAAGCAAACACTTGGAAAAGTCATTGCTTACCAATACACTAAGATGGTTTTGGTCCACAATGCATATTGATTTAGTTCATCACAAATATGCTTATCTTGAATCCAAGCTGAGCCTACTGACAAGTCAAACAGAGCCTTGTCAGTCTTTATTAATCTAAAAAATGGATGTAGAAGATAGTAGATGAGTGTACTATCATTTCTCATGTAAATCCAGGAAGATTGCATAGTAATATTTTTTGGATTTTTCTTAATTTTCTGATTTTTTTAAGGATTTTTGGTTTTAAAAACATGGCATATGTGTTATCAAATCAATAGAGATCATTAACAGTTAGTCCATGTAGCAATGAATCAGACTAAGCAGATGGAATGAAACATCGGTTGTTTCTTGCATTGCCATCATTGTTTCTGTGAATGATTGATGTCCTGCATTGAATCATGGTAAATTTCTGTTCCATTTGGGTCAGTTGCATCATAAACATCATGAGCAGGAAGAACGTTCCTATCATGGGAAGGGATCAGCCATTGCTAACTTTTCTTGGGTTGGCAGACCTCCATAACTGTCCCTATTACACTAGCGAATCAGTTAGATATTTCAACCCAGGCCATTATTGTCCTGAGCTGTCCATTAGCTTCTTTATATGTGACTTGCTCGTATGTGTATGATTTTGCTTTATCTGATGATATATCAGATTCACCTCCTGAAATTGTTTTCTTTCTCCAACATTGTTTTGTTTTTAAACCAACTGACTCAACTTTAGTTTGTTTAACAAAAGGAGTTTGTTTTGCTTTTGAAAATCTTTTTATTGGTTTAGAAAATCTAGTTTGCTGTTGAAAATTTTGTGGAGGTGTAGCAAAGGATCTTTTTCCTTGATCATGTTTGTTTCTTCTGGACATGTGATCATATTCATCATAAGAATTATAATAATGATTATAATAATTTGATGGATGTGATCTTCTATGATATCCATTATGCTAAGCATTATTCCTATATCTGTCATACTTATGTTGTGTGTATGACCTAGGATAATTTCTAGGTGCCCAATAATCATGAATATCATAATGTTTAAAATCATACCCATGCCGATATGATCGAGGAGAAGAGTAGCTATGACGGCTGGTGTAGTACTCATGCTCCGATCTTGGTGTGTATTACTCTAATGGATGATAAGATCTTTGGCCTCTTTTGTGTTGTGATGTTAGAGAGTTGTTGTATGAACACTCTAAAGTGGTATGATTCTCTATGTCATAATTTAAACAGTATGGATAAGGTCTGGATCTTCTTCCCTTAGGATTGGATGATGAAGTTTGATTTGATTGAAACTTCACAGCCTTTTGTCTTTGTTGTTTTTGTTGTTTTCTCTTGTGAGGACATATATATTTGTCACTCTCAGTGTTTTTACACTCAGAAGTGTTGTGTGAATCTGAATTGCATGTCTCGTAGAGAATTGGTTGTTGTTTTGGAGTTTCTAATATAGCCTTTGAGGTTGATGGTTTGTTTGGATCAGGTGTAGAAGACTTGGTCTGACTTTTCTTCTTTCTTTTAGATCTGGTCTTCTTCCTCTTGACTTGTTCTTTGATTTCTTGTACCTCAGGCTTCTGTTTGTTCTTTAACTCCATCTTAATCTTTGCCTTTAGTTTAGCCTTAGGCAATTCTAGTTCAAGGAATTCTATTGGTTTGAATTTCTCATAGACAACCATTGCCTTTTGTTTGTTGTCAGGCTTTGCTGCTTTGGATTTTTGTGGTAGTGTTTGTTTTGGATTGATTTCTTCCATGGCATAATTAATACCTGTCAATGTTTATTTGTTTGGTTGGTTGGTTTCTTCATCACTGTCATCACTTATAGGATCTCCATCTTGACCATCATAGGAATGAAAGGTTTCATTCTATGGTGATTCTGGTTTGAAGTACAGCTTTGGTGCTGTTTCAGGAGAAGTGATTTGAGTGATAGTAGATGGTTTGTCTGGTGGATGATGATCATGCATATTTGAATCTTCTTTGACTGGACTTGTCATTGAAGTTGGCGTTTCTGTGTAGTTATCATTGTAAGTAGGAGGAACAACATGGTATGTACTTCCAGCACTCTTCTTTTGATCTCTTTGTGCATTAAGTAGTTCGTCCAACTTGCTGGCAGTCAGCTTTAAATTCTCAAGTTCAACTTCTGTTGATGTATGATCTATTTTTGTCTTTGTTAGAGACTCAGTGAGTCTTATAACTTAAGCTTGAAGACTAAATCTTTCTCCAAGGAGTTTGTCTACATCCTTGAGAAGAGAATTGATTTTATCTTCAAATGCTTTATGTTGTATCTTCAATTCTGCATTTGTAGCCTTTTCTATTGTGATTGCTTGATTTAGACGCTCAATGTAATGTTGCAAGTTATTGATTGTTTTGGTTGTACTTGCTTCTGATATTTTCGTTTCAACTTCAGCCTTTGTGTTTGTTAACTTCCAAAGAGTTCAGTTGATTGAGCATCCAGCTTTTGATTTTCTTTAAGCAATTTATCAACTTCTTTCTCTAGTGAACTGATTTGATTTGTAGAAGTTTGTAGTTCCTCTGCATGTGAAGCTCTTTCCTCCTTTATCATGTATGACATATTGTTGCAATATTTCCGATATGCCTAAACTTTATCTATGCATGCTGATGAGCTAGATTGATCTTTCTGTCTTCAGGAATTTCAGGCAATGGAGGAATGTTTGTGTTGTTGATGTTTGTGGCTTTTGGAAGCTCAACAGCTAACTCTTCAAGTTTGATTTGTTGTTGAACCATTTTGTCTTGCAACTGGTTCATCTCTTGAGTTAAACTGATATTTTGTTGATTCAATGTCTTGATTTGTGCTTGATCATTTCTTTGAGATTGTTCCATCTCTGACCTGCATTTTATCAAATCATTAGACAAAGTGTTGTTTGAGTTTGGAAGATCACATAAATGTACATGCATTAGTTCTTTCTCAATGTGACTGATGTACAACTGAATGTTTGTCTTTTCAAATAATGAATTATTGTTATTGTTTGATATGCTGCTGATGTTTAGTTGTTTGCAGCTTTTGTTTGATTTGCTGTTGTTGTTTGGTTGGTTGCAGCCCTTGTTTGATTTGCTGCTGTTGTTTGAGTGGTTGCAGCTTGGTTTGCTTTGTTTGAATTCATGAAACCTTTTTCTACCTGTAACAAGAAAGATAGCTCGGTTTCTTGAAACACAAGTGTTAGTGAATGATGTTAAATTTTTCATTTTGTTTAAAACCAAAAATGATTTGAAAATTTGTTTTGTGTTTAAATCAAAATCAAATTTAAACTTTAATTGAATCCAAAGAACGTCAAAACTTAATTTAATTAGATCGGCCTAATTAAAGAGTTAACTCTGTTCAATTACAATTTATTTAAGCCGGACTAAGATTGATCTAGCTCAATTAAAAAGTAATAAAATTTGGATCGCCCCAATTAAAACTACTAACAACTTCAGGTTAAACTATGGATCGAACCAAAAATTAATTGTTAATTGGTTTAAATTCAGATCGGCCCAAACTTAACTTGTTAAAACACAATTTACGGTCTAAAATGATAACAATTTGGATCGACCCAAATTTTAATTGACTCAATTCAACGTTTTACCTGAAACTTTTTTAAGCCTATCAAATTTTGTCACACCCTGGTCACAGTTAACGTTTCAATTTAAAAAATTTAAATTTGTTTGTTTGAAAAATATAAATAATTTTTTTAAAATATATATATATATATATATATATATATATATATATATATATATATATATATATATATATATATATATGCCTGGTCAAAATAAGAACAAAAGTCAAAATTGGAACTTCAATTTCTCAAATGTCTCCCGACAGCTCTTACTCTCTCGATCTCTCCGGCTCTCAAAACTCTTCCGACAACCCTAACTCCGGCAAACCCTCAGCTAGTCACCGACGAAGGTTTAGGTGGTGATGGTATGGTCTCGGTATAGGTTCGATGGTAGATTTGTGTTGAGATGGTTGGAGATTGCAGCGGTGTTGGTTTGATGTTGCAATCAACTACAATTGAAGAATTGCAGATGATGATTGATGGACAAAGGTGTGGTTCCGGTCGTTTGAGCCGACAGTGGTGATGGTTAGAGATGGTGTGGTCTAGTCATCCACTGTAGACCAAGATGTATGCTATGTTGTGTTTAATTTCAATGTCCGCTGTGGACCTGTTTATGTCCGCTGTGGACAACTTTGTTTTGATGTCCGCTGTGAGTGTGGTTTATGTGTGCTGTGTATGTTGTGGACATATTATTGCTTGTCCGTTGTGACCAAATGAGATGTGTTCGGTCTTGTCAGCTGTGAACAAGTTGTCTGAGATGATTTCTCATCCGCTATGGGTTCAACTTTTATGTTATAGCTTAATCATCCGCTGTGGACATATATTATTTGATTAACCTTGTCCGCTGTGGACAGATTTTTGTTTTGATGTGTGCTGTGGGTGTTTTGTGTGGCTTGTTGTGGACTCAATTCTGTTTTCAAGTCCACTGTGTATGTTGTTTTGGACCTATTCAATTCAAGTCCGCTGTATGGTGATTTTATTTCTTTGTCCGCTGTGGATCAGATGTGAAAGTCCGCTGCGGATAGAATTTTGGTGATGGTGATTGATGTGGGTGAATGGGTGTGGACAGAATTTTGCTCGTTCGCTGTGAGTTCAAGTCACTGTCCACTATGACTATGGATTACTCGTTCGCTTTGAACCGAAGTATAAGCTGTAAAACTTAACACATCAGCTTTGTAAAGTTTTGTTCATCAGCTGTGAATTAGTTGTTCATCAGCTGTGAACACTTGAAGAATTGGATGTTTATCAGCTGTGAAAATTGTGCATGAGCTGTGGATGTAATGTATCAGCTGTGGACACTTGGTTGCAAATAAAACGAAGATTATCAGTTGTAGAATTAGATCATCAGCTGTGGAATTTGTACATCAGCAGTGGATGATAGAACATTTGGTCAAAAATCAAATTCAAGTGTAATTTGTATAGTTTGTAAAATTCGATTATGAATGGAATTCACTTGCAAATTAATAAATTAATGTTTGAATGACTGTTAAATGATTGTTGAATGATTGTATGATGAACAAATGAATCAAAATCTGAATTAAATCATAGATTTGGTTGATTTTCAGATTTCAAAGTAGTTTGACTTTGAAAAAATCAAACTTCATGTTCTTGAATGACAAAACTTTTGATTCTTGGGTTTCAGATGGAATTTGATAAAATCAAAGCTTATAATAGCTGTAGATAAGTGATTCTAAGCTAAAACAACAATCAATTTCATATAATCATCATCTAAACTCGGATTTAGATGATGAACACATGAAGAACACAATGAAGAACAAAAACCCAGATATAAGAATCAATGTTCAAAAATGTATGTTTTGGATGTTGAAAATGATAAACGAACCTTAGATTTGCTGTTTCTAAGCTAAAACCACTATCTATTTCAGCTAAACAACATCAGATTTGTGATTTTTGATGATTTTTCTCAAGAACAGTTAACTTTTCTCTAGAACACAAAATTTTCAAAAATCTTTAAATTCAAGAGTTGTGGTTGATCAATTGATATGAAACTTTGCAGATGTGTTAGTTATCACAAACTAAAGCTATTTGAAGCTTAAATTCGATCAAACAACAACAAAATCAAAATTTCATGTTCATGAGCATTTGAAGACTTGAAGAACAAGTTTCCTTAAAACTTCAAATTAATGGCTCAAATGAACTTTAATTGATGTGAAAACTTGCAGATCTTCACAAAATAACAAATCTAAGCTAATGGTAGCTTGATTTCATCAAAAACAATAACAATTTGCAGATCAAACTTGTGGTTCAAATTTTTGAGAAAAATTTGAAGAACAAGGAGCCAAGGCTCTGATACCACTTGTTAAAATTCGATAAATGATGGATTGAATATGGCAATCGTATTGTTGCCGTTTATCAGATCTATGATGCGGAATATCATAGAGCTGTTGATGATTTCAAGTGAAGATCTATTGTAAGATTTAATGTATGATGATGAATGAATGATGAACAATCAAGAACACATTCATAAATATTTCATTCATTCATATGTATGTTTGATGCTAGGAGATTACAAAGGGAGTTTGTAAGAAAAATCTCTCTCACACACACTCAACCTAATTGTTTCTCTCACTAGCCTAATTCTCAGCCATGCTTGCTTAGAGAATTCTTGCTTACTTTCTAATGGTTAGCGCATAAAATGACTACACTTAGTCTATTTATACTCTTTATATAAATGAACAAAATTACATTTAAGCCCTAATGATTACAGAAATATTCGTCAACGTTTGATAAATTCTCTATTGCTGATGCGTGACTGTCGGGTGCTGACGTCACTCGGAACGTCCGCTGATGTTGACTATTGACTTTGACCATGCTTGACCAAGTTTGACTTTGGTCAATTTTCTTCGTTTTGATCATATTTTTAGCATAGCTTCACCTTGTCGGTTTTGGTATTCATCATGAGATTCGGAACTTAGGTTTTGGTAAGTATCATCTTCAAATAGTCCAACAGGCACCCAACATCTTCGTTGATGAATTTCAACAAGTTAATCCCGATGATGTTGAAGAAAATGATATTAAGTACCAGATGGCAGTGGTGGTGTACCGAGCGAAAGACTTTGCTAGGAGAATGGGGAGGAAGATGTTTGGATCAAACAACTCAAGCAAGATGAGGTTTGATAAAACAAGTTTAAGATGTTATAATTGTGATAAACCAGGTCACTTTGCTAGAGAATGTACTGAGGGAAAGACACACCATACTGATAGTGGGAAGAAGATGGTGATTGTGGAGGTAGAATCAAAGGGTGATAAAGCAAGCTCTTTAAATAACAAAGGACTGGTCTCTCAAACTAATGGAGAATATAATTGATCAGACAAGATGGAGATTTTGGATATTAAACTGTCTACTGCTTTGTTAGCTGAAATTCAAAATGATGAAAAAGTATTGAGTAAAACATGCTTGCTGAGTTTGTATAATATAATCTGAATAACTGGATCTTTGCTGAAGAAGAAGTTAAGAAGGTTGAAAAAGTGCTTAACGAATCTGCTGTTGAGACTACTCTGGCATAATTAAAGAAACATGAAGATGGAAAGGAAGGAAGTGAAGAAGAAGCTGTTGAGAATACGCTAGCTGTGGTTAAAAAGGATATGAATGCCTATTGAGGAAACTCTAGCATCTGCTCATGATGATATTGCTAATGCTGTTGAGATTACTCCAATGAGTAAAGCAGAAGATAAAGTTGGTTTGAAAGCATTCACGGTAAACGTCATATCTGAAGAGAAGACTAAGCATGTGATGGAATTCAAGTAATCTCGGGTTTAACAACTTAGAACACCAAGAACAAACAATGAATTCCCCTAAGAATTGATTTCAATCTCTCACATATGACAACGATTTGTTATATAATCAACACTCATTAATCATAGAGCAGAAATCCATGATAATTGATATGATATCTATGTGTGTATGTATGATTATGTGTTTGTTAGTGATTGAATGCTTGAATGATAATAAGAACTGCTTGTTTGTAGTGATTGTTCAAAAGCTTACAAAGGATTAGGGTATTATGCTATTTATAGCCTATACACATAGCTATATACAATTACAAAAATACCCTTATGTAATACAAAATTACATAAAATCCTAAGTCTAACTCATCCGCTGTGGATGATAGACCGTCTGCTGTGGATGCTAAGTCGTCCGCCGTGGATGTTGAATAAGTTGTCCGCTGTGTCTTGGATACTGTCCGCTGCGAATACTTGTGCTTGCATGATAGTTTCCGCTATGGAGTGTTCATCCGCCATGGACTGTTCATCAGCCATGGACATTTGTGCATCCACTGTATGTGTGTTGGTCTTCCGCTGTAGAAACTTTAATCTTTTTCTTCATTCGCTGCAAAGACTTCTTCATCCACTGTGGATAGTTCTTCATCTGCTGTAGAAAATTTGATCTTTTTCTTCATCCGCTGTAAAGACTTCTTCATCCGCTGCTGACACTTGTCAAAATTTATTTTATCTACAGACCTGAAAAAGAAATTTAAACAATAATTAGTATATGTTATGAATGTTGGTGATGCTAATATGTTAGTTAATGATTGTTTGAATGCTACAGCACATTATGTTTGATTATGGCAAGCATTATCCTTCAATGCACTTTGTAAGGTAATATCAGAAGATTATAAGACTGATGCAACCAAAGAATCCAAAACAACCAAAGGTCTTCCTGCATGCATGCACTGGACGTACAAAGGTAGAAGTGCTTCGGAAGTTTTACACACTACATCAGAAAATACTCTAAGTGTAAAATCTTTCGAAGCCAAAGTCCAAATCTTCCGAAGCCAAAGATGAAGTCTTCCGAAGCTTCAGAGACAAAGTCTTCCGAAGCCATTTTGCTATGAAGACTAATTTCTTCCAAAGACAGAGAAAGACATGCTTTTTTGATCTACTTTACATAAAGCTGACACACTTTCCACTGCAACTCTAAAGACTCACCAACTTGTATGAGTTGGTGAAAAAACAATGCTTTTGTAAACTGTAGATTAAGGTCTATGTCTGTAACTTCCAACTTTTGTACTTGTAAAGCTTTTTGTAATAGAAAAGGATGTGAGCTATGGCATGTCATAGTCACTAGTCAAAAGGCAATTTGGCTTTTAACTTTAGATTGATCTTGTTGTCTAGATTAGTCAATTCCAACTGTCTTTCTATGTATTGACGGTTGTAGGATGTAGTATAAAGAGTCTCAGGTTCTTGTAATTTAGATATGCTTTGTAACACTTGTAATAGAACTTGAGTGCAATATACAACACTCTTGAAAATCATATTTCTGTGTTATTGTTGCTTGTTCTGTCTCATTACTTACTTGTGTTCTTAGTATCCTATAATCAAACTTGGTTCCCTATTTGAACTGTTAAGTGTTCCAAGTCTCTCCTCATTGTGAAACTGATTGTGTTAGGCACCCTTACCCGGTCCTGTAATTGGTATCAGAGCATTTCAAGCTCTTGATTGTTAGATCTTACCATCTTTAATCCTCTCAGTTTCACAGTTCACTTAACATCTCAAATGGAAGCTATCACAAAGCCTGATATGGAAAGTGGTATAATGAAAAAGTCCCCACTGATCACTCCTTAAGTCTTTGATACTTGGTGTCAAAGAATGGAAGGCTTTATCAAGTCTCAAGACTCCAGGATGTGGGGGTCTGTTGTCTATGGACCTCATGCACCATCCACCTCTTCAGCTGCTGCTGGTGGTGGTATGATACCAAAGGATGTGGTTGACTATTCTGAAGAAGACGGGAAGAAGATTGATATTGATCAGAAAGACATGAACGCCCTCCAAACTGCTCTTCCAAACTCTATCTACAGAGGCTTCAAGAAGTGCAAGACTGCCAAGCAACTCTGGGATGCACTGAAGCTGATGTATGAGGGGTCTAATGAAGCAAAAGAAAAAAGAAAGACCTATTGAAGCAGCAGTTTAAGAACTTCACCTTCAAGACAGGTGAAACCATGACTCAACAATACTTCAAGTATGTTGAGATTGTGGATACTCTGGCGGATGTTGGAGTAACTCTTGAGAATAGGGACATTGTGAGGAAGTTCAGTTCCTCTCTTCCCAGACAATGGACACACTATTATGTGGTTATCAAGAGGACTGAGAATCTCAAGACCCTTACTCTGACAGAGTTGTATGGTATCCTCAATGGCTACCAGATGGAGATGAACATACAAAATCCATCTGGTAACTCCAACAACCAACAGAGTTCAGCCCTTCATATGGTTGAAAGGGATTGCAGAGAACCATAACACCATCTCATCTGCTACCCTAAAAACTCATAAAAGGGTCCTTTCATCACCTTTCCGGAGACACCAAGGGAAGGCTACATCCCTGGAAGCCCATTCCAGGAGACAAGCTCTTCATAAGCTTTTATGTCTTTTGATGAAAGTTCAGGCAACTTTCTCTTCACCCTTTAAGATCTGGATTGTATCCGTCCAGATGATCTAGAGTATATGGAAATAGTCTAGCAGATGGCTCTTCTCACTCACAGGGCCAACAAGTTCTACAAAAGGACTGGAAGGAAGTTTCCTAGCAATGCAACCAGTGGAAAGTTTAGGTTTGATAAAAGCAAAGTGACGTGTAACAATTGTAGCCAAATGGGACACTTTGCCAGAGAGTACAAGGCACTAAGGTCAAATGGTTGGCAAGCACAAAGCAGGCCAAACTACACTGAAGGAGCTCACCAGAATGAGAAGCCAAGACAGCAAGCCGCATTTGCTGTTGAAGAAGAAGGCTTTGACTGGAGCTTTCAGGTGGAAGATGCATCTCCAAACCAAGCATTGATGGCAGATCATGATGAAGCCAAGGTATTGGAACATCTCTGCACACCTGAATGTATTGCTAAAGTTAATAGATACAGGTCCTATAACTTAGAGATGAGATCTGATCTTGAGTCCTTACATATCTTAAAAGCTGATTTTAAAAGAGTTGAAAATGATTATAAACTTAGAATAGAAGATCTAGAGAAAACCATTTCAACTCTTAAGCATGAGCACACTAACTACAGGACTCAAATTAAAGATCTCATCACAAAGTTAACTTAATGCCAGGCTGAGCTTGTGATCAACAAAGCCTGGGCAGAAAAATGTGTTCTCGAAGAAGAGACCTTCAAGAACATAATATCATCTTCCCTACATGCAAAAGTTTGTTATCAGAATAAGCAGGGACTGGGATCTATTAATATAGCTCCTCCACACTCTATTGTCTGTAAGATCTCCAAGGTGTGGAACTTGTGAAGATGAGCTTCCCTTCTTAGACCCATTATTGAAGAGGATGAATAGGAGATAGTAATGGTTGACTATGAGATGAGTGAAAAAGATCATCCTAAGAAGGGTCACTATTCTCTTGAGAAGAGGAAAGAGTCTGGAATGACCAAGTCAAAGAGGAAGAACTTGATCAGAAGAGCTAAGAGAAGATCAAAGAAGGCTCAAGAGATCAAGGCCACTTTTGACTCCAAGCAGAAACAAGTGTTCATCTCTGCAGGGTTTGAAGCGGTAAAGGCTAAAGACTCAACTATGAACTCTAGTACCAGGAGTTATAGTTTAGTTCCAAACCATTCCAGCAAGGTGAAGAAGACTGACCAGCTGTGTACCACTGCTACGCAGCCTGAACCATCTAGCTCCAAGAGCAACAACCTCTCCCTAAGAAGCTTGTTGCATCATCTGTGAAGATGAAGATGGAGAAGGAAAGTGATCAAACTCAGTTTTGTTCTCAAAAGAAGACTCCCAGAAGGAAGCAAATGGACTGCATCATGTGTGGTAGTACTTCTTATCTGGCTAAGGATTGCATCTACAATCCCAAAAGCACTATCCACATTGTCAAAGAGAAAGCTTCTGGGAAGTAGAAGGAAACGCAAGCTTCGGAAGGAAAATTTGTTTCCTTCAGAAGCTCCAAAGTGAAGAAGAAGACAAGTGAAAACTTGCCTTCGGAAGAAATTTGGTCTCGGAAGAAAGGAGTGCTTTCGAAGTACTAAAGCATGCTGCAGTGAAAGCAAGATCTTTCGAAGGTCCAGTCTCCAAAACTTCAGAAGTTATTGAAACTTTCGAGGAGTTGAAGGTCAAGTCCAATCTTCCAAGGATGGTGTGGAAGATGAATAAAGACCTGGTGATTGAAAGTTCTTCTTTAACAACAACTAATATCCTCAAAGCTTGAATATAGAATCTGTTACTGTTACATTGTCTTCAGGTCATTTTGAAAAGCCTAAGACCAATGAGGCTTGGGTTTTCAAGTGTAACTAACAACTTCTTTTTATGTAGGAACAACTAAAGACCAAGGGAAATGTGTGGATCATTGATAGTGGCTGTTGCAGACACATGACTGACAATAGTTCTTTGCTTCACAATTTTGAGAAAACTGATGGAGGACCCGTTGCTTTTGGAGGAGATGCTGGTGGTTACATCACTGGAAGGGGTATGGTCACAAATGGTAAGCTCACCATTGAGAAGGTAAATTTTGTTAAGGAGCTTGGATACAATCTACTGAGTGTATCCCAATTTTGTGATCAGAGACATAACATGCTCTTTACTGAGCATAGTGCATTGTTCTCTAGCCCGGGGTGGTCATTCCTCAAGAGCATATCCTGCTCTGAGCCCCCAGGAAAGGGAACATGTATAAGATGGACTTCCAGAAAACATCTCCATCAGGAGAGGTTTCTTGTTTTCTATCTAAAGCAAATAATGATGAGTCTTTCCTATGGCATAAAAGAATATACCATGTAAACTTTAAGAACATGAATAAATTAATTAAGAATGATTTGGTAAATGGAATGCCAAAGAAAGAGTTTACAAGTGATGATCATTGTGTTGCATGCTTGAAAGGGAAGCAACACAAAGTGTCTCACAAGCCAAAGGAAAAGAACTCTATCACTACTCCCTTACACTTATTACATATGGATCTTTTTGGCCCCACCAGTGTAATGAGTTTAGGAAGGACCTCATATTATTTAGTGATCACAGATGATTTCATAAGATTTACTTGGGTCTTTTTCCTTAGAACTAAGGATGAGACTCCTGAGATCTTGAAGAACTTCATTCTAAAAATTAAGATTCAATCTGATCACAAGGTCAAGACCATAAGATGTGATCAAGGAAGAGAATTTAAGAATCAAATCCTTGATACATTTTGTGATGTAAAGGGTATTCAAGATAATATAGTGCTCCTAAGACTCCTCAGCAAAATGGTGTTGCTGAGAGGAGAAACAGGACACTTATTGAAGCTGTAAGAACTATGTTGTCTGACTCTAAACTGCCCATCACCTTCTGGGCAGATGCAGTTAACACAACTTGCTATGTGCAGAATAGAGTTTTAGTTGTTAAGACTTATGGTAAGACTCCTTATGAGCTGTGGCATAAAAGAGACCATTTATTGGTTTCCTCAGGTCATTTGGATGTCCTTGCACCATCTTGAATACCAAAGATCAAGTATCCAAATTTGATGAGAAGTCAGATGATGGACACTTTATTGGATATTCTTCCTAAGCTAAGGCTTATAGAGTATACAATCTCAGAACTAGAGTAGTTGAGGAGTCAGCCAATGTGAAATTCAATGAGCACACTCCTAGTGTGAAAGGTTCTGGTACAGATTGGCTATTTGATCTTGACTTAGTTACCAACTGTTTTAACAAGTCTTGTGAGAATGTTTCAGGATCTACAGATAACATATCAATAGGAGATCCTGACCCAAGATTTTAGCTGAGAAGACCAAGCAAGATTACTACCTCAGCTCCATTAGTGACTAACCCTGCAAATGAAGATCCTATCAGCACAAACATGACAAATTCAGCTGATACATCTGAGATGCCTTCAAATTCCAGCTCAGAGGTTCAAAACTCAGGTGAAGGAGCTTCAAATGTAGGAGGAAAAGGAGATGGCGATAGTGATCAATAATTTTTTGATGTTGATAACCACTCCATAGAGACAACATAAATGATGTCACACACTTATTGATAGAGTCTCACTTGATAAGTGTGCTGATGTGGTGGGTGACACTCCATTGCCAGATCTGAATTTCTCTAATTTAGATCTTTCAAATCAACTTGCTGTGATCCTCAACTCAGGATCCACAAGTCACACCCCACCACAAACATCATTGGAAATGTTGATACAGGGGTGAGAACAAGAGGAAAAACCCATGACAAAAATGTTTGTCTATATTCTTGCTTCTTTTCCCAAGTAGAGCCAAAGAAAGTTGATGAGGCTTTGAAAGATGGAAGCTGGGTTAAAGCAATGCAAGAGGAGCTGCTTCAATTCAAAAGATAAAAGGTTTGGAACCTATGTCCTCTTCCTTATGGGAAGACTATCATAGGAACCAAGTGGGTTTTTAGGAACAAGAAGGATGATAGAGGACTTGTCATCAAAAACAAGGCAAGACTAGTTGTTCAAGGGTACACACAAGAAGTGGGAATTGATTACACATATGTTTTTGTTCCTGTGGCAAGACTTGAAGCTGTAAGAATATTCCTGGCTTTTGCTGCATCCAAGGATTTCAAGGTCTACCAACTTGATGTCAAGTGTGCTTTTCTGTATGGGGTGATTGATGAAGAGGTGTATGTCAAACAACCACCTGGCTTTGTAGACCCAATCATCATGATTATGTCTGCAAGCTTGATAATGCTCTTTATGGGCTCAACCAAGCTCCAAGAAAGTGGTATGAAACACTATCTCAGTATCTCTATCAACATGGTTACAAAAGGGGTACTATAGATGGAACTCTCTTCATCAAAGGAACAGGGAATGACTTAATGCTGGTTCAAGTATATATGGATGACATTATCTTCAGGTCAACTAATCCAAAGCTTTGCGAAGACTTTGAGAGGCTGATGAAGAATAGATTTGAAATGAGTGCCATATGGGAACTAAATTTCTTTCTAGGAATTCAAGTGAATCAAGTTGACAATGGCATCTTCATAAGTTTGTCAAAGTATGTACAAGACATACTTAAAGATTCAACATGACTGAATGTAAGGTTGCTAAGACATAGCCAGAAACCACTCCCTAGGACCTGATCTTGAGGGGGAGTGTGTGGATGAACATCTTTACAGGTCTATGATTGGGTCTCTTGTGTACCTAACAGCCAGCAGGCCTGATATCATGTTTTCCACATGCATCTGTGCAAGATATCAAGCCAACCCCATGATGTCACACCTGGTTGCTGTCAAGAGGATTCTTAGATATCTCAAAGGTGCTCCCAAGCTTGGCCTTTAGTATCCAAATAGTTCTGACTTCAATCTATATGCTTATATAGATAGTGACAATGGTGGTTGGAACATGACTGCAAAGTCACATCTGGGGGATGTCAATTCCTTGGTGGAAGAATTGTCTCATGGACAATGCAAGAAACAATCATGTGTCTCTAAATCAATTATGAGGCTGAATACATTGCTGCTGCAAGTTGTTGTGCTCAAGTGCTTTGGATTCAGAATCAGATGCTGGACTATGGATTCAACTTCAAAAAGACTCCCATCCACATAGACAACAATAGTGCTATCTCCATTACAGAGAATCCTATGCAGCACTCAAGGACAAAACACATCAACATCAGGTATCATTTGATTAGAGATAATTTTGAGAAGGGATTAATCAAATTAGTCAAAGATAACACAAGTGAACAATATGCTGATCTGTTCACTAAAGCTTTGGATGAACAGAGATTCAAATATCTTGTATCAGCTATTGGGATGATTAACTTTGAGTAGATTTTCTTAAAACTTAAATCAACTTTATTTCTAAAATCTGTGTGTCCTAAGTTGTCTATTTTATCACCTTCATAAGCCCAGTTTATTTTGGAAGAATTTTTTTATAATATTCCTTAGATTTTTGAAAATGTTTCAAACACATTTTCCTTCGAAAGATTTCAAGTTGACTTCGAAAGAAATTTATGTCTTCAAATCAACTAACTACTTATAAGAAATTTAACTTCGAAAGAAATTCATAGAATATCTTCTGAAGCTTAAATATACTTCTAAGTACTTACATGATTTGAAGGACAAATATCTTTTGAAAGCAATTAAGTCTCAGAAGATTTATTCTCTTTAGAATAAAACTCCCAATTCTTAATATCTTCCGAAACCAAATATGTGTCTGAAGAAAAAAATTCTTTAAGTATTTTTCTTCTGAAGCCAATTGTTTGAAAACTCTTAAGATATCTTCCGAACCCAAATTGACTTCGGAAGCTTTTTCTTAAAACTTCCGAAGCTAAATTACTTTCGGAAGATTTTCAACTTCCTAAATAACTACCTTTTTGGGCATTTTTTTAGAGGTGGGACCTACTTTCGGATTTCAAAGTTTATCCTTTTGCATTAACTTTGTCTCAAATCCATTTCAACGGCTCCTCCTCTTCTCACTCTCCTCTTATCTATATTGTTCTCTAACCTAATTTCACTAACAACCCGCCTTCGTTCTTATCTTCCTTCACCGAAAAGCTACTTCAAATGGCTAACCTTGACCACAGAACTCAACATGATTTTTCCATGCATCTTCATAGGCAAGATAATCAAGTTGCTCTGTTAGACTCTGAGAAAGATCCAGGTTTCTCATAGGTTTGCCGTTACCTTTCTTTGACCAACTACTTCACCTCCCTCACCATTGATCCTCCTCTCTATGAGGATCATTTGTTGGAGTTTTGGCGGACCTGCGAAGAGGTCACCATGGACGGGGAGAAGGCACTGTCTGTCCATAGTGAAGGGGAGGACAATCTTCATCACTCAGGCCATCATAAACACACATCTTCAGCTGGATGATGTAGAAGGTGACTTGTCCTTCCCCAAAGCTGCAGTAACCACTCCTTTGCGCAGATGGGCTATGAGGGTGACTTCTCAGTCAAAACCTTCAGGAAGGGGAAGGTCTAATCCCAAAGGAAGTACCTCCTCTATGTTGTCATACACAGCTTGTCAAACAAGCATGGAGGATGGGATCAGATTCCAGAAGACCTCTCCTTCATGGTCCATGGAATGGTTCAGGGGGTCAAGTTCAGGTATTCATAATTTGTATATACCAATTTACTTTTTAACTTAGACTCCCTAGAGTATTATATGTTCCCTAGATATGTCCAGCATATTCTCAATTGTGAACTGGGCTCATAGTTGAGGGGAACAGGTAATATTCTTAAATTGGGACAAATGAAGCCCGCAATCTTCAAAATAATGATGAAGCTAACTGTTGGCTTCTCTGGGGTAGAAACAGCCCTTGCCCCAAAAATGTTTGAGCTCATTGCTCAAGGTGGCAACATAGCAGCACCAGCTAGTGTTGAACCAACACCTTCTATCTCTCAACCACACATACTGCCCATAATAACCATCACCTACCAGAGAAAAACCAAACTAACCCTTACACATGCTATTCAGCTTGTGCAGGCACCCATATCACCAACCTTACAGGAGGAAATGGACACTCGAGCTCCCACTTCCCCTGAGGAACAAACCACTCCCATCTCTCATATGATCAGTGCTGAGGTTCCTCATGCTTAGCCTAATGAGCTCACACCCCAAACAGCCTTAAGCCTTCACTCAGAGTCTCCACACTCTAGTGAACAACCTTCCAAGGATAGTTATCATCCCCAGCCGCTGGATCCAAACCAACCAATTCCCAGCCTTGACTTCTATGATGATGAAGACATGGCATTCAGTGAGTACCATGAGTCTCTCTTCTCCACACCTACTCAAGGAGAGATGAGTATTACTGTCTCACCCAGGTCTATCCATATCATTCACCTATCACTAAGGTGGATCTCCCTGAACCTGTTTAGGAGATTCATATGGAAGAGGCTCTCACTTCAGCAAGTGATTAGATCTTTAAGACCTCAACCATGGCAACCCGGCCTTTTGACACTTCTCTTGAAGCTGTCATAAGGCAGGGGAAATCCAGCAGCCAAGAACAATATGCTGGTGATGAGGAGGAGGATCTTGGTCCAATTCTCTCATCTGCCGTGATTCTTCTGATGAAGATAAGGGGATTCTGAAACTAAAGGAGTAAAAACTAACTCAAACATGCACCTATTTAGTCTCAAAGATAAGTCACCTGGAATCTCAGGTGACTATCTTAGAAAGAAGGGTTAATGACCAGCAACTTGAGATCATCGATCTCAAGGGCCAGCTAGCTGAGAGACCCCCAAGACGAACTCAACCAGGTCCACAAGAACCTCTGAATGTATCAGACTCAACCCCCAGCTCACTTATGCAAGAAGGTGATGCTACCAAAAAGGGGGAGAAAGTCCAAACAGTCACAGAACCTGGGAGTTCTTCTTAGAGTATGGACATAGAGGACTAACCACCCTCTTTAAAATTGTCCATACTCATTAACCTCCTCAAGTCTACATGGATGTAGACTCTCTCATTCAAAGTCTATTTAAGGAGGGTATACCTAGAGCCATGTCTACCCCATCTCCTTACTCTAAGAACCCAATCATAGGATGGAGGTATGACACAGAAAGAAGAGCTCTCATCATCTCTAGAACTCAGGGTCAACAAGAAACTTTCAAGTTTTCAAACCTGAGTTTCTATGAGTGCATGAATCTGGTTGATCTTCCACTTGTCAACCCAAGCCAAAACAAACAAGCTGGAAGACTAGCAGACTGGATACAAGA
Source organism: Flaveria sonorensis (assembly GCA_025506505.1). Taxonomy (NCBI): domain Eukaryota; kingdom Viridiplantae; phylum Streptophyta; class Magnoliopsida; order Asterales; family Asteraceae; genus Flaveria; species Flaveria sonorensis. The sequence goes on from CM046437.1 coordinate 32,785,858, forward strand.
AAGGGTACTAGAAGAGTTCAAGATGAGATCAAGATTATATAGACAGAGGATAGCAGGTGAGATCTTTGGTTAACTGGATGTCGAGGTGGACCCCAAGATTAGCTTCAAAGGGAAAACCTGACTGAAGGCCTAGAGGTTGAGTCTGTGAACCTTGAGACAGGATCTCCTTCTGCACCCAGTACCCTCAGTGAAGCGTCAGCTGGTGATAGTGCTCCACAACCTCTTTCTGGCCAGAGCTTGACTGTTAAACCAAGCAATGAAGGCCAAAGCTCTCTCCACCCTGAGTCACCAAGGTCTGTGCGTGACAAAAGGAACAGGAAAATGACCTCTGAAGAGTTAGAGGAGGAGAAGAAAGAGAGGAAGAGGAAGCTAAGGGTAGAGAGTTCAGGAGGGTCCTCAGGCTTCATGCAACCTGCTATCCAAGATGCCCCCAGGCTAAACACTTAAGATGATGAGTTGAGGGCAGCCAGGCTAAACTACCTGGGGACCAGGAACTATAATGTTGATGAACTCATATCTCTCCCCTTAGAAGAGTTGAATGAGCTGGCTAACACTAAGATATCAAAGGAGAGGAGGGAGGCAGAGGATGCAGCATTGCTTCTCAAGATTAAGGAAGAAAGGAGATTAAAAAGGCCCTACAAACATGCTCCAGTCCTCTCCCAAGTTCAAGAAAGTCAAGAGACAGAGACTGTGGCAGATGCACAACCTTAGGTAGATAGGGAAGCTGAAAGAATGAATATGATAAACTACCTGAGTGCCACAGGACTCTATCAGGCAGCTGCACTTCTTTCCTTATCCTTTGAGTACATAGAGTTTGAATATCTCAAGCAGCTGGGGGAAGAAGCAACAAAAGAAAGAAAAGCTGCTAAGAGAAAGTTAAAGGAAGAAGCTGCAAGGTCAAGGGCCATCATCCACAAAATCCATAAGAAGTCTGAAGATAGACAAAGGATGATGAGTTTCTTGAAGCTGTACGGATTCTCCGGAAGCAGGCTTGGTCCTATGTCTCTATCCACCATGGATGAGCATATAAGAGTGATCAAGCAGAAGATCAAAAAAGGAGAGCTTGTAGATTTGCATTCTCCAACTAGTCCAGCTCAACCTGAAGTTGAGGTGAAGGTTGAAGCCCCTGAGAGAACATAACCTGATCCTAGAGCTGCATCTCAGCCAACTTCATCTTCTGATCTGCAGCAGCGTTCTCCTCTCTCTCCATCTAAACCTATGAGAGAAGAGATCCTAACTGAGAAAGACACAATAGAACAATCTGGTGCTGAAGACCAGTCCTCTCAGTTGAAAACCTTAAACAGGAGGAAAAGGATGGCCAGGAAAAGTGTTTCAAAGAAGAAGAAAACCAAGGCATCAACCTCCACACCTTAGGATGATTCAGAGCATCCTGAGGAAGTGCATGAAGAGGATGCTTAACCAACTCCTATTCAAGTAGAGCCTCTTGCCATTGGAAGACCCATCTTGTCCTGGAGTTTTGCTGGCAATCCGGATAGATGGTATGTCATCAAAGATCAAGGAGGTCAAGATGTCTACTTCTGGCAAGACATGCTTGATCTTCCACTACATGATCTATATGACAAGAGAAGATACTATGAAAGTCTGAAGGATCCTAACCTGATGATGAAAAGAGGGTCGGTTTTGATCCTAATAAGGAGTATCAACATCTGAAGTACTTCTTTGTTTTGGTAGCATCAGCCTAGGGGGAGTTTGTAAGGTAATATTAAAAGATTATAAGGCTGATGCAACCAAAGAAGCCAAAACAACCAAAGGTCTTCCTGCATGCATGCCCTGGACGTACAAAGGTGGAAGTGCTTCGGAAGTTTTACACACTACATCAGAAAATACTCTAAGTGTAAAATCTTCCGAAGCCAAAGTCTAAATCTTCCAAAACCAAAGATGAAGTCTTTTAAAGCTTCAGAGACAAAGTCTTCCAAAGCCATTTTGCTATGAAGACTGATTTCTTCCGAAAGATAGAGAAAGACATGCTTTCTCTGATCTACTTTACATAAAGCTGACACACTTTCCGCTGCAACTCTGAAGACTCATCAACTTGTATGAGTTGGTGAAAAATCCATGCTTTTGTAAACTATAGATTAATGTCTTTGTCTGTACCTTCCTATTTTTGTACCTTTTGTAATAGAAAAGGATGTGAGCTATGGCATTTCATAGTCACTAGTCAAAAGCCAATCTGGCTTTTGTGTAAGGCCCCATTCCCGGGACACTTACAGCTGGATCGTCATTGCATAAAACATTTCAAAAGCATACATTACTTTTGTAGCAGAATTTAAAAACCTTTATTAATAATAAAAGAAACATGTCATTTCAGTACATTACGTCATTTGTTTACATATATGATTACAACATCATATCAAAATGTGTATGTCAGACTCAAAATGTTCCCAGTAGCGTATGCATCCATGCCTGCAACTCCTCAGCATCAACAAAATACCTGCCAACTATTATGCATACAAAAAGTCAACGACACTGAGTGAGTTCTAGTTTTATAAATAAAATACTTTACTTCCTTTAAAAACATAACCTTCACATTCGTACGCGATCACACATCATACGTACACATTGATAATCTTTATTATTATCTTCATCATCGTTCATTCATACGTTTCGTACATTCATTATTATCTTTCACTTCAATCTGGATCTTGTCTCATGCAATACCCCAGACTCATGTCCGAAGACCGATACTGTGCCGGGGCCTATAAACAAACCCCCGACTTATGTCCGAAGACCGAACCAGTACAGGGGTACGCGACAAGGACCCCGTCACTATTTGCAACACCCCCGACTCATGTCCGAAGACTGGTACTATGCTGGGGTCTGTAAACAAACCCCCGACTCATGTCTGAACATCGATACAGCACCGGGGCGAGCATCATGACATCACTCGGGTCAATCTCATAGATTAAACCCCTTACGAGTCTGTTGACAGCCACTCACCTCGGCCTGGCATACAAGTCTGTTGTGACAACACAGTCACTCATCCCAACCTCGGCTTACGAGTCTTTTATGACAACACAGTCACTCACCTCAGTCTTGCTACCAAGACTATTATTATGTTCCACTTTTCATTAATGTCCTTTCACTTTGTTACATAATACTTTACGTTCATTCATAGCCATACAACAAACCACGTAAAGCCACAACATTATACACAACGTATAATATAACATATTACATACGTTTTGAAAACCGTTAACGAAGAAAGACAACACATAACACACACACATCAAAACCACATCACATCACCATGCAAACACCAAGCATAAGCCAACACAACAACAACAAAACCTATCTCAAACAAACACCTCCTAAAACACCTTAGAAGGCCCTAAGTCTAAAACCAGGCGCATGGGACATCTTAGACGCATCAGCAGAAGAATTCTAAGTGTAAAAGCTTTTAGGCGCATCAACACTATTTGTGCACATGAGCCCTATTCAAGCGTCCCAACACTTAGCCGCAAGAACAATTCTGGGCGCATGGGCACTATGCGGGCGCATGACCCACACTTAGCCATTTTCACACTTTCTGGGCGCATGGACACTATTCAGGCGCATGAACAGGGCGCATTAGCACTATTTGAGCGCACCACCTTTGGGCGCATGAGGACACTTAGGCCATAACACTTAGGCGCATGAGAACATTCTGAAGCGTGTCTAAACTACCAAAAATCATCCGAAAGGCATTCTAACACTACCTAAGCACAGGTCTAGCATACTAAAGCCCTTAAAAGCATACTAACCACAATTCTAACCTCTAATACAGTTCTAAACATACAATCACAGCATCACAGACGAACAACAAGCAGAAACATACGGTTATCCTTGAAAACCTTTTATCCGGTATGCATAATAGCCCCAAACACTTTAAAATCTGTAAAAGAGGGGTTCTAGAGACTCACCTGAAGCAGATCTTCAAACCAGGTACTTCCACCTGCGATTTCAGCTTCAAATTCCCGAGAACAACTACTAAAACATCAAGAACTTTGGTTTAGGACTTAAAACCCAACTGAAAACGAACTCGTGTTCAAGAGAACTCACCTTAGCAGCTTCTTCTTCCTCTTTCTCCAAAAACCCGCAAGCTTTCACCCTTTTTCTGCTTTGGTCGAAGGCGAAAAGCAGATCTCTTCTTTTAAAGAGGTGGCCATACCTCTTATATTATTAAAATAATAGAGTTTTTGTCCTTTTACAACTTTAGCCCCTCCACTTGTGTCCATTTACTTTTCTTTCTGGATACTTTTCTTTTCTTTTCCTTTTTAATAAAATTTGGGGTGTTACAAGTCCACCCCCCTTAATAGGTTTCGTCCCCAAAACCTGTTGCTTCTCGAACGGTCACGGGTAATGCGATCTCACCTCTTCCTTGATCTTACACGTAGGCTTAGTCTCCTTCTGGCTCCATTGTACTCGCACAAGTGGAACCACCATTCTCCTTAGCCCTTCTTTTCCTTATATCATAAATGACCCTCAGTTGCTCCGTGTACTTGAATCTTTCATCCATCTCGGTATTCTCATGTGGCACGATCGTAGTCTCATCGATTGAGCACTTTCTCAGACGAGATACATGGAATGTTTAATAGCTCCACTTAACACGTCGGGTAGTTCCAGTTGACATGCCACTTCTCTTACCTAAGCAACAATTAAGATTGATCCTTTATACCTCAGTATTAACTTTACTCACTCTCTAAATTGGGTGATCTCCTTTTCCAGAACGAGGCCTTCATCATTATTTCATCACCATAGATCGGCATCAAACTCTTTTCTAGCACAGTTTCTCAAACCACCTTCTTGCAACACTCGGTGTTCGCCTCATAGGCTGCTAGCCAATCCTTCTAAAGGCACGTGTCTATCCATCCATGTCTGTCCTGAACAGTCTAGCAGGAAACACGCGCTCTCTCAATACTATCGCGTAATTCTCTAGGACATCCTGTAACCTAGTGGACTTACCAATAGCAATTTCTATATCGAAGGATGCATCGATCTTCCTACTCCTAACGTGCAACTTAACATAAAGGCAGCAGGAATGAAACTACTACTAGTACCACAATTTAAAGCATAGAGTCATAAATTTAACTTACCAGAAACGTACCTGACGTCGCGTCGAAGTCCGCTCTAGCCTCCTGCCGGTTAGGGAAAATGCTCTAACCTTCATCCTCTGTTCTCCTTCCTTGAACCGGAGCTTCCTGCCCTCGACTTCTTGCAGTCTCTACTCATGTGTCCAGTCTCGCCACAGTCGTAACATTTAGCCATGTGACAATCCCTCGCCCTGTGGCCCTCTCTTCCACACTAGAAGCAGACGTTCGATCCCCATTTTCACTCCCCCTCATGACCTCTGCCGCATGTCCTGCATACCTCTTCCTTCTCAGTCATCCTCTTCCGATCATCGAATGTCATTGTCTTACCTCTAGCCATAAATTCGCCGTCATCATCCCGTCTTCCACCTTCATCGTTATCATAGCTCCGCTTCTCCTCTTCATCCGTTATCGTCACTGCCTCACACTCGTCATACAACCTCCCTGCCAAGTCGACTGCCGACCTAAACATGCTTGGCTGGACAACGACCAGATGTCTACGGATATCTACCGGCAGACCTTGAATATACCTTTTAATCTTTCGTGACACAGGCGTCACCTGATCTGGAACCAGCCTTGCCATCTCATTGAACTTTGTGGTGTACTGTTGGTGAGTCATCGTCCCCACCTCCAGCTACAGGAACTCCCTTTCAATTTTGTCGTGCTCCCTGTGAGGGCAAAACTCCTCCACCACTAAACTTTTTTGATCCTTCCACCTCATCCTCCCGATTGCTCTGGTGCCCTTAACCTGGACAATGTTGTCCCACCAGTATAAGGCTGAATCCACAAATGAGTGGGTAGCAAACTTCACCTTCTGATCCTCGCGGCACTCGCTAATGTCAAGTACCGCCTCCATCTCTCTCACCCAACGTTGTGCAACAGCAGCACTCCCATTTCCATCAAACACAGGAGGCCTACACCTTTGGAATGCTCCATAGCTGCATCCCTTCGTAGTCTTTTGCACTACTTCCTCCTCCTCCTCATCGCCACTGGAGACAACCATGTCAGCATCAGGTTGCTCCATACCCCTAGAACCTCCAGCTTCACCTCCTCACCGTGCGGTTCTCCTCTTCTCACTCTCCTTCTTCTCATCCTCCTTCATAGCTCTAATGACATCGGTCACTACAGTCGGCAGAATTGTCTGCATAACCTGTTGGACTTCCTCTACTGCCTCCTTCATTGAGGATCTCAGATTAGCACTCCCGCCCTCACCGTCCTGGTGACGAAGCGCTGGCTCATCAGGAGCCGTCTCAGCAGTCTTAGCTCTGCTCTTTGTGGCACGCGGCCTATCACCACGTCCACCCCAACCTCCACCACGTGAAGCCTCAGAAGTCCTACCACCAGCCATCTAAACACTACAAGATTCAAACACCAACACGGTCAATCAAGGTAATAGCTCAAGATATGTCAGGTATAGTAAGTCCCTAATCACAGTGGCCAGTTGTGTTAGCCACTTACTTTACTCTTCATTTCCTAAGCATTTCCTATCCTGACTACATCAGTATCTAAATCTACACAAAAGCACACAAGCCACATAACATGCGCACATAATACCGGTTAACATTAACTTACATAAAACCTTTACTTAAAACTTTTACCTGCTGGCACGTAGCTACCAGGACTGGCATCCCTTTTCTTTCGTCCCATTCTCAGTTTAAGATTAGGTTTTTTTTTGAAAATATTTACCCAATTCCCTTAAACTTTAGCTCTGATACCAACTTGTAAGGCCCCGTTCCCGGGACACTTACATCTGGACCGTCATTGCATAAAACATTTCAAAAGCATACATTACTTTTGCAGCGGAATTTAAAAACCTTTATTAATAATAAAAGAAACATGTCATTTTAGTACATTACGTCATTTGTTTACATATATGATTACAACATCATATCAAAATGTGGATGTCAGACTCAAAACGTTCCCAGTAGCGTATGCATCCATGCCTGCAACTCCTCAGCATCAACAAAATACCTGCCAACTATTATGCATACAAAAAGTCAGCGACGCTGAGTGAGTTCTAGTTTTATAAATAAAATACTTTACTTCCTTTAAAAACATAACCTTCACATTCGTACGCGATCACACATCATACGTACACATTGATAATCTTTATTATTATCTTCATCATCGTTCATTCGTGCGTTTCGTACATTCATTATTATCTTTCACTTCAATCTGGATCCTGTCTCATGCAATACCCCGACTCATGTCCGAAGACTGATACTATGCCGGGGCCTGTAAACAAACCCCCGACTCATGTCCGTAGACCAACACAGTACCGAGGTACGCGACAAGGACCCCGTCACTATTTGCAACACCCCCGACTCATGTCCGAAGACTGGTATTGTGCCGGTGTCTATAAACAAACCCCCGACTCATGTCCGAAGACTGACACAGCACCAGGGCGAGCATCATGACATCACTCGGGTCAATCTCATGGATTAAACCCTTACGAGTCTGTTGTGACACACAGTCACTCACCTCAGCCTGGCATAAAAGTCTGTTATGACAATACGGTCACTCACCCTAACCTCGGCTTACGATTCTTTTGTGACAACACAGTCACTCACCTCAGTCTTGCTTAAAAGACTATTATTACGTTCCACTTTTCATTAACTTTATCTTTCACTTCGTTACATAATACTTTATGTTCATTCATAGCCATACAACAAACCACATAAAGCCACAACATAATACACAACGTATAATATAAGATAATACATACGTTTTGAAAACTGTTAATGAAGAAAGACAACATATAACACACACACATCAAAAACCACATCACATCACCATGCAAACACCAAGCATAAGCCAACGCAACAACAACAGAACCTATCACAAACAACCACCTCCTAAAACCCCTTAGAAGGCCCTAAGTCTAAAACCAGGCGCATGGGACATCTTAGACGCATTAGCAGAAAAAGTCTAAGTGTAAAAGCTTCTAGGCGCATCTGCACTATTTGGGCGCATGAGCCCTATTCAGGCGTCCCAACACTTAGCCGCAAGAACAATTCTGGGCGCATGGGCACTATGCGGGCGCATGACCCACACTTAGCCATTTTCACACTTTCTGGGCGCATGGCCACTATTCAGGCGCATGACCAGGGCGCATTAGCACTATTTGGGCGCACCACCTTTGGGCGCATGAGGACACTTAGGCACATAACACTTGGGTGCATGAGAACATTCTGAAATGTGTCTAAACTACCAAAAATCATCCGAAAGGCATTCTAACACTACCCAAGCATAGGTCTAGCATACTAAAGCCCATAAACACATACTAACCATAATTCTAACCTCTAAAATAGTTCTAAACATACAATCATAGCATCACAGATGAACAACAAGCAGAAACATATGGTTATCCTTGAAAATCTTTTATCCATTATGCATATTAGCCCCAAACACTTTAAAATTTGTAAAAGAGGGGTTCTAGAGACTCACCTGAAGCAGATCTTCAAACCAGGTACTTCCACCTACGATTTTAGCTTCAAATTCCCAAGAACAACTACTAAAACATCAAGAACTTCGGTTTAGGACTTAAAACCCAACTGAAACCGAACTCGTGTTCAAGAGAACTCACCTTAGCAGCTTCTTCTTCCTCTTTCTCCAAAACCCCGCAAGCTTTCGCCCTTTTTCTTCTTTGGCCGAAGGCCAAAAGCAGATCTCTACTTTTAAAGAGGTGGCCATGCCTATTATATTATTAAAATAATAGATTTTTTGTCCTTTTATAACTTTAGCCCCTCCACTTGTGTCCATTTACTTTTCTTTCTAGATACTTTTCTTTTCTTTTCCTTTTTAATAAAATTCGGGATGTTACATTTTGACTTTAGATTGATCTTGTTGTGTAGATTAGTCAATTCCAACTGTGTTTCTAAGTATTGATGGTTATAAGATGTAGTATAAAGAGTCTCAGGTTCTTGTAATTTAGATATGCTTTGTAACACTTGTAATAGAACTTTGGAGCAATATACAACACTCCTTGAAAACCATATTTCAGTGTTATTATTGCTTGTTCTGTCTAATTACTTACTTGTATTCTTAGTATCCTCATAATCAAACCCGGTTCCCTATTTGAATTGTTAAGTGTTCCAAGTCTCTCCTCATTGTGAAACTGATTGTGTTAGGCACCCTTACCTGGTCCTACACACTTGTTGAGTCCAACAATACTCCCCCAAAGGATGATGTTTCCATCCTTTAATGTTTGCTTGTTACTATTATGTTTGTAAGTAAAAATGTGTATTTGTTTTTGATTTTGAATGACTGATTATATGATTGACTTAGAATGTTTGATTGCATGATTGAATTATTTGTATGATAGAATGATTTACATGATTGAATGATAATCTTATGATGTTTAATAGATTGATTGTTTGAGTGATTGCTTGATTACATGTATGATTGCTTATTTGTATGATTAATTGATTACATATGTATAATCAGATTGCCTTGTATGTTCTAAATCATATATGTTTGCTTTGTTGACTTGATATTATGTGTTTGATGTTATGTTTGATGTATTAAATTGATGAATGATCGATGTTCTGTAGTGTTTATTGTTTGCTATGTATGGTTGAATGTTTTGTTTGTTTGAATGGTTAGATATGTATGTTTGTGGTTTTTGTCTTTTTGTCTGTTAGAAACCTTTAAGTGTGTGATGGACCAGCTTCAACAACACGTTTAGCTGTGGCCTTCAATGACTCTTCAGCATCTTTTTCTGTGATCTGATATTTTTCAGCTTCCTTGACTTGGTCAGTTAAAGATGTGATCTTCATTGTATTCTGGAAGTTTACAATATGCTCATCAAAATATTATATTGCACTCTTTTTATCATCATATTTGCAATGGATGGAGAGATGAACCATCTGTTTTAGGGTTGATAAATCCAAGCTTTGCATATCAATATTGCTAACCAATGTGGTTACAACATGATTACCCTTAAGAACTTTAAGATTGTTGTTATCTGAGATCCAGTCCAATGATTCCTTTTATGTATGTTAATGATTGCTGATTTGTCTCTATCTTTGCTTTAAAGCAGCATTTACATATAATGTTCCTAGTATTCTTAACATGTGAATGAAATTGTAGCAATCACCCTTGCATAAAACATCTTCTATAGCAGGGAATGATTTAGTCTTAAAAAATGAGACTTATGAAGGATGTAGGAGTTTGATCTCAACAGGTTCAAACAACCTATTGTCTATAGCTTCTTTCCCTTCAAGCTTTCTCTCAAATACCACTTCAAAGTGGTTTTCATCATAATACCACCTTGTGATTGGGTGGTTGTATTGATTTCCGTCAATTTTCTTTGTAATGAGCTTGAGATCTGATGGCTTCAGAGGATATCCATCCCTTTCCAAAATTTCACTGTCAATTTGAGTTGGGGGTTCATCAATTTGTTTCTTTTGCTTGCCATTGTTACTCTCTTCTCAACTTGTCTAAATGAAGCTTATCTTCTCTGTCTTCTTAGTCTTTTATCTCATGATAGTTTCTTCTCAACTTGTCTAAATAAAGCTTATCTTCTCTGTCTTCTTTGTCTTTTATCTCATGATAGTTTCTGTTAATGTAAGTCCTCATAATATGATAGAAATCTGCCCCCTTGGATTATTAGTGTGATTTACCATCCTCAACTACATTAGGTCTAATCTATCTTCATAGCTCAAGATCCTAGTTGGGTTATGTATGATAGGTATTGGACTAAGCCAGATACTTTCTTGATAAGCACTGCATCCCAAATTTCATCATATTTCCATGCAACAATCTTTCACTGTGACATCTTTCACTATCAAGTCCGTTGATTGGAGCGAAGCTCGTAAACTCTCCTTGTGCATTTACTTTTGTCGCGTAATTAATTCACTCGGATCCCGAATTTTTGTCTTATTCGTCTTGCGTGTAACCCTAATGTTATAATATGACAAATTAGTTAAATATTATATAAATAATAATTTATATTAATAATCATTATTAGTATAAATAACATTATTATAATAGTATTACTATTATTAACATTATTATTGTTATTATTATTATCACTATTATTATTAATATAACTATTATTAGTATTATGAATATTATTATTATTATTATAATTAATAAGTTCAGGGTTTAAATTGTAATTTAGTAAAACTTAAGGTATAATAAATCCAAATTTGAGGGACTAAATTGCAAATTTAATATATACATATATATATATTTATATGCATGTTTTGTTCGGATCCTCCCCCACCCGAAACCCTACCTGCCGTCGACTCCTCCCCCATCTATGGCCGATCCGACAGCCACCCCTTATCTCGATCAAGCCCTTCATCGGCTAGGTTCTCACCGTCGACTGCCGTCCGTGACGCTGTGATCGTTGGGAACTTCCCGTCGAGCGTTTCGAGCAGGTACGTGTTGTTTTGACGTCCCGTTCGGCTTCGTTTCGTTTCGTCGAGTTCGGGTTCGTTTCCATGTTCGGGCTGATTAGGTTGTGTACGGTGATGTACGTGGTTGTGCGGCGGTGTGCGATTGTTGTTCGAATATTCATATATATATATGTGTGTTTGTATATATTGCTTTATGTATATGTGTTTGTATGTATTGATTGTGTGTGTACTACGTGTGGTATATATAAGCATGTGAGTGTTTCTGTGAGTTTTAATCATGCGGAAGTGTGTGTGTGTAGAATGTGTGTGTTTAGTGTGTGAATCATGTGTGTGTGAATGTGTTTAGTGTGTGTTTTAGTGAATGTGTGTGTTTAGTGTGTGACCCGTGTATGTGTACCTGAATGTGTTTAGTGTGTGTGCAGAATGTGTGCGTTTGGTGTGGAGAGAGTGTGTGTGTGTTATGCGTAACGTGTGTGTGTTGTGTGTAAGTGTTTTGTTATGGAATATTATTATTATTATTATTATAATTAATAATATTATTATTAGTATTATCAACATTATGAATAATATTATTACTATTATCATTATTCTTATATAATGTGTTAGGGTGTATAAATGATATATATATATATATATATATATATATATATATATGCGTGTGTGATGATATATGTATGATGGTCGTATTATATAATGTGAATGACGTGTTTGAATAGTAATTAAAGTTATACATATATATAAGGTGAATAACGGTGAGTGAATATGGACTAATTATATATATATATATATATATATATATATATATATATATATATATATATATAAAATTCATATACGTTCTTATTTATTAAGTAGATAATTTAAGTTTATATTTTGTGTGCGCTTTGCGTATCGAACTCGATCCGACCCGAAACCGACCGAATGTTTTAAGATTTTATTACCATTAATTATAGGTGGTTAATCTTTCATTTCTCTCATTCTTTGAAGCCTTTTGTTCACCTTATTTCTTCTTATTTCGCGGCCCCTTTTTTTACCATTATTTCTAAAAACCAGGGGGAAATGTATGCTCACTAGTTTTATGCTGTGAACTCAACTATATTTTGGGACTGTTGTGTATATTGTTTGTAAGTTAATATCTAGTACATGCATTAGTTATCTCTGTGGTTCTTTATTTACAACTATTTAACTCCGGGTTGGAGCCGACGAACAGGTATTGATAGTACTATTTGGTTGACACCCCCACCTTTGTTTGTTGGTATACTAGTTGGGACTGACAGTGACCACGGACGGGCCCTAGGGTGAATATGGTCCAACAAGATCTGTGTGTATGTCACAAGTTTAGTTGTGAGGCTCATGATTACATGTGATATTGCTTGCTTATAACTGTATGCACTTATGTCCTACCAAAATATTACACAACATCAAGTTTTGTTTATTATCTAAACCTGCAAACTCACCAATGATATGTTGACCTTTTGAGCATATCTTTTCAGGTAACAACCATCGAGGATAGCTGGGGATGCTGCCTTGGAGATGACCTTAAGAAATTCATTTTAAACTTGTTTGGGTGTCTTTACAATTATGTTTTGGACTATCTTTGTTAATCACGTTTTCGTTTACTTGCTCCCAGGTTATGGGATTTAAATTTCATTTTAACTATTTGACTATGTTATGTAGTGGAATTGACTAACTACGACACAAGTCTCTGTTTGTACCGGGTGACGTCATGACACGTTGGTTTTCCACATTTAATGCATCTCTATTAATGATCAATTTGTTATGGCGATCCAATCCGTTACATTCTCGTGTTTCCGCTATAAGCGGGGGTGTGACAGATTGGTATAAGTGCCATTGGTTATAGAGAATTAGATAGATCACTCGACCTAGACTATAACCTAAGAACCTTCATGTAGAGTGCATACTAGGGTTTGTGTGCATCTTATATTGCATGTATTTTCTTCCTTATTTGATTGCCTATTCTTTGAGGAAAATTACTTATACTTTTTCCTTATAGGATGTCTTATGCTGGTCCTTCCATTCCCCCTTCTATCATTGTAATTTTTTTTGACTCGGAGAGTGAGGAGGTCTCACCTGGCCCACCGAAGCAGACGAAGCTAGCAGTAGTTGTGCGTGGGCGTAGACCGATGACGAGGTCTATGACGAGGTGCTTTAGACCCTATGGATTTGGAGCACCCAGGAGAGCATATGCTATGAAGAGCACCTTCCCTCACACAGGGGACATCGTACTGCCCCAAGGAGTTATCAGGGACATTCCTCAGTCACCATCTGATTCTCTTAGATCTGTTAGCAGTTATGAGAGTTGTGTGGGACCTATGCGGGAAAGGGATACGTACCCACCAATTATTCATGACGATGGTGGCAATTTTCCTACCCCTCCAGTCCTAAAGGGCAAGAGAGAGTTAGCGCATCACACGACATGAGAACTTATCATTTCTTGCTCATGGAGCAATAAGAACGATTGAACTGGGAATGCTTCATACTACTACTGACTATCTCTTATTATTATTTTCCTTTTTAGTACTTTTGACTAGAGATTATCAGGATTAGTACATTTGACTTTGGTCTTTGGTATTTGGAATATTATTAACGTTATTCTATTATGGATTTTAGATGCGTGAGTTGGACAATTAAGTGCCATAATATAATTTCTGATTTCTTGAAATAATTCGTAGCCTTAATTCTAATGTGACTAATGGTTATAATTGTTAGTGAACTATCTTATATTTAGAACATGCCGCCCAGAAGAGTCCCGTGCATTAACAGTCGTGGTGGTGCTGCCACAAGGGGCAGAGGTAGAGGAAGAGGTGTTGGTGGTAGGGTTGAAGCACCAAGTGGAGGAAATGAAGGTGGTCTAGCTGGCAACAACCATGGAGTTGGAAATCCTAACATAGCTGCTATGATTGCTCTACAGATAGCTGCTCTCATCCTAACCATAGTGGCACAAGTAAGTGATAACATCATGAACCACAACAATAGGGGTGGCAACAATGATAATGGAAATAACGGTAGGAATGGTGGTGATGATGAAAATGGTGACAATGGGTATGAAGGAGAGGATGGTAACAACAATGAAGAAGGAGGTGGACTTGGCAATGGGAATGCGAATGAAAATGGTGATGGTCTGGGCAACGGAAATGGAAATGGACCGAACAATGGTAATGCTAATGGGATGGAAATAGGAATGGATATGCTGATGGCGGAAGAAGAAGAGGATGTACTTATAAGGAATTTATGGCTTGTAAGCCTAAGGATTTTGATGGATGATGTATTGCAAAATACGTTGATTTCCGATATATGTTTCGTACATCTTTCGGGTCGTTTAGTTTTGATTTTGTCTCGTTTTATTTAGTTACTTAGTATTTTGTGTTTCCTCAGGCTTTGGAGCTAAAGGAAGTAAAAACGATCAAAAACGGAGAAAACCATGTTTCCAGACGCGTTGCAAGCAAAAGACAAATCAAAACAAAAGTTTCTAGAAAATTGACCCTGTGGCGCCATGCGACGGAAAGGGATTCCCCCTCCACGTGGCGTGACGAGCTTTATTTGGAGGAAAATCTTAATTGAGCCCAATTAAGTCGTTTTTAACCCTAATGATGAAGAAAACAAGGGGGATCGGTTAGAGCACGAAAAAAAGAGTTTCTTGGGAGAAATCTTGGAGTTTGGGAGAAAAAGGATTGAAGGTTTCAAGCTACGGGATCACATAATCAATCGGAATCATTCGGTTTATCATTTTCGAATTTAATCACTTTCTAGTTCATGTTGAAACATTTTGAATACATGATTTTTGTTAGTGATTTGGATATGATTGTTGGTTAAATCTTGTAGTACTACTTAGGCTTTGATGATTATTCTTGTTTGACTTGTTTTCTTGTCGGTTTTGGAACTCGTTCTTGTGGATTTATCAATAAAGTTACAAACTTGGTTTTTCTGACTTGGTGTGGATGATAATCTTTTATGCCTTATAATTACTTGTTAATTCCTCGTGTATCTTGGTGAATGTCTTTCACAAAATAGGTGCATTGCTTGACTGTTTACTTTGTGTTCTTGGTTTTTAGGTGGTTTGCTAAACGATCGTAGTAATCCATAGGAGTTACTTGAATGAATGTGGTACTCAGATTTTCAACTGATCTTAAAAGCTGTAAAGTGAGAGGTTATCAGTTAGTCTTGCGTGTTTGATTGCTAGGTTTAGTTTCTTTGTAAAAAGGGCTTAGCTTAGTTTCCCTTGCACTTACTTGTGAACCGAGTCTTGTCAGAAATTCTATAGTTACCCCGTGCACTTAGGTGTGTTGAGATGTTTGTGCTGTAAGGTAAAATGTCTATTGGGTACTTTATTGAGATGGATACATCATAAGAGAAGTCCACAAACTGGTAATTTAACATCCTATTAGGTTTCGTGGGTGACACCGTTAAGAAGGGTTGATGGTTCTCGAGGCTGCTCGTAGGTTAGTATCTTAAGATCCCAGTTCCCACATTTAGCTCAATAACCGATATAAGACTAGTTTTCCAATTATATGATTCTTGCCTAGGTAGTATCTTCTCATTATCTGATTTCAGTTAAAGTTCTCATTTGTGTTTGGTTTATCGTCTTCAGCTTCTTTTTAATTAATTAATTTTATTAGTTACTTCAGAAACCCCCCTCTTAAACATAAAAATAAAATAAAATAAGTTTAGTAGATAAGTCCTAAGGTTTAGTTTACGCCATTCATTAAGAGTCTCGTGGGTTCGATATCCGGACTTACTTAAGCTTTACTAGAATGGACAGGCGCACTTGCCTGTTAGTAGTTTAGTTCAGATAGTCTAGAGTTTAACTTAGTGTCTGTTTAGAGTCAGTTTTAATCATTTCAATTTAACTACTTTTTGCACATCAAGTTTTTAGCGCCGTTGCTGGGGACTCTTTGGAAATTGCGTTAATTATCTTTGATTGGATTTATCTACTATATCTTTGCTTCGTATCCTTTTGTCTTTGTGTTTGTTTGAGTCATTTTGATTTTCCTTGCATCTTATTTTTTCTTGTCTTTCTTGCAGTTGAATGCCCAAACCTCATCTGCGTTCACAAGGACCGCTGCCAAAACACACACTTTCAGAAAAGCTTGGATTTGAGGACACCACGATAAAGTCACCACCCATCCAAAATCAAATGGCTGCTCGTCATACTATTCACCAGCAAGCCACTCAGGGATTCACGGGAGTTAACAATCCCATCACAATCCCAACCATCGTAAATGAAAACTCCTGGCAGATCCCTTCTTATGTGATGACTGCTATTGCTAATAACTGCTAATTTCATGGGCGCGAAGATGAAGACGCCCCTACTCATATTGGCCGCCTTGAGCGCATCTGTCGCACCTTAAAACTTCAAGGTGCCACTGACGATGCCATTTTCCTGCAGTTATTCCCATTTTCACTCGCGAATCGAGCCGCCACTTGGCTTGAGTCGCATCCTGCTGGCACTTTCACCACTTGGCCAGATCTCCGTGACCGTTTTTTGAATAAGTACTTTCCACCGGCCAAGGCCTCTCGCCTTCGCGACGAGATCCATTTGTTTCGAATGGATCCTGACGAGCCTTATTACCATGCTTGGGAGCGTTTCCAAAATCTTCTCAGCCGTTGCTCCCAACATGGCCTCTCTAACTTGGCACTTGTAGAGAAATTCTACAATGGCCTGACTTATGAAGCTCATGTGCGTTTTGACACTTCCGCAGGAGGCCACCTCATGGGTAAGAAAGATGTGAATGAATGTAATGAAATGTTCGAGAGTTTTGCTCAAGCAGAGTATGAGCAGCGGTCTGCCAACAGGAAATCTACTCTTGCCACTAGTTCCTCATCTAGAGGAATTCACCATGTCACAGTGGATACTAGTGTGGCTACTGCTTTGGAGAGTTTAGTGAAGGAGGTTAAGGAGTTGAAGAGGAAGGTAGATAAGTGTGAGTTATGTAGAGGGGGGCATGATACTTCTGAATGCCCTTTGATCAGTCAGGAGCATGTAGATTTTATAGGGGGTCCCACGAATCCATTCAATACCCCATACAACTCTGGGTGGCGAAATAATTCAAATTCTCAATGGCATTCTTCCGATAATCCCCCTGGTTTCCACTCAAATTATAATCAGAACAAAGGGCAGGGATCGTCTTCTAGTGGGAATTCAGGGAATAGTGCCGTAAGGGGTAGTGGAGATAAATTGGATAAGATAGAGGAGTTGCTGTCACAATTAGTTGTTAAGGATGCTACCACATAGAAAACACTTGCTGAGCATGATATCCTACTTAAAAATCAACAGTCAGCTTTCCTTGATCTTCAGCGTTCTGTTGGTGATATTGCTAGGCGTTTGGATGAGAGGCCCCAGGGCCAGTTTTCGGGTAGCAATCAACCTAATCCAATGCCCAACTAAAAGCAGTCACCACTCATAGTGGTAAAGGAGGAGAGGTAGTTAAGTCACCGGATGTCATAGAGGAAGAGGAATCGGTTGACGAGGAGATTGAGATGGAGGCTCCTGGAGGGGTGCACCTGAGGCTAGTCCCAGCAAGTACCGCACCGACCAGTGGGCCTCAGTTAGAGAAATCGGAAACTAAAAAACCGTCTTCATTTAGGCCTTCTCCCAATATTGATCGTTTTCGTGTCCCGTACCCCGCTCGCCTTGCTAATCAAAAATACGCAAAGGAGTATGGGCACTTTCTAGACATATTTAAGCAGCTGAAGATAAATCTTCCCTTCATTGAGGCCCTTTAGCATATGCCCAAATATGCTAAATTCCTAAAAGACCTTCTGAAACGTAAGGACAGGTTGGGTGAACTGTCTAACATCCCTTTGACAGGAGGGTGTTCTGCGGTAGTTCTGAATTAGCTACCAGAGAAGCTGACGGACCCGGGTACTTTCACTATCCCGTGTTTGTTTGGTAGTAACACTCAGAGTTGCGCATTGGCTGATCTCGGGCCAGCATCAACCTGATGCCATACTCTCTTTATGAGAAGCTGAATGCGAGAGATCTGACACCTACACGCATGACACTCTTACTTGCTGACTGATCAGTCAAATATCCATGGGGTATCATTGAGAACTTGTTGGTGAGAGTAGATAGATTTGTGTTTCCTGTGGATTTTGTTGTTCTTGACATGGAGGCTGATGAAAAAGTTCCTATCATTCTTGGTCGTCCGTTTCTTAAAACCGCAAAGGCCATCATTGATGTATTTGATGGTAAAATCACTCTTAGAGTCGGGGATGAAAACGTCACCTTTGAGATTTTAAAATCCATACGACATCCTGATAGTCAAGACGATTTTAGTGGTCCCTCCAATTCTATTTACCTCATAAATTCATTTATCTCTCGTGTAGACCGCTGTCTCGACTGCATCTGTGGGGCCGATCTGGTTGTTGAAGATGAAGTAGAGGAGCCTAGTTTTGAGGCAGAGGAGGCGCCACTTTTCCCCGAGCCGATGGAGATTAGTGAGACTCATGATGAGAGTAAGAAATCTTCCTTAGAAACACCACCCATCTTAGAGCTTAAGGTTTTACCTTCCCATCTAGAGTATGCCTACTTTGGATAGGATGCCACATTGCCCGTCATTATCTCATCCAAATTGATGGAGGAGGAGAAGAACAGGTTGCTTAAGGTGTTGAGGACATATAAACAAGCCATTCTTTGGAGGTTGCAGGGCATTAGCCCAGCTTATTGCACCCATAGGATACTCATGGAGGATATGTATAAGCCTGTGGTCCAGCTTCAGAGACGTTTAAATCCAAATATTCAAGAGGTTGTGAAGAAAGAAGTGTTGAAGTTAATGGATGCAGGCTTAATCTATCCTATTTCTGATTCCACTTGGGTGAGCCCAACTTAGGTTGTCCCCAAGAAAGGAGGGATGATAGTGATCGCAAATGAGAATAACGAGCTCATACCCACTTGTACGGTCGCTGGTTGGCGCGTGTGTATAGATTACAGGAGACTGAATGATGCCACCAGAAAAGACCTTCCTTTCATTGATTAGATGCTTGAGCGGTTAGAGGGTCAGCAATTTTACTGCTTCTTAGATGGCTTTTCAGGTTACCTCCAGATTCCCATTGCACTTGAGGATCAGAAGAAGACAACTTTCACATGCCCATATGGCACTTATGCATATCGTCGGATGCCATTCGGGTTGTATAACGCTCCGGCCACTTTTCAGCGTTGCATGGTAGCTATCTTTCAGGATATGATTGAATCATCCATGGAGGTTTTCATGGATGATTTTTCAGTTTATGGTAGCTCATTTGATCAGTGTTTGCTTAATTTGGAGAGGATGCTGAAGAGATGCACCGAGAGGAAGCTGATGCTTAATTAGGAAAAGTGCCACTTCATGGTGATTGAGGGGATTGTGCTAGGGCACAAGATTTCATGAGATGGGATAGAGGTTGATAGGGCTAAGATAGACACCATTAGTAGACTCCCACCACCCAGTAGTGTCAAATCCATTAGAAGTTTTCTAGGCCATGCGGGTTTCTATAGGCGTTTCATCAAGGATTTTTCAAAGATCACACGACCCATGACTCACCTTCTTGAGAAGGACGTCCCTTTTGTATTTGATGAGGAATGTCTTAAGGAGTTCGAATTTTTAAAGGAGCAGTTGGTGAGTGCTCCTATTCTTGTTTCCCCTGACTGGAGTTTGCCTTTTGAACTCATGTGTGACTCAAGTGATTACGCAGTCGGGGTAGTCCTCGGTCAAAGGCGGGATAAACACTTTCATCCCATTTACTATGCTAGTAAGACTCTGAATGATGCACAATAGAACTACACTACCACAGAAAAAGAGCTTCTAGCGGTGGTTTTCACCTTTGATAAATTCCGTTCATACCTCGTGCTTTCTAAGATGATCGTTTTCACCGATCATTCTGCATTACGATATTTATTCGCCAAGAAAGATGCCAAAGCTCGTTTAATTCGGTGGATTCTTTTGCTTTCTGAGTTTGACATTGAAATTAAGGACAAGAAGGGAGCAGAGAATGTCGCGGCCAATCATCTTTTAAGGTTAGAGGACCCGAGTAGAGAGGAGATTCATGAGGAGGCAATTGGAGATAGATTACCTCACGAATCAGTTGACTTTGTGGAGGCAGAGAAGAAAGGTATGCCATGGTTTAGTGATTTGGTGAATTACCTTGCTTATGGAGTGTTAGTAGAGGGGTTAAATGCTCAACAAAGAAAGAAGTTCTTGAGAGTTACGGGAAGATATGTGTGGGATGACCCATTCTTGCACCGTGTAGGAGGTGATAGAGTGTTGAGGAGGTGTGTCCCTCGAGAAGAGGGAAGAGAGATTCTTGAACGTTGTCATGCGGGTCTAACCAGAGGTCATTATAGTCATCATATCACCGCACAAAAAGTTTTTGACTGCGGTTTTTACTGGCCTTCTGTTGTGAAGGATGCCCTTGAGTTTGTTAAAAGTTGTGATGTTGTTAGCGGATAGGTAATATCTCATCCAGGGATGAGATGCCACAAAATCCCATTCAGGTTGTTAAGGTTTTTGATGTGTGGGGAATCGATTTCATGGGACCATTTCCTTTGTCAAAAGGGAATCGGTACATCCTTGTGGCCATACACTATGTCTTAAAATGGGTGGAGGCTTAAGCCTTGCTTACTAATGATGCCCGAGTGGTGGTGAGATTCTTGAAAAAGCTGTTCACTAGGTTTGGCACTCCTAGAGCTCTTATAAGTGATCGTGGCACGCATTTCTGTAACACTATTCTGGAAAAGACATTAGAACGCTACGGTGTCATCGTTTATCCACCGTTTACCATCCACAAACCAGCGGTCAAGTGGAGAATGCCAACCGAGGAGTTAAGAGAATCCTTGAGAAAACCATGGGGAGTAGTCGGAAGGATTGGTTCGACAAGTTAGATGATGCGCTATGGGCGTTTAGATCTGCCTACAAAACACCTTTGGGTACAACACCGTTCATGATCATATATGGAAAAGCGTGTCATCTTCCCGTAGAGTTAGAACATTGAGCCTTATGGGCCCTAAAAGCGGTTAACCTTGACCTATCGGAAGCGGAAAAAAGAATATTCTTCCAAATTCACGAGTTAGAGGAACTTAGGGATGTGGCCTATGCTCGTTCTTTGAGTATCAAGGAGAAAATGAAAGCCTATCATGATAAAAGGCTGAAAGGGTTCAAAGAGTTTAAGGCAGGTGATAAGGTTCTGCTCTAGAATTCCCATTTGAAGTTGTTTGGTGGGAAATTAAAATCAAAGTGGTCGGGACCTTACACGGTGAAAGAAGTATTTCCTCATGGTGCAGTTGAGTTGGAGAATGAAGAAACAAGGAGTACTTGGAAGGTTAATGGTTAACGATTAAAGCACTACCTTGTAGGACCATTGGATTCGAGCGAGGAGGAGGTTATTCCTCTCGAAACTCCCCCGAAAATGAGCGAATAGAGATCTTGGGCGAGTTTCCAAGTGTAGAGTTTGTATAGTCTTCTAGTTCGTGCTTTTGTTTATTTCGGTATTTTCGGTAATTTTTATTATTATTATTTTTTTCCGGTTTGTGTGTTTTGTGTTTTAGTCATTTTTGTAGGGATTCGTACTCGAATAGAAGTGGAAAAGATGGAAAAACCGGGCCCCAGGTAAGTTATTGGGTGAATTTTGGCTTAAAATGGTTTTTGGGGAGTTTTGGATTAAAAACCTTAAAATTTTTGTAAGTATTGGAGCATGAAAATCAACAAACTTTCTGGAAATTACATACCCTCGTGCCACGCGATGGTATGCATGGATTTGGTCACGTGGCGCGACGATGCTCCAGTCGGGTTTAAAATCTTTTCACCCCCAAATTGAAGACCTAACCCTCCAAACCTCCATTCCACTTCAAATACCACCGCTACCCACCCCCCGTCACTCCACCACCGCACCATCACCCACATCCCCCACACCATGCGGCCACCACCACCAAACCACCACTTTCTACCAGAAATCCGGCCACATTTCATCTATTTGGTCCAAACACCAAAAACTCTCCAGACCCCGGTTCAGTCTGTGTCCAACTTCACAACTTTTTACTTTCATTTGAATTGGCATTCTCAAAACAGGTATGAATCTCGTCTTTTTCGTATATTCTTGTTTTTCATCTTTATTTTTGGTAGCTAGTTCAATGTTTACGTTCATTTTCGGTCGATTTTAGGATTTTAGTTGGAACTTGTTCGTGATTGTGGGCTAGGCGATGCCATATGCACCAATTCATGTCTATAACATGCTAGTTAGTGATTTTGGAATGCAGTATTATACCTTACTAGTCATGATAGGTTTTCTAAAAACATGGGTTGTTATGTGAGATTACTACCATGAACATCCTGTTTGGGTCTCGGTAGCCATTGCACTCTCATTGAATTTTTCCTCATGATTGACATGTGCTTTAGTGAATATTGTTCATTGGGTGAATGTTGATAGGCATCTAGTTTGATATTTGAAAATTGAGGTGAATTCACACATGTTTTTAAATGGTAATTTCCTTTCTCTTAAGGGAAGTTTAACGTCTCGAACCGATATTTGCAACCTCTTCCATTTTCTAAATTTCAGGTCCAGGATTACTTTGGTTTCATTCATTAGACATTTCAGATTTAATTGAGGACAATTAAAATGTCAGGATGGGGTAGAGTTGTATACCATGAGTCTATCTTTGTTCTTATGCTTTGTTTGTCATGTTTTCACGCATGTCAGAAGCAGGAACTTCAAAGAGAAGACGGAGGAAGGAACCCGCCCAACAGGAGCAGCCTCAGAGGGAGCAACCCCGCAGACAGATAAAGTATTCTGAGCTGGAGAAAGTTACCATTGTTACAGCTGCAACTCTCCGCAGACATACTTTACTGCAATTCGCTTTGGGAACAAAAGAGACGGAGAAGTGTAATGCTTATGTTGACACTGACTTGCTAGTGCCGAGGGTGATAGATTGGGATTTCCTAGATGCAATTGGTCAGCGGGACAGGATTAAGAGACTGTTGGGTCATAGGTTTAAGAGGGTTTTGGCCTGTGATAAGCCGCAGTACGAGGAGCTCACCATTGAATTCCATTCCACTACAGACACAGAGAGGGTGGATTTTATGAGCCAGATGCGGTCTCTTTTTCTCTCGGCAGGGTTTTACATGAGATGTCCATCCCTCAGTTCGCAATTGCTACGGGTTATTATACTGAGGAGGAGTTTCAGACTCCTGCTTTTCACACTAGTTTGAGGGGCGCGAGTAAGGTTGAGAGGGAGTACTGTTTGAGAGAGGCAGATTTAGCCGAGTTCTGGAATTCGATTGCTACTAGTCCATTCTCAGCTCAGATGGTTGGCTCAGAGATTCGATATCTAGTTTGTAAGTATATTCACAAGATCCTTGGTTGTACTTTGGTGGGAAGGAAGTCGAGTGACAACAAGGTGAACTGGGTTGAGTTATTCTGTTTGTACTGTATGGTGAGGGGCCGGGAGGCCAATCTAGCTAGTGTAATGGCCTAGGCATTCTCGAGACCTAGGAGAGGTGGTCCATGGGCAGCGTTGGATATGGGCCCGTATATAACCAAGCTGGCTGAAAATTTGCAGGTGATGAAGGAGTTTGGCCCGTATACAAAGCATAAGTTGGTAAAAGGGCCCGAGAAGCCCGAGTTTTATGGTCTGACAGATTTGAGAAAGGCGGGTATCATTACTTGGACTGACCCAATTGAATGGGTAGCTATCTCACCAGGACCATAGGTAGTACCTCCAGAGGGTACAGCAGAAGCAGAGGCTCTCCGAGTTCGCATCCCTACTACACTTCAGAGACCACTTCAGAGGCACGAGCTGCCAGGTCGCCAGTATCCTCTCAGGGATCCATTCCCAGTGCCACTCACTTTAGAGGCACTAGCTGAGAGCACGGATAG
Organism: Flaveria sonorensis; assembly: GCA_025506505.1. Classification (NCBI taxonomy): domain Eukaryota; kingdom Viridiplantae; phylum Streptophyta; class Magnoliopsida; order Asterales; family Asteraceae; genus Flaveria; species Flaveria sonorensis. The sequence continues at coordinate 32,810,174 of CM046437.1, forward strand.
GCAGTTCGGGGAGTTGAGAGAGATGATTATCGAGGGTCATCGGGTACATGCAGAGGGCCAGCGTAGGCAGGATGATCCATTGAGATACATGATGGGGGCAATGAATATAAGCATTCTTGATTTTTTCAGAGCCCAGAGCAGCAGGATCCCCAGGATGATTAGGAGAAGTGTAGGGATGCGAGTGCGGCATAATCATCTGGTTATATCTTTTGTTAAGTTTTCTTTTTTGATGTGTTTACTGGATCATGGTCTGTACTGTACTTGATATTTTGTGACACTGGGACAGAAATCAGTAGGTGGGTACTCTGTTTCTTATATATATGTTTGCTATGATGTGGTGATATGTTTTGACAGATTGTTTAGCCGCTTTCGGTCGTGTTTGAAAATTTGGAATTATTTGCTGTGAACGTTCGAATTGGAGGGTGTTTCTGGATGAGACTGGCACATGACAGTCATGCTATATTTTACCAGCTAAGTCTTTTCCAGTTTATCTTTATTTTTGTTTCTTTTCTTTTACTTATTTGTGTTAGTTTTTGTTTTTATTTGTTTGAGTCGGGTTCCCATTCCTGCATTGGGGACAATGCAAATTTTAAGTGTGGGGATGGGTAACTTTCTTTTCAGTTTAAATTTGAGTTAAAAAAATAAAAAATATAAAATATAAAAAATGTCCCTGATTTAGAAGTTTTCATTAATAAATATGGAAAATTATAGATAAAGTTAAGTGTTCGGGTTTTGAATATTATAGGTATGAGAATGATAAATAAGTTGAACACGTTGTTTTGAGCTTAATACAATAAATTATGTCAGAATACCTTATGGGTCCTCATCTGGGAGGAAACGGGGAAATTGAAACCGCCAATAATAGTATAAGAGACACCGTTATAAGTTAAAACCTTAAGAGTTTTTAATCAAGAAAAACAGAAAAAAAAAACAGAAAAATAGAATAAATATGAGCTAGATGTGGATGAAGAGGCCTATGATGTTTCCCTCGGGGATGGTGACTCTGGTTGAAACTACCTCTAGGCTAAGTTTGGTAAAAAAAAATTGAAAAAAAAGATACCGAAGCTAATGCGGTCTCTTTCGGGGATGGTAAGTTTGATTGAGACAATCTCTGAGTTAGGTAAATCAATATATCTAGTGCTCATTACAATTGAAATAAAAGAATTTGTTTGATTTTAAATTCTTTTGGTTTTCTCATAATGCGGTTAGGAAAAATAATGATTGTTCCTCTAGTTTCATAAACTTGAGGAGGGATTAGGTGAAACTGTGGATTCTTCAGTGTGAAACCCTAGGTTGATTTACCCATTTGAACATAAAGCACACGATGAGAGACTTGGAAGCTGGTTTGGGTTTAATTGGTTTCATATACTTGCAATCACGGTTGACACGTTACTAGGCTTGAAAATCAAGTAATCTAGGCTTTGAAATCCGGATTTAAACTTAACTATGATTCCATAGCATAATTCTCTTTCAGGGACGAAAAAGAGGTAAGTGTGGGGATATCTGATGTATTGCAAAATACGTTGATTTCCGGTATATGCTTCGTACATCTTTCGGGTCGTTTAGTTTTGACTTTGTCTCGTTTTTTTTAGTTACTTAGTATTTTGTGTTTCCTCAGGCTTTGGAGCCAAAGGAAGTAAAAATGATCAAAAATGGAGAAAACCATGTTTCCAGACGCGTTGCGGGCAAAAGACTGATCAAAACAAAAGTTTCTAGAAAATTGACCCCGTGGCGCCACGAGACGGAAAGGGGTTCCCCATCCACGTGGCGCGACGGGCTTTATTTCGAGGAAAATCTTAATTGAGCCCAATTAATTCGTTTTTAACCCTAATGATGAAGAAAAAAGGGGATCGGCCAGAGCACGAAAAGGATTGAAGGTTTCAAGCTACGGGATCACACAATCAACCAGAATCATTCGGTTTATCATTTTCGAGTTTAATCATTTTCTAGTTCATGTTGAAACATTTTGAATACATGATTTTTATTAGTGATTTGGATATGATTGTTGGCTAAATCTTGCAGTACTACTTAGGCTTTGATGATTATTCTTGTTTGACTTGTTTTCTTGTCGGTTTTGGAACTCGTTCTTGTGGATTTATCAATAAAGTTACAAACTTGGTTTTTCTGACTTGGCGTGGATGATAATCTTTTATGCCTTATAATTACTTGTTATTTACTCGTGTATCTTGGTGAATGTCTTTCACGGAATAGGTGCATTGCTTGACTGTTTACTTTGTGTTCTCGGTTTTTAGGTGGATTGCTATACGATTGTAGTAATCCATAGGAGTTACTTGAATGAATGTGGTACTCTAGATTTTCAACTTATCTTAAAAGCTATAAAGTGAGAGGTTATCGGTTAGTCTTGCGTGTTTGATTGCTAGGTTTAGTTTCTTTGTAAAAAGGGCTTAGCTTAGTTTCCCTTGCACTTACTTGTGAACCGAGTCTTGTCAGAAATTCCATAGTTACCCCATGCACTTAGGTGTGTTGAGATGTTTGTGTTGTAAGGTAAAATGTCAATTGGGTACTTTATTGAGATGGATACATCATAAGAGAAGTCCACAAACTGGTAATTTAACATCCTATTGGGTTTCGTGGTTGACACCGTTGAGAAGGGTTGATGGTTCTCTAGGCTGCTCATAGGTTAGTATCTTAAGATCCCAGTTCCCACATTTAGCTCCATAACCAATATAAGACTAGTTATCCAAATATATGATTCTTGCCTAGGTAGTATCTTCTCATTATCTAATTTCAGTTAAAGTTCTCATTCGTGTTTGGTTTATCGTCTTCAACTTCTTTTTAATTAATTAATTTTATTAGTTACTTCAGAAACCCCCCTCTTAAACATAAAAATAAAATAAAAATCAGTTTAGTAGATAAGTCCTAAAGTTTAGTTTACGCCATTCATTAAGAGTCTCGTGGGTTCGATATCCGGACTTACTTAAGCTTTACTAGAATCGACAGGTGCACTTGCCTGTTAGTAGTTTAGTTCAGATAGTCTAGAGTTTAACTTAGTGTCTGTTTAGAGTCAGTTTTAATCATTTCAATTTAACTACTTTTTGCACATCAATGGAAAGGGTGGAGCAATAGCATTAACTAGGTGGAATGAAAAAAGGAAGCAGTGATCGAGATTAGCGAGTGTCTGGACAGTCAGAAAATAAAAAATGTGACATGTTCACTGCAAGGAAAGGCACTAACCTAGTGGAACACTTAGATTCAAGCAAGAGGTAGGGAGGCGGCGATGCAATGACATGGGATGAATTTAAGGCCTTGCTCATCGTGGAGTATTGTCCTAATAATGAAATGTAGAAGTTGGAGCATGAATTCTGGAATCATACTATAGTAGGACCTGGGTACGCGGCATACACAGATCAATTTCATGAACTGGCCAGGCTTGTTCCACATTTGGTGACTCCAGAATAAAAAAGGATTGAGAGGTACATCTGAGGTTTGGCTCCTCAAATTCTAGCAAGGGTAATTGCAGCCGTTCCTCCTACAATCTAAAGTGCGATTCTAAAAGTCGGTACCTTGACTGATGAAATGATAAGGACTGGGGTATTGGGTAAAGGAAGAGAAAAAAGGAAAGATACAGGGAAAACAAGTAGACAGGGTGCTGGAAAATTTGTTAAACGAGTGAAAACGACGAGGAATTTTGTGGGAGTGAATCAAGGAAGAAAAGAATATGTTGGCCCATACCCCAAGTGCAATTAGTGTAACTTTCATCGCCCTCAAGCTACTCCGTGTTGGGTGTGTGTGAACTATAGATGCCCGGGACATTTCGCAAGGGACTATAGGGTGGCGCCAAATTTGGTTGCATCGGTAAATGCAGTAAATCCGATAGGGAACCTTAGGGTTTGTTATGAGTGTGGAAGCCCTGATCACTACCGAAATGTGTGCCCCAGACTGAATCGGGCACCAGGTCAACCTGGGAACAATCAGAACCAAGTGATGGCAATAGCCGGTAATCAGGGTCAGAAGAATCAAGGAAATGCTGCACGTGGATGTGCATTTATGACTGGAGCCAACGATACCCATCAGGACCCAAATGTTTTAACGGGTACATACCTTCTCAATAACCATTTCTCATCTGTATAATTTGATACCCGGGTAGACAATAGTTTTGTTTCTTTCTAATTTGCGCCTCAGCTTGGTTTGAACCCTTGTTGTTTAGAGACTAGTTACTCAATAGAAATAGCTAATGGTAAGTTTGTAGAAGCTAAGGAGATAATTAGAGATTGAACAATAATGTTAGAGGATCATGCCTTTGATCTAGATTTGATACCTTTTGAATTTGGAAATTTTGATGTAGTAGTAGAATGGATTGGTTATCGAAATGTGGAGCTGAATTCTTCAGCTAATAAAAAGTAGTGCGGATCCCAATGTCTAATGGTGATGTGCTCAGGATACAAGGAGAACGACCGGGAAGGAGCCTAAGGTTTATCTCTTGTATGAAGACGCGTCGATGTCTACAGAAGCAATCTTATGCATTCTTAGCGTACATCATAAAGAAGAAAGAGGAGAAAAGGAAAGTGGAAGATATTCCAGTGGTTCGAGGCTTTTTGAAAATGTTTCCTGACGATCTGGCCGGCTTGCCTCCCCCTCGACAAATGGAGTTTCGAATCGATTTAATTCCGGGAGCAACACCCGTGGCAAAGACACCTTACCGGCTAGCACCATCAGAAGTGCAGGAACTATCAAGCCAATTAGAAGAATTATTGGATAAGGGTTTTATCCGACCTTGCCACTCACCATGGGGAGCACCGATATTATTCGTCAAGAAGAAAGATGGATCATTCCAAATATGCATCGATTATCATGAGCTGAATAAGTTGACCGTGAAAAATTGATATCCCCTTCCTAGAATTGATGACTTATTTGATCAACTAAAAGGACCATCATACTTCTCCAACATTGATCTTCGATCGGGCTATCATCAGCTGAGAGTTCACGAGGAGGACATATCGAAAACAATGTTTAGGACTCATTACAGAAATTATGAGTTTCTAGTCATGCCATTTGGGTTGACCAATGCCCCAGCGGTATTCATGGTTCTAATGAACCGGGTGTGTAAGCCATACCTGGATAAGTTTGTAATAGTGTTCATAGATGACTTCCTCTTCTATTCCCGATCAAAGGAAGATCATGAATGACATCTAAGAGCGATATTAAAATTATTGGGAGAAGAGAAACTTTACGCCAAGTTCTCTAAGTGCGAATTCTGGTTGCGCGAAGTGAAATTTCTAGGACATGTGGTGAATGGGAAGGGAATTCACGTTGATCCTGGAAAGATCGAAATAGTTAAGAAATGGGACACACCTAAGACGCCCTTGGAGATTTGGCATTTCTTAGGGTTGGCTGGTTACTATTGGCGAATTATTGCAAACTTTTCAAAGATAGCCCAACCGTTGACAATGCTCACGTATAAAGACAATAAATTTGAATGGGGTCATAAACAAGAAGAGGCCTTCCAAACGCTAGAGGAAAAGTTGTGTAACATGCCCATATTGACACTCCCTAATGGAGTTAATGATTTTGTGGTGTTTTGCGATGCATCACACTAAGATTTATGATGTGTGCTAATGCATAAAGATAAGGTAATTGCCTATGCATGACGATAACTTAAAGTCCACGAGAAGAAATGTACGATGCATGATTTGGAATTGGGTGCGATAGTGTTCGCTCTTAAGATTTGGAGGCACTATTTATATGGAACCAAATGTATTCTTTATACCAATCAAAAGAGTCTTCAACACATTTTTGATCAAACGGAATTAAACATGCGTCAGCAAAGATGGGTGGAATTTCTTAGTGATTACGACTGTGAGATCCGATACCATCCTGGAAAGGCGAATGTAGTGTCTGATGCTTTGAGTAGAAATGAATGTCTTAAAACCTTACACGTACGAGCCTTGGGAATGATCATACAATCGAACCTAAAGGGTCAAATTTTAACGGCATAGACTGAAGTGTTAAAATAACAGAACATTGTTGGTGAGGAGTTTCATGGTCTGGATAAGCAAATGAATTGTAAGGAGGATGGGGTACATTATTTTGTAGATCGCATATGGGTACCTAAGTGGGAAAATGTTCGAACCTTATTTATGAACGAAGCACACAAATCGAAGTATTCTGTTCATCCTGGTGCAGACAAGATGCACCAAGATCTTAAAGAATTGTATTGGTGGCCAGGTATGAAGAAAGACATTGCGACGTATGTAAGCGAATGTTTGACTTGTTTGAAAGTCAAAGCCGAACATCAGAAACCATCAGGACTGTTATGACAACCTGAAATTCTCGAATGGAAATAAGAAAATATAGCGATGGACTTCATCACTAAGTTGCCTAGAACAAATAGCAGGCATGATTCGATTTGGGTTACTGTGGATCGAATGACAAAATCCGCTCACTTCTTACCGATTCATGAGGGTATAAGAGGGAAAAGTTAGCGAGATTATATGTAAATGAGATTGTGGCTAGGCATGGATTGCCTGTGTCAATTATATCAGATCATGATAGTCGATTCACATCATGGTTCTGGCAGACTCTACAGAAGGCAATAGACACTCGATTAGATTTAAGTACTGCCTATCATCCATAAACGGATGGTCAAAGTGAAAGTATGATACAAACTCTCAAAGACATGCTTAGGGCATGTGTGATTGACCTTGGTGGGAGATGGGATACTCATTACCGTTGATTGAATTCTCTTATAACAACAGTTATCATACGAGCATTGTATGTGCTCCATTTGAGGCATTGCATGGAAGGAAGTGTAGGTCCCCAGTATGTTGGACTGAGGTAGGTGAAAGTCAATTGTGAGGTCCAGAGATCATACAGGAAATGACTGATAAGATATTTCAAATCAAGGATAGACTTAAGGCAGCTAGAGACCGTCAGAAAATTTACGCTGATAATCGACAAAAACCTTTGGAATTTAGTGTGGGTGATCGTGTCTTATTGAAAGTTTCTCCTTGGAATGGAATCATACATTTCATAAAGGAAAGTTAGCTCAAAGGTATGTTGGGCCATTTGAAATCATTGAAAGAATTGGTTTGGTGGTGTATCGGTTAAAGTTACCCCAAGACCTAAGTGGCGTGCACGATACGTTCCATGTATCGAACCTTAAGAAATCTTTAGCTGATGGATCCCTTCATGTGCCGATTGAGGAAATCAAGATTGATGAGAAACTTCATTTTGTGGAAGAACCGATAGATATTATGGATTGGAAAGTTAAGCAATTAAAATGCAGCAAGATTCCAATTGTCAGAGTGAGATGGAACTCTAAACGAGGGCCATAATTTTACATGGGAACGGAAAGACGAGATGAAACTTAAATATCCGCATCTGTTCACGGATAGAGCTTTAGGATCTAACTCCAGCTGAATTTCAGGACGAAATTTTCTCAACTGGATCCCTTCATGTGCCGATTGAGGAAATCAAGATTGATGAGAAACTTCATTTGTGGAAGAACCGATACACATTATAGATTGGAAAGTTAAGCGATTAAAATGCAGCAAGATTCCAATTGTCAGAGTGAGATGGAACTCTAAACGAGGGCCATAATTTTACGTGGGAACGGAAAGACGAGATGAAACTTAAATATCCGCATCTGTTCACGGATAGAGCTGAATTTCGGGATGAAATTCTCTCAACTGGGTGATACTATGACATCCGTCACTATCAGGGCCGTTGATTGACGCAAAGCTCGTTAACTCTCCTTGTACATTTACTTTTGTCTTGTAATTAATTCATTCCGATCCTGAATTTTTGTCTTATTCGTCTTGCGTGTTAACCCTAATGTTATAATATGACAAATTAGATAAATATTATATAAATAATAAATAATAATAATAATCATTATTAGTATAAATTACATTATTATAATAGTAATTACTATTATTAACATTATTATTGTTATTATTATTATTATCACTATTATTATTAATATAATTATTATTAGTATTATGAATATTATTATTATTATAATTAATAAGTTTAGGGTTTAAATTGTAATTTAGTTAAACTTAAGGGAATATTAATCCAAAGTTGAGGGACTAAGTTGCAAAATTATATATATATATATACACACACACACACATGCATGTTTTTGTTTGGCTCCTCTTCCACCCAAAACCTTACCTGCTGTCGATCCCACCCAGTAACACCCTGAATTTTTATTTAAAAGACGAGAAAAGAAAAGTATCCAGAAAGAAAGGTAAATGGGCACAAGTGGAGGGGCTAAAGTTGTAAAAGGATAAAACTATAATATTTTATTATTAAAATGGGTATGGCCACCCACTTTAAAGTATATATGCTTTCTGTACTCGGTCGAGAAGAAGAAGAAGAAAGGGGTGCCGGTTTTGGAGAAGAAGAAGGAAGGAAAAGCTGCAAAAGGTGAGTTTCTTGAGTTTATGTTCGGGTTTTAACTCAGTTTGCAGCTTGTAACCGAGTTCTTGATGTTTTAGAAGGTTGTTCTCGGAATTTTGAAGCTGAAATCATAGGTGGAAGTGTTTGGTTTGAAGAGCTGCTTCAAGGTGAGTTTCTAGACCCCTCTTTTACAGATTTTAAAGCTTTGGGGCTGTTATGCATACCGGGTAAACGTTTTTGAAAAGGAACCGTATGTGTATGCTTGTTGTTGTTCGAATGATGTTCTGTGGTTTTAGTTTTGATGAGGTTTTAGAGGTTGTTTGGAGTTAGAATTGTTGTTAGCATGTTTTAAGGGCCTTAGAATGTTAGATCTATGCTTGGGTAGTGTTGGAATGCCATTCGGGTGTTTTTGGCAGATTAGATATTTCAGAATGTTCACATGCACCCAAACAGTACCCTTCATGAGCCCAAAAAGTTGGCCATGAGGCTAAGTGTGCTCATGCGCCCAAGTGTTCTCAAGCGCCCAAGGTGGTGCACCTAAATAGTTGTCATGCGCCCAGGAAATGTGCCCAGGCACCTAAGTATAGATGGTGCGCCCAAATAGTGCCCATGCGCCCAGAATTGTTTCTGTGGCTAAGTGTTGGAACGCCTGAACAGGGCTCATGCGCCCAAATAGTACTGATGCGCCCAAAGGCTTTTATACTTAGAATTTTTCTTCTGATGCGCCTAGAATGTTTTAGTGTGCGTCGTTTTAGACTTTGGGCTTTCTTAGGGGCTTTAAGAGGTGATGTTTGACATATGACCTATTGGGATGTGATGGTTTATGCTTGATGTATGCATGATGATGTGATGAGGTTGTGTGAGTATGTGATGTGTTGTCTTTCTTTGTTAAACGGTTTTCAAAACGTATATATTATGTTATATTATATGTTGTGTATTATGTTGTGGCTTTATGTGGTTTGGTGTTTGAATGAACGTAAAGTATTATGTAATGAAGTGAAAGACAATAATAATGAGAAGTGGAACGTAAAGAATGAAGGGAGTCTTTATGACTCGAAGGGAGTCTTTGTGACTCGAAGGGAGTCTTCGTGACTCGAAGGGAGTCTTTGTGACTCGAAGGGGGTCCTTGTCGCGTACCCCGGTACTGTGTCGGTCTTCGGACATGACGTGGGGGTTTGTTTACAGGCCCCGACACAGTATCGGTGTTTGGACAGGAGTCGGGGGTATTGCATGAGACAAGATCCAGATTGAAGTGAAAGATAATAATGACGAATGTACGAAATGAATGATGATGAAGATAATAAATATTATTATCAAGGTGTACGTATGATGTGTGATCGCATACGTTTACGAAGGATATGTTTTAAAGAAAGTAAAGTATTTTATTTATAAAACTAGAACTCACTCAGCGTCACTGACTTTTTGTATGCATCATAGTTGGCAGGTATCTTGTTGATGCTGAGGAGTTGTAGGCATGGATGCATACGCTACTAGGGACGTTTTGAGACTGGCATCCACATTTTGGACATGTTATTGTATTTTGATATGTAAATGATTTATGTAATGAGATAACATGTTCTAATTATAAATGAAAGTTATAAATTTCCGCTGCAAAGAAATGAGTATTTTAAATAATTTATGCGATGACGGTCCAGCTATAAGCGTCCAGGGAACGGGGCCTTACAAGTTGGTATCAGAGCTAAAGTTTAAGAGAATTGGGTAAATATTTTCAAAAGAACCTAATCTTAAACTGAGAATGGGACGGAAAGGAAAGGGATGCCAGTCCTAGTAGCTACGTGCCTGTAGGTAAAAGTTTTAAGTAAAAGTTTTATGTAAAAGGTTTTATGTAAGTTAATGTTAACCGATATTATATGCGCATGTTATGTGGGTTATGTGCTTTTATGTAGATTTAGATACTGATGTTGTCAGGATAGGAAATGCTTGGGAAATGAAGAGTAAAGTAAGTGGCTAAACATAACTGGCCATTGTGATTAGGGACTTACTATACTTGACATATCTTGAGCTATTACCTTGATTGACCGTGTTGGTGTTTGAATCTTGTAGTGTTTAGATGGCTGGTGGTAGGTCTTTTGAGGCTTCGTGAGGTGGAGGTCGGGGTGGACGTGATGACAGGCCGCGTGTCATGAGGAGTAGAGCTAAGACTGCTGAGACGGCTCCTGATGAGCCAGAGCTTTGTCACCATGATGGTGAAGATGAGAGTGCTAACTTGAGTGCCTCAATGAAGGAGGCAGTAGCAGAGGAAGTCCAACAGGTTATGCAGATGATTCTGCCTACTGTAGTGACCGATGTCATTAGAGCTATGAAGGAGGATGAGAAGAAGGAGAGTGAGAAGAGGAGAATCGCACGACACGGAGGTGAAGCTGGAGGTTCTAGGGATATGGAGCAACCCGATGCTGGCATGGTTTGTCTCAAGTGATGACAAGGAGGATGAGGAAGCGGTGCAGGAGACTACGAAGGGATGCAACTATGGAGCATTCCAAAGGTGTAGGCCTTCTGTGTTTGATGGAAATGGGAGTGCTGCTGCTGCACAACGTTGGGTGAGAGAGATGGAAGCGGTACTTGATATCAGCGAGTGCCATGAGGATCAGAAGGTGAAGTTTGCTACCCACTCATTTGTGGATTCAGCCTTATGCTGGTGGGACAACATTGTCCAGGCTGAAGGCACCAGAGCAATCTGGAGGATGACGTGGAAGGATGTGAAAAGGTTGGTGGTCGAGGAGTTTTGCCCTCACAGGGAGCTCGACAAAATTGAGATGGAGTTCCTGTAGCTGGAGGCGGGGACGATGACTCACCAACAGTACACCACTAAGTTCAACAAGATGGCAAGGCTGGTGCCAGATCAGGTGATGCCTGTGTCATGAAAGATTAAAAGGTATATTCAAGGTCTGCCGGTAGATATCCACAGACATCTGGTCGTTGCCCGGCCAAGCACATTTAGGTCGGTGGTCGATTTGGCGGGGAGGTTGTATGACGAGCGTGAGGCAGTGGCGATAACAGATGAAGAGGAGAAGCAGAGCTATGATAGGGATGAAAGTGGAAGACGGGATGATGACGGCGAATTTATGGCTAGAGGTAAGACGATGAGGTTCGATGATTGAAAGAGGATGATTAAGAGGGAAGAGGTATGCAAGAAGTGTGGTAGAGGCCACGCGGGGGAGTGTAAACGGGGATCGAGCATTTGTTTCCAATGTGGAAGAGAAGGCCACAGGGCGAGGGATTGTCACATGGCTAAATGTTACCACTGTGGCGAGACGGGACACATGAGTAGAGACTACAAGAAGTCGAGGGCAAGAAGCTCCGGTGCAAGGAAGGAGAGCAGAAGATGAAGGTTAGAGCATTTGCCCTGACCGGGAGGAGGCTAGAGCGGACTTCAACGCGACGTCAGGTACGTTTCTGGTAAGTTAAATTTATGCCTCTATGCTTTAAATTATGGTGCTAGTAGTAGTTTCATTCCTGCTGCCTTTGTGTTGAGTTGCACGTTAGGAGTAGGAAGATCGACGCATCCTTCGATGTAGAAATTGCTATTGGTAAGTCCACTAGGTTACCTGATGTCCTAGAGAATTACACGATAGTATTGAGAGAGCAAGTGTTTCCTGCTAGACTGTCCAGGACAGACATGGATGGATAGACGTGCGCCTTCGGAAGGATTGGCTAGTAGCCTGTGAAGCAAACACCGAGTGTTGCAAGAAGGTGGTTTGAGCAATCACGCCCGAAAGGAGTTCGGTGCCGATCTAGGGCGGTGAAATAATGATGAAGGCCTTGTGTTGAGAGAGGGGATCACCCGATTTCAAAAGTGAGTGAAGCTAGTACTGAGGTATAAAGGACCAATCTGAATTGTTGCTCAGGTAAGAGAAGTGGCATGTCAACTGGAGCTACCCGACGTGTTAATTGGAGTTATCCGATGTTCCATGTATCTCATCTAAGAAAGTGCTCAATCGATGAGGATACGATCGTGCCACATGAGAATACCAAGATGGATGAAAGATTCAAACTACGTGGAGCAACTGAGAGCCATTTATGATAGAAGGAAAAGAAAGGCTAAGGGGAATGGTGGTTTCACTTGTGCGAGTACAGTGGAGCCTAGAAGGGAACTAAGCCTACGTGTAAGATCAAGGAAGACGTGAGACAGCATTACCATGACTGCTCGAGAAGCGACAGGTTTCAGGGACGAAACCTATATAAGGGGTGGACTTGTAACACCTCAAATTTTTATTTAAAGACGAGAAAAGAAAAGTATCCAGAAAGAAAGGTAAATGGGCACAAGTGGAGGGGCTAATGTTGTAAAAGGACAAAACTATAATATTTTATTATTAAAATGGGTATGGCCACCCACTTTAAAGAATATCTGCTTTCTGTTCTCGGTCGAGAAGAAGAAAAAGAAAGAGGTGCCGGTTTTGGAGAAGAAGAAGGAAGGAAAAGCTGCAAAAGGTTAGTTTCTTGAGCTTATGTTCGGGTTTTAACTCGGTTTGCAGCTTGTAACCGAGTTCTTGATGTTTTAGAAGGTTGTTCTCGGGATTTTGAAGCTGAAATCATAAGTGGAAGTGTTTGGTTGAAGAACTGCTTCAAGGTGAGTTTCTAGACCCCTCTTTTAGAGATTTTAAAGCTTTGGGGTTGTTATGCATACTGGGTAAACATTTTTGAAAAGGAACCGTATGTGTATGCTTGTTGTTGTTCAAATGATGTTCTGTGGTTTTAGTTTGATGAGGTTTTAGAGGTTGTTTGGGGTTAGAATTGTTGTTAGCAGGTTTTAAGGGCCTTAGAATGTTAGATCTGTGCTTGGGTAGTGTTGGAATGCCATTTGGGTGTTTTTGGCAGATTAGATATTTCAGAATGTTCACATGCACCCAAACAGTACCCTTCATGCGCCCAAAAGTTGGCCATGAGGCTAAGTGTGCTCATGCGCCCAAGTGTTCTCACGCGCCTAAGGTGGTGAGCCTAAATAGTTGTCATGCACCCAGGAAATGTAACCAGGCGCCTAAGTATAGATGGTGAGCCCAAATAGTACCCATGCGCCCAGAATTGTTTCTATGGCTAAGTGTTGGAACGCCTGAACAGGGCTCATGCGTCCAAATAGTACTGATGCGCCCAAAGGCTTTTATACTTAGAATTTTTCTGCTGATGTGCCTAGAATGTTTTAGTGTGCCTCGTTTTAGACTTTGGGCTTTCTTAAGGGCTTTAAGAGGTGATGTTTGAGATAGGTCCCGTTGGGATGTGATGGTTTATGCTTGATGTATGCATGATGATGTGATGAGGTTGTGTGAGTGTGTGATGTGTTGTCTTTCTTCGTTAAACGGTTTTCAAAACGTATATATTATGTTATATTATACGTTATGTATTATGTTGTGGCTTTACATTGTTTGATGTTTGAATGAACGTAAAGTATTATGTAACGAAGTGAAAGAAAATAATAATGAAAAGAGTCTTTGTGACTCGAAAAGAGTCTTCGTGACTCGAAAAGAGTCTTTGTGACTCGAAAGGAGTCTTTGTGACTCGAAGGGGGTCCTTGTCGCGTACCCGGTACTGTGTCGGTCTTCAGACATCATGTGGGGGTTGTTTACAGGCCCCGACATAGTATCGGTCTTCGGACATGAGTCGGGGGTATTGCATGAGACAGGATCTAGATTGAAGTGAAAGATAATAATGACGAATGTACGAAATGAACGATGATGAAGATAATAAATATTATTATCAAGGTGTACGTATGATGTGTGATCGCATACGTTTACGAATGATATGTAAAGAAATTAAAGTATTTTATTTATTAAACTAGAACTCACTCAGCGTCGCTGACTTTTTGTATGCATAATATTTGGCAGGTATCTTGTTGATGCTGAGGAGTTGCAGGCATGGATGCATACGCTACTGGGGACGTTTTGAGACTGGCATCCATATTTTGGCCATGTTATTGTATTTTGATATGTAAATGATTTATGTAATGAGATAACATGTTCTAGTTATAAATTTCCGCTACAAAGAAATGAGTATTTTAAATAATTTATGCGATGACGGTCCAGCTGTAAGCATCCCGGGAACGGGGCCTTACACTCCCCCATCCGCGGCCGATCCGACAGCCCCCCTCTATCGATCGAGCTCATCTTCGGCTAGGTTATCACCGTCGACTACTGTCCGTGACACTGTGATCGCTGGCTACGTTCCGTCGAGCGTTTCGAGTAGGCACGTGTTTATTATGTCATCCCATTTGGTTTCGTTTCATTTCGTCGAGTTCAGGTTCGTTTCCATGGTTTGGGTTGATTCGGTTGTGTACAGTGATGTACGTGGTTGTGCGGCGGTGCGCGGTGTTGTTCGAATGTTCATATATATGTGTGTGTATGTAAATATTGTTGTATGTATATATAGTTTGTATGTATTGATTGTGTGTGTACTGCGTGTGGTATATATAAGCGTGTGTATGTTTCTGTGAGTTGTATTTATGCGTAAGTGTGTGTGTGCAGAATGTGTGCGTTAGTGTGTGAATCATGTGTGTGTGAATGTGTTTAGTGTGTGTTTTAATGAATGTATGTGTTTAGTGTGTGACCCTTGTATGTGTATGTGTATGTGAATGTGTTTAGTGTGTGTTTGCAGAATGTGTGTTTGGTATGGAGAGTGTGTGTGTATAAGGTTTTGTGTGTGTGTTATGCATAATGTGTGTGTGTGTGTGTGAGTGTCTTGTTATGGAATATTCTTATTATGATTAATATTATTATTATTATTATCACCATTATTAATAATACTATTACTATTATCATTATTCTTATATAGTGTGTTAGGGTATATATATATATATATATATATATATATTATATATATATATATATATATATATCGTGTGTGATGATATGTATGGTGGTCGTATTATAAAATGTATATGACGTGTGTGAATAGTAATCATAGTTACACATATATATAAGGTGAATAACGATGAGTGAATATGGACTAATTCATACCCTTTCTTATTTATTAAGTAAAAAATTTAAGTTCATATTTTGTGTGCGAGTCGCGCATCGAACCCGATCCGACCCGAAACCGACCGAATGTATATATCCTCATTGGACTTGTTTTAAGATTTTATTACCATTAATTATAGGTGTTGATCTTTTGTTGCTCTCATTTTGAAGCATTTTGTTCACCTTATTTCATCTTATTTCAAGTTGAGTTTCGCAGCTTCGTTTTGATTACAATTATTTCTAAAAAACTAGGGGAAAAGTATGCTCACCAGTTTTATGCTGTGAACTCAACTCTATTTTGGGACTGTTGTGCATGCTATGTGTAAGTTAATATCTAGTACATGCATGAGTTATCTGTGTGGTTCTTTATTCACATCTATTTAACTCCGGTTGGAGCCAATGGACAGGTATTGATAGTACTATTAGGTTGACACCCCCACCCTTATTTGTTGGTATACTAGTTGGACTGACAGTGGCCACGGACGGGCCCTAGGGTGAATATGTTCTGACAAGATCTGTGTGTACATCACAGGTTTAGTTGTGTGGCTCATGATTACATGTGATATTGCTTGCTTATAACTGTATACACTTATGTCCTACCAACATATTACACAGCATCAAGTTTTGTTTATTATGTAACCCTGCAAACTCATCAACAATATGTTGACTTTTTGAGCATATCTTTTCAGTTAACAACCATCGAGGATACCTAGGGATGCTGCCTTAGTGATGACCTTAAGAAATGCATTTTAAACTTGTTTGGGTGTCTTTGACAATTATGTTTTGGATTATCTTTGTTAATCATGTTTTCGTTTACCTGCTCCCGGGTTGTGGGATTTAAATTTCATTTTAACTATTAGACTATGTTATGTCGTGGAATTGACTAACTGCGACACAAGTCTCCGTTTGTGTCGGGTGATGTCATCACACGTTGGTTTTACTCATTAAATGCATCTCTATTAATGAACAATGTGTTATGACGATCCTGTCCGTTACATCCTCGTGCTTCCGCTATAAGCGGGGGTGTGACATTCTTTCATTAGCAGATGCTGTTAGAGTGATCTTGTAATACAACTTAACAAAGTTGGTGTTTTCATTTATCATCTTCCTAACCTCATTACTTCTGCCATTGCCTCTGAGGCATCAACTGTCTTGTTCTTCAATGGGATGTAGCTCAGTGAAATTGATGATAAGTGATGGAGATGAAGCAAGATGAGGTCTAGAGATCTGTGGCTTCAAAGGACTGGTTAGCATGTTCTTGTATATTTCTCGCCATATCCTTCATTTGAGATAGAGATCTACCTACATATGATCTATCAGACATCCTTGTATGACTCAACCAACTTTAACTTGGTAATATGTCATTTTATCAATTTGAGGATCCTTTGGTAGATTCTTTTGGAATTCTTGTTTGTCCTTGATCTCTTTATACCTTTTATATGTTTGCTCAGACTCATTTTTCATTACTTCTTGAAAGTCCTTGAGCAAGTCTTTAACCTCTAAAGGTTAAGGTGCATGAAAGAATCATAAAGAAATCCCTTTGTTGCAAGCTCTATACCCATAAGGGTATCAGAATCATCAGGTAGTAGGTTTTGAATGTTTTCCATCTCATCTTCATCTTGTTCTTCATCTTCTTCATCAGAATTACTTAAAATGATAATGGGCATTGTTTGTTTGTCATGTGTTTGATTAATCTCACCTTCTTCTAAAACTACAGGCTCTGTTTCTCTCTGCCTTGGTTCATCTTCATTAATTGGTTCAACTTTAACCTTTAGAAGTTTGAGTGGTGGAGATTCAGGTTCTTCCAACTCTTGAACCTTTTATTTTCCTTTCTTTAAGGAAGCCAAATACAATTTCTTTCTTTTCCTCTCATAGGTTTTCATTTGAGGCTTTGAGAACAATGCTTGATCTTTTGATGGTTGAGCTTACATCTATATTGATTCAGCAAACTATCTAATTAAGTCCTTCTGTTTCTCAGACAGAGGGTTGAAAGGTATGATGCTTGATTCTGTTGTTTGAGTCTTAGAAGTATGAAAGTGCTATCTAAGGATGGGTGAGTAATAATGTTTTCAAATGGATTTGCTTCTTCAAATAATTCATTCGTTGAAAAAGTCTCCTCAGGGATAATAATGGCCTTTTCAATTTCCCTTGGGCTGGTTTCTTCAGCTTGAGTCATGATTTGTTCAACAAACTCATCACTCAAGTCTTGTTCTAGACCTTCTGATTATTCTTCCTCATTAGATGAGTGTCAACATGATCCAATTCTTTATTTAGTCTTTTTATCTCTTCTTCTTTTGCATAGATCTTCTTCTTCAACTCATCTATCTCATAATCTTTGGCATCTATCTGGTCAGTCAACTAGGCAACATCTAATCTGGTGTTGTTCAAATCTTGATCTTTTGCCTTCATTCTTCCTTTGATTGTTTTAGTTATTGTTCCAGGAATTGACCAATGAACCTTTGTGCTTTTTGATTAGCAGAAAGTTTGTTAATTTCTTCATCTTTACTCTTTAACTTTTCTTTCAACTTTCTTGCTCTGTTTTTGGATTTTGCAATAAGCTTGTTATACTCGGTGAATAAGAACACTTTTGAGTATTCTATTTCTTTCTCAGTTGGAATATCACTAGTTTGTTCTTCATCTCTTGATCATGCTTATATTGTGATGATGTACCAACTTCTTCTTAATGAGATGCTAGTGATGCATCAATGTCTCTTAAAAGAGTTAATAATGTTTGTTGATCAGAAATTTTGGGCTCTGAGGAGAGAGGGAAGTGATGTTCAACATGGAGTTTTTTTGTTCTTGTACATCCTCTGGTGCTTGTTCTTGTTCTATGATTGTTTTGGTATGGGTGCAGCTTGCTCTTCTTGAATGATTGTTGCAGGTTGGATGATTAGTGCTTGATGAATAACATTTTGGAACATCATATTTGGTTCTCCCTAACCTTGAACCTCAGGATCACTTCAAGGATAGGTATGTTATGATCTATCATATGTGGTGGAATAGGTACTTCACACCTTGATACAAGCTAGACTTGATCCTGTTGAATACATGTTCATTAAAGTGAACAGGTTGGAAGATAACACCTTCTCTTGGGATGTTTGGGAGTAAATCATCTATGATCATTTGGAGGAATCTTGGATATATTTGGAATTTATTCCTCACTTCTGTCTAGTTATAGATCATTCCATTCGGTACTTGTGCTGCAAAATTGAAAGGCCTCCTAGCAATAAGACTTGCAATAGTGACGAGCTCCTCAAATAAGTGGCATCCCAGCCAGTCTTCCTATTTGTCATTGTTTTCTGGTAGGTGTGCATAAGGATTCTAAATTATGCACCTATGTAGGACTTCTTTATCTGTTTTCTCTCAATTGTACCAGTATAACCAATATGCCTTAATACATCAGAAGATAATCTTCATCAAATTCAACTAGTCCTTTACATCTTCACTCCAAGTTGTAAAACCCTTATGATGACTTCTTCTGATATGATGATTTGATGATCATGCACAGTGGATACTACCACTTGTTGGTTATCCATTTGCTTAGATAAGCATGGGTCCAAAATTGGACAATGTGGTCTTCATAGATTTTAGGCCTTGCTATCATAGCATGAACAAGCCTTGTCTGTCTAATGGCTTGATCATGTCTCTATAATTTTCAGCCTTTGGAACATCAAGATTGAGGAATGCACAGAGATTATGATCTCTAACAAACAGTAAGTTTGCCATATCTACAATGAAAAAGAATGTGTTAGTAACTTGTGTGATAATGATGTATGATGTTTAATTTGATGAAATGTTGATTATGTGTTCATTAGGCAGATGTATGATATGAGATGATGACAAATTTATATTGAAAACAATGAGTTTATCAAAGTGTATGTTTGTTTAAAACCACTCATTAGATCATTTTGACTTTTAACATGTCATTTTGGTCAATTTTACTCTTGCACATCTTGTTGATTTCATGTTATTTTGACAAATTGTTTGGCATCATCTTTGTTTCATTACAATGAGTTGTATGTTTCATATCATGTATGATTTGTCTCATAACACATCAAATATGAATTTCAGTTTGACTTCTAAAGTCAAGTCTATCATTCAATGCCACATTGAATGCATAAGCATTTAATGTTGTTGTGGTCAATGTTATACCAAAATTAACTATATATATATGATTGTAATGACTTTAGAACATATATTCAGAGTTATAACTATTCCAAGTCATTTTAAACATTTTCAAAGATCAAAAATCAATTTTTGAATGTTTTTGGTATGAACATCATGACTGTTCATAAACCTGATGAACACTTAACCAAATTTCTATCAGTCCTAATACATGAGACTAGGGTCATCTAACATATATTCAATGATTGATTTCATTTAAAACATCAAACATTCATGTTTGTTTACAGTTCATTGTTCGACTTAGGTTATGACAATGTCAGAATCAAAATCGAAGAACCAGATGTTTTAATGATTGTTGGTGTTAAGAAACATGTGTTATACCTATTGGATCGACAATCAGTAGTTAATCAAATAGATATTTGGTTTGAATGATCTGGGGTTTAAGGGTTTATCGCACTGTGTAACGTTTAAAATTTTGATTTTGCCTCACACTCTTGATGAGTGAAAAATGACAAGTGTTGTTCTATATATACAAAGGAAAAACAAACGTCTCCTGTGTATACAGTGTGTGTGCGCTGTGTAACATTTAAAACTTAAAATTCAAATTTAAATCATGCGTTGTGAAATACACATGCGCTATGTAACTAGTGCATCCGTGTGCACTTTTAAGTTTGTACAATAGGGACCCTTGACTGTTTTACTATGTTCACAGCGGAGACCATTTTGTTCATGCGCTGTGCACACTTGTGTGATGAAAATTCATAACTGATGACTAAAAGTCACATGTTGTGAGTTGCTCACTGTTTACAAAGTGGATGAAATTGTTCATGCGTTGTGTACACTTTGATGATTGTTTTTGAGAGTTCACAGCGGATGACTCATTGGTCATAATGCTGTGTACACTTGTTTGATTATGTAGATATGTATAGCATATGATACCTGTGTGCATACGCTATATAACACTTACACTTATTTCAACAACGGTATGACTAATGAATGTTACTGTATTCACAACGATGCTTTACTAACATCATGCGCTGTGAACACTTGTATGTTCAATGACGCATAGCGGATGCCTGTTTGTTTGTCCGCTATATACACTTGATGTATCTTGCATGATTTGATGGTTAACTGTATTCAAAGCGAATGTATGTTGTATGTTCACTGTGACTACATTCGAAAAATTTAAATTTTGTTTGTTTTAAAAATTTTACTCATCAGCTATGTAAATAAATACACGCTTAGTAGATTTAGAAATTTTTTTGTTTTGCTTCAAAATTATTTTTAAATGTTCCAATATGTGAATGTTTGTAAAATTAAAAATTTTAACATGATCAATATATGGATGTAAATGCTTGTTGAAATTATAAAATTTTAACATGATCAATATATGGATGTTAAAATATAACTCACAAGCAATATTGTGCATATGTATGTGTCAAACCGCTATGATTTAGTGCTGGCTTGACTTGGCTTTATTTAAAACTCAAATTTTAAAATTTCCAATTTAAATATATGATTATCACAAAATTCTGCTTCCTTTGATATTTCAATATTATTTTTCTCCCCCTAAATTTTTCATATTTTATAAAAACATTTTATAAAATGACAAAATTTGAATTGTTTTAATGGAAATTATCAAAGCCCAATTTGAGTGTTGCATGATAAACATTAGAAAGATAACACTTTATCTAACTAAGATATGGTTGATTTTCATGCTTGGACATGAATCATATGCATATGACATGAGATCATACTTGTTTTAAGTCTTCATTGAGTTGTTTTGATGATTTTGAGAATAGACATAGACTAAAACAATGTTTATTGCAGATATTGTTATCACTTAAACTCATGCATGGTATTGACGATTGATTGGAACAGTGAGTGATTATCATGTTTTGGGTGTATTAACATTATTTGTATGTACCTGACATCTGATTGTATGTTAAGATCAATTCTCCTCAAGATATGCTAGAAAGTACTTTCAATACTTATGACCTAGTTACTTAGGAGTATAAATGCTCAATTTTATCCATATTGTTGATCCGCATTAGAATTCTTTTTCACTTCACTATGGAAGGTGATCCTTTTTGGGATTCTTTTGATTGCTCATCCATATGGATGTGTTCATCATTAGAAATATTTTGGATTAGGATTTAGGTCATTCAGATCTGTGCTCAGCATAACAAAGAATGCCTTAGTGTACCCCAGGTCTATGAAAATCATAACAAAGAGAAAAATTGTATGATTGAGCTATTTTAAACTATTTCACTTGGTGTTAATGTAATTACTTTACAAGCAACCTATATTGAATAGACCAATACTTACCATAAACCAAGATGTGTGTTGCTGACCACACAATCATGAGAATTTAGTTCTTCACTATTATATGTGATGTTAGGTGTCCCATGCTGAGCCTATCCACATATCAAACAAAATTATTGTCAATCTTTGTTAGTGGAAAGTGACTCAAGTGAAGAAATAATCCAGTGTACTATCATTTCTCATGAGTGGTCATGTGGTGATTCAAATTGTTTGTTAAGTGAAAAACATGAATATTTGTTTGATGTCTTGATTTTGAAAAGTGTTTGTTTGATGTTAAACTAGGACTTTGACAAAATCAAGCTTGTTTGAAATAATGCTTTGAAAACATTACTTGTTTGGTTCATAGTTTATCATATCAAGTGACTAAACCAAAAATTCAAATCTTGTTGAATCAAATGGTTTCGTAAAACAGTCAGCTAATTAATGTCTGTTGTGGACTTTGATGAACTTTATCAAACCCTTTCATGAACAATCTCTTAGAAAATGATATCTAATATCTATATGCTTTGTTTTTGAATGTTGAATAGGATTGTTAGTGATAAACATGGCAACAGGAATTGTCAATGTGTATGGGTGTTTTAAGAAAATTAAAGCCATAATCAAGCATTTGGTTTTGAATCCAAAGCACTTGAGAACAACATGCAGAAGCCGTATAATTCTGCTTCAGGTGTTGATACAAAGACATTGTTTGTTTCTTGCACTGCCATGTAGATGAATCTTGATCTAAGAAACATATAACCTCCTATAGTGGATTTTCTGTTACTGTTGCATCCACCATAATCACTATCTGTGTATGCATATAAAGAGAAAATCCATCTTTGGGTACGATAAACCAAGTGCTGGTTTGCCTTTAAGTTCTGAAAATTCTCTTTGCAGCTTTATCTATGATTCTTTAGATCTGCTTGGCATCTGCACCCATGCAAACTGCATACATGATGTTTGGTCTGCTTGCCGTTAGGTAATCAGGGAGCCTATCATGGATCTGTAGAGCTTTTGATCAACTGATGAGCCTTCTAGATTGGGGGCCAACTTCAATCTAGTTGCAAATGGTGTTTGTTGGATGTGTAATCAGACATGTTGTGTTTCTTCAATATTTGATTCAATATTTGCTCTGGTTGATAAAAATGCCTTTAGCAGATTGTTGAGCTTAGAGACCAAGGAAGAAGGTAAGTTTCTCTCATTGAGTCATTTGGAATTTGATTGTATAAGAGTCTCAAACTCTCTGAAAAGTTATATGTTGGTGAAGCCAAAAATAAGTCATCCACGTAGTAGACTTGAACAACAAGCAAGTCTTGTTCTTTTCTTTTAAAAAACAATGCCTGATCTATCTTCCCTCGGGTATACTCATTCTGTAGCAGAAACATAGATAAGGTTTCATACCACTACCTAGGTGCTTGGGATGAAGACCATACAGAGCTTTATCTAACTTGTAGACTATGTGAGGCAATTCTGGGTTTCAAACTGTGATGGTTAAACAACATATACCTCTTCATTTGTCTTCCATAGTGGAATGCATATTCATATCCATTTGGAAGATAGTGAGGTTCTTGGATGAGGCATATGCAGGGAAAACTCGGATGGCTTCTAGTCTAGCGACAGGAGCAAAGACATTGTTATAATAAATTCCTTCTTCTTGAGTATATCCTTGGGCTATGAGCCTTGCTTTGTTTCTGAAGACAATCCTTCTATCATCAGCTTTGTTTTCTGAACAACCATCTTGTTCCAATGACATAGGACCTTCTGGGAGGTCAACTAAATACATACGCTGGCTTTCTAAATGCTGTAATTCCTCTTGCATTGCTTCTTCCAACTGTTGTCTTTGAGTGCTTTAGTGATGTTTAGGTACAATTAGAGATAGAGAAGCAGGAATACCAGCAATGTTTGTTATATCAGATTGACTACGTGTCAATCTGGTATTGAGGTCACCTATGACATTCTCTAAAGGATGATATTTGTGAACTCTTGTTGTTTCAATCTGATCAACAGGGATGATTGAATCAAGATTGGTGATTATTGGGTTGGATGATGATGGATGAGCAAGGGTATTTGATGTTGTTTGATTATCTGCTGTGTGGGTTCATTGAATGTTTGTGTGAATCATGAAAGAAATCTAAGATTTCAACTTCATGGTGGTATCAGGTATTGGACCATGGTTGTTTGTTTGGTTGAGTGGTGACTTGAGTTGATGATGATGGTGTGTTTTAGGATGTTCTTTTGATGTGTTTGGAGGAGTTGAAATGTGGTACTGGAAGGAGTGATGTTTGTTCTCCTTGGAGGATCCGCAACAAAAGGAACAGCAAGGTTGTTGGTGGAACCATTGGGATACTCATTGTTATCCTTGGTACCTGAAACATCAAAGAAAGATATGTCAAATGATTTGTTAATGATTAATATCAACAACCAGCTGATCCAATGACTTTCTTAGTGAAAGTATGTTCATTCAAAACAACATATGTTGTTTCTTCCACTATGTTCACTCGTTGATTGTATACTCTGTAAGCTTTGACCTTCTAAGTATCTAACAAAAAATCCATCGTCTGCTTTTGAAGCAAACTTAGATAATTGTTCTCTGGTGTTTAATACTAAAACAGAACATCCAAACACTTTAAGAAATCCAATGAAAGGTTTTCTTTAAACATTAATTCATTTGGAGTTTTGAAATGTTCTTTAACTATTAATGTTCTATTTTTGAATCTTGCAAGCTGTATTGATTGCTTAGCCTAAAAGGATATGGGTAATAGAGAGTCAGCTAGCATAGACCTAGCAGCTTCTGTCAATGTTCTATTTCTCCTTTTAGTAACTCCATTCTGCTATGGAGTCCTTGCTACATGAATTAATGACTGATTCCTTTCTTTGCACAAAATAAGAAATGGAGTCATTTTGAATTCATTACCATTATCACTTCTAAAGATTTAACTTTAGGATCCAATTGATTCTCAATTAGTGATGAGGATTTGATGATTTCTGATGTTTCTAACTTAAGTTGTAGAAAGGAAACCCATGTAATCTGGAGTAATCATCTACTATTACAAGGTAGTATTGCTTCTTTCCTATGCTTAGGATGTTTGTAGGTCCAAAAAGGTCCATATGAAGCAATTGGACTGTTGTGTTGTTAGAGTTTACCAATTTGGACTTATGAGACACTCTATGTTGTTTGTCTTTCAGACATGCAGTACAGTGGTCTGTACAGAAGAATTCTTTTTATGGTAAACCTATTAATAAGTCACCGTTTACAGGTTGATTCATTCTGTTAAAATTTGATGTCCCAATCGACTATGCCATAATTGGGAAACATCTTCTCATGCCTTTGATAGTAAACATGTTTCTGGGGTTGAAGCTGAAATAGTGTTCATATCAACAATGTATGTGTTGTTATGACGGGGTGTTTTCAAAAGGATTCAGTTTAGGTATTTCAAACCCGTCTTGAGGATGTAGTAGTTGTTGGAGTCAAAGAGGGTGGCATATCCTTTGTCACAGATTTGGGATACGTTGAGAAGATTAAACTAGAGGTTGGAGCAGTTGTTGACATTTTCAAAACTAATCAGCCCATCTGATATTGTTCCTCACTAGTTATCTTTCCACTAGTCTTGTCACCTCCAAAGGCTACATTTCCTCCATGTTTGCTTTTAAATCCCCAAAGAGGGAACCATTTGCCTGTCATGTGTCTGGCAACATCCACTGTCAACATACCAAATGTTGTCAGGCCCTCTTTGATGTCCCTACAAAATAAAGAAATTAGTTAGATGGTGCCACCCAAGCCAAGATGGTTTTGGGTTTTCCGTCTTTTCCCATTACACAAATTTCTTCTAATGTGGCATTGCTGCTGGTTTAGGAATTCTATTCACACTAGATTTCCTTTGTGTGTTTTTAGCTCTATCTGGAGAAGTGCTTTGAGCTCTTCTCCTTTCAGTACTAATGTCTGATTTTTATCTGTTCAGAGACTTATGTCTTATGTTTGGTTGTTTAAAGTTGTCATAAAATTTTTGTATTTGTTAAAACAACTTTTGTATGAGGAGTTTGTCATGGTAATCCTTCTTTGTTTTTGTTAGAACAACTATTTGTTTTTCGTTGATTTCTAACTTGAGGTTGTTTGTTTTGCTTCTTGTTTTCTTGTTGAAAAAGCAGTTAGCAGTACTGTGATTGTTTCTTTCACAGATTGAGCAATAGTTATGAAAATGACATGATTCAAAGCTGTGATTGTTCGTCACAGTACTTACAATACTTACCGTATTTGCGTTTTTCTGTGGTATGAGTGTATTGATCACACCACTCATAATATGGTAAATTTGAAGTGTTTTGTTTGTTAATAACTTTCGATTTTAAACTTGACTTTAATGTATACCAAAAGTTACTGTTATTTGTTTTTACTGAATAGGGGCTTTGCCTTTCCCTTTGTTTGTTTGTTTAGGAGAGGCAGTGGAAGATTTAGCCTTCCTTTCATTATAGAAGATGTCAAAAACTTATGTCTGCTTTGTTTGTTTGGTTGTTGTATCAACCCAATTGAACCTTTTTAGGTTCAGTAATTGGTTGTTCTAACTCATCATACAGCAGATCTTCATCATCTTTATCGGTTTTTTTGTTCTCAAACTCAATATATTTTCCTTGATAAAAGTCTGTTGATTTTATTTGTTGAGGTGCTTGGTTCTTAAAATTTTTATGGTGTTTTTGATATTAATGATGATTTTGATGATGATGATAATGATTGTTTTGAGTCATCTGTTATGTCATGTGGGTCAAGAGACTCAACCCTGTTTGTTGGTCATGGAATCAGGTAAAGGGATATGTTATCATTATAAGGGGGTAACCTTATTATATCCCAAACCTGAAGGGTCTTTAAATGCCCTTTGCTGAGCAAGAACCTCTTCAAACTTCTGTTGCTCACCTAAAATTTCTGAAGTTTCACTTCAGTTTCAGCGTGTAATGTTTTCGACTGAGTCAACGATTTAGAGAGTTGATCTACTTCAGCTCTGCAAGTGTTAATTTTTCAAACAATAATTTGTCCAAATCATTTGTAATGACAGAATTTTAGTTTCATATTGTTTTTGTTCTGGTTTTAAACTCTCATTTAAAATGTTTGTTTTAATCACTTTCTTAGAAAGTTTATTTGGGTGTTCTCTGTATCTATTGACTTGGTCAATGCATGCTTGTGTACAGAGGTTTTCCCTTACCTCTTTTAGGATTTTAGAAATTTTATCCTCTATGTTTGCCATGAGGGCATGATTGGGAGATTGGATCTCAGCCTCGTACATACTCCAATCACATTCACCATCTTGTTTGATAATCATTGCAGATGATTTTGAGTGTTGATTTGGGTTGTACTGTGTAATTTGAGTTGGGGTTGGTGCAACAGGAATACTGATAGGAGGGGTGGATTTATCTGTTTGAGTGATAGCTACTTGAGGTTTGTGTTTGTTGGTTGTTTCTGTCAACTCTAGGTTGTTGGCATTCTCTAGAGAAGTGTCCATTGAGTGGAAGTTATAGCATCTCACTTTTGTTTTATCAAAACCTATCTTGGTTTTCTTATCGATACTTAACTCCCTATTCCTTTGTAAACTTCTTGGATCTGTATGCAATCATTGCCATTGACCATTGAAGATCTATTTCTACAACTATATTAGGAGGCAATTCATCCAAGTCTTTGCTATATGATCTGTGATGGTATGAGGTTAGCCCCTAAGTAGGCTTCAAAGGTTGTTGAAAAGGCTGCAAAAGCTGCCTTTTGCTCCTCACTTTGCAAGATGATTGTTAATGTATCCATAGGTTTGTCAAATTTATGGATGTTTTATGTTTTTGCTGGGGGCTGTTTGCTGGAGTTGGAAGCATGTGGATGTTGTTTGCTTTGAGGTGTTTCATGGGAAGCATGAACACCATTCTTCTTGGACTTTTATTTGTATGTGATGATTCAGGAGCAGAGAAGAAAGCAGTTTCACTTGAGTCCAGAAACTCCTCATCTTCTTCTGCACCGGTGCAAGTTAAGAATGCACTGTCTGTTTATTGTATTTCCTTGAACTTGTATGATTCCACATGTCTCATTGTGTTGTTATTTCTTGATCTCTCATCTAGTTCCAGTGCCTCTACTTTGGCCTGTAAGGCCCCGTTTCCAAAAACCTCACAGTTGGTCAATCACAGCAGTAATTATATAAAACATATACATTTCGTAAAGCATTGCAGCGGATTAGAATTTTCAAAAAGTCATTCATGCATTAATAATTACTATTGCTAAATAATACATCATTGTATTTGGAGTTACAAAAGGATCAATTAATTGCATACAAAACAACAAAATCAGCGTTAACGAATGGATGCCAGTCCTGCCTACCAAGTAGCTTTCCCCGCGTGCCATCCTCAGCAACAATTACCTGCCAACTGAAAATGCATAAAGGTCAGCATCACTGAGTGAGTTCTAGTTTTTAAAAGCATTAAAGACCTTGTTTATAATAAAATATCCTTTTCCTTAAAATACGTCCTTTACTTTCGTCCATAAGCATTCATCATACATACATCAAGTATAACCTTATATCTTCCATTATCGCACGTATTCTTCGTTTCGTACTTTTCATTATCTTTCACATCTATCTAGATCCTATCATAAGCTATGCCCCATCTTTGTGCATGAAGCAACCACCTTTTGGGGTCAAGCGACAAGGATCCCGTTTTCGCACGTCTCGACCAGTCACAAAGACTGACCCTCCTGTGTGTGAACCCTCATGGGTTAAATCGCACATTATATAACACACAGTTGAGCTAACAACTATCAATGATTGTGAACCTCTCTAAAAATTTTGTTTGCAAGACTTTTCATTCCTTCGTTATGTTCCACTTTTCATTATCATTAATCTTTCACTTCATTTATGATAATACTTTACGTATATGAGCATAATCACACCACGTAAAGTCACATAATAATACGTAACATGGAACATGCGAACAGGCCATAATCATGCATAACATCAACAAACATAACCACCAAAACATCCCAGGGCTTAAACCTTAAAATTTCTATTTCTCAAAATCTCAGAAATTTTTTCTAAGTCTTTTAGGCGCATGAGCACTATGTAGGAGCCTGAGTACTATGCAGGCGCATGAGTACTTGGGCGCATGGGAAAGTTAGGCACCTGAACTAACACTTAGGCGTATGAGCAATTTCTGGACGCATGGATACTATTGGGGCGCATGGGGTGGAACTTAGGCATTTGGGCAGTGGGCGCATGGGCACTATTAGGGCGCATGGGGTGGAACTTAGTCTGTTTGGCTAAGTATCAGGCGCATGAGCCTACCACTTAGGTGCATGGGAAAAAATCCAGGTTTCAGGAGCCCTATTTGGGCACATGAGAAGGGACTTAGGTGTTTTAAGCAAATTTCAGGCGCATGAGCATACTTACACTGTCCAGACCCATATCATTATCCTAAATGGTTCTCAACCCATAACTAACTTACAAGGCACCTAAAATAAGCATAAAACCAGACAACACAACCAACCATACACAAACATACATACGGTTAGCATACATATAAGTTGTAAAACGTTTTATATGCATTTTCAGCCCCAAAATACGTTTAAAACAAGAAAACCGGGGATCTAGAACTCACCTAATGCAACCTCAAGTAAAACTCCACCGAACTTGAGGGCACAACGAGTCCAAACACCTAAAAACACAACAAACACACAACCAAGCACAAAGAACACATAAAATCGGTTTTAAGATTGAAAACCCAACAAAACCGAACCAAAAACACAAAGAACACCTACCTACGAATTTTCATCTTCTTCTTCTTGGATAACCGAGAGAAACTCTATTCTTCTTTTCTTGTTCCAATTGAAAAAGCAGAAGGTAAAAAGGTAGTGGCACGGGCGGCCATGCCTTTTAAACATTAAAATAATAAGGTTTTGTACTTTTACACTTAGGCCCCCTCCACTTGTGCTCCTTTTCTTTTCTCTTCTTGATACTTTGCTTTTCCTTTGTTTTTGCAAAATTTCGGGTGTTACATGGCCACTAGTGCATCTAATGATAACGCTTCTAGATCCAATGTTGCTTTCATCAGACGGACTAATTGAGTCCAGCTCTCTAGTAGTGTATTCAACATTTCTTGTTGATCTCCATAGAATTGTATTTTGACCATAAACAATAATCTTATTTACCAGCTAAACAAATCTGTGAAGCTGTTGTAGTATTGACTCTCCTTGAATATGATGGAAGGATTCATATTGGGTCCTCAATTTTTCTTTCTTAATTTCCCTTATTTCCTCACTTCTTTCACACATGTGTGAAGCACCTACCACAGTTCATGTGCTGTTTTGAAATTTTCAACTCTTGTCAGTATTTTAAAAGACAAAGCTATTACCAGAATGTTGTATGCTTTCATATCTGTTTTGACCTTTTTGAGGTCATCACCAGCTACACTTTTCAACTCACTTGTTTCTGTATGTTGTAGTCTGGACCAAGAGTCACAGGTATGTATGGTCCGTCAGTTATGGATGTCCATAGGTTCGGGTCATGAAAAATAATCCAGTTTCTAAGCATAATTTTCCATTGTTTGAAGTCTGCCTTGTTCTTTAGCCTCGATGGTTGAGACCACTGTTGGATCCTCAAATATCATCTAACATGATTGTTAAATTTTAACTTAACGATTTAAGTCAAATTTGTTTGTTAGTTAGCTCGGTGCCAAATTTGTTTTGTCCTAAGGTCACTAGGATATGTTTGTAATGATTTTGTCACTTTAACTTTACCGAATAAAGGAATTAATTAATTCAATTGTAAATTAATTAATATCCAATGAAATGTCACTTCAATATCTCGGTACAATAGAGAATATTCTGTTTAAGGAATGTTTCTCAATCTATAATGTCAGTCAACAAAAAGTCAAAACCCTAGTAACAATAATATATTTTTAAAAGTTAACTTTTTGGATCAAAAGTGACTTTTTTAAAAAATCAAAAGAAGAATCAATTTCTTCTTTGTTTTTGATGTTAAAACCAACACAATGATCGTAGATTATGAAGGTTGGGTATTAATGAAAGTAGGGTTTATCCTAGGGTTTGTTACGGCCAAAGTGTTTTTCATAGAAATCAACAATCGGTTTGTTGATTGAAGAACAAAAACCTGATTCGAGTAAAAAAATACTTGAATATGATGATGTTAAACTCTTAAAATGATTCAAAATGTTTAAACACAGTGTATGTTTGAAGAAAACTTGATAAAACAGTAATCGGCTACTGTTCTATCAAAAACCCCTAAACCGAAGAGGTTTTTGAGGTTTTGTGATAATGAACACATTTGAAAACAGTGTATGAATGCCATTTAGAGTTTCAACAACAATAAAACTTCTACAAAATGCATAAAAACATATTAATGAATCATGTTTTAAGCATTTGTTGAATGGTTGGAGTAGAAGAGTGTTTTGTGATGATTTTCAACTCGAAAATGATTGATATGAAGCTAATGAACCATAGATATCATTTTTGATTAAGAGGATCAAACATCGGTGAATGATTTGAACCAAAGCTCTGATACCACCTGATGGAATTCAAGTATTCTCTGGTTAACAACTTAGAACACCAATAACAAACAATGAATTCCCCAAGGATTGATTTCAATATGTCACATATAATAACATTTTGTTATATAATCAATGCTCATTAGTCATAGTGCGGAACCCATGATTAATGATATGATATCTATGTGTGTGTGTATGATTGTGTGTTTGATAGTGATTGAAAGCTTGTATGATAATAAGAACTGCTTTTTTGTATTGATTGCTCAAAAGCTTACAAATGATTAGGTATTATGCTATTTATAGCCTATACACATAGCTATAGACAATTACCAAATACCCTTATGTGAAACGAAATTACATAAAATCCTAAGTCTAAGTCGTCCACTGTGGATGATAGACTGTCCGCTATGGATGCTAAGTCGTCCGCTATGGATATTGAATAAGTTTTCCGGTGTGTCTTGGATTGTCACACCCTCAAAATCCGTGTGCGGGGTTTTACCGCGAAGCGCGTGACATACCAGGATCTCAGTCATTAGTTACTCAGAACGACTATATATGTACAAACATTCAAATCAAAGTTTAACTTTAAAAAATGCGGAAGCGTTAAATAAAGCAGAAAACCCAAAACAATGTAACATGATCCAAAATGCGCAAACAAACGCGCCCAAATATTATGCAAAACCAAAGCATAATGTTTAAAAAACTCAACCAAAGACACTGTTTTCAAACATGCAGATAGTCCAATGATGCTGACCCGTGTAATGTGCTCCTAGGCAATGGCACCTTAACCTGAGAATAGCATACTAAAAGAGTCAACACAACGGTTGGTGAGTTCAAGAGTTTGTGTTAATCATAAACAGTAACAGTTGCAAAATATAAGAGGTGTATTGAAATAGATAGCTAGTCTATATTCATCAGTAATAATCATAGTGATTTCGCGATTGAAGCTGACTGTGTTACGTTTGTTGCCTCCTGCCAGGACATACCAGGTCGTGACAATGTTCGTTAGGACAAATTGCACCCGTTTGACCTCTAGTCGCACAGGTGGGTTTGTTAGACCCATTAGTACTACCCAAGATTTCTCGGTAATCATCATTATTAACAATCCGAAAGTGTGAGGACTTTCATGGTATTCAGCACTATATCATACTATACACAACTCATATAAAGTAAGCATTTGCAAAACCAGTATGCTATCTCCCCCAAAAGTGAGTATGTAAAAGAGTGGGGCATGAACTCACTGATGCGCATAAGAAATTACTTAATGCTTAACTTGACAAGAAAGAGTGGATAGACAACCCTCAGAGGTCACCTAGAATACATGAGTACATTAGTACGTATACACAGAATCAATATGAAACCACAAGTGCTCTACAAACCAAGGAACTCAAGGTTTTAGAAAGATAAGGCACATTTGACCCAGTTGACCCGTTGGTGACATTATAGGTGAAATTTCAATCAAACAAGCATAACAGTACATCACACATGATTAACATACGAACTGATCACATATGACACTTCATAAATCACATGTACTAACTAGATCATCATACAGCCAGATATCATACAAGTCATGCGAATCTCAAACAATTATCATGCTCAACATAGCTACAACACAACCAATGCATCATACATAGAATCAAATCATGCACAGCATGCCATATGAAGCCACTCACGACTTCACACCCTAACCCTGCTAATCCTACTAAGTAGGGGCCTCAGATTCGTACGCGGGTATGATGATCATCAACATACCATTTAACAGAGATCATATCATCCAAAATGTTCAATCATGACCAACGACATCCCAAACAATAATCCTAACATCACCCATATGACCCATTACCATGAATTCCCACTAACATGCCAAATCAGTTGACTGACCAACTAAACATTCATACAACCCAAACAACGCATTCAACCACATTATAAATCACTCATGAACATACTAGCATGCTCCTAATGTCCCAAACATACTCAAATCCTCATATCCAAGAATCTATCAAACACCCAAGACATTCATGAATTCATCAATAATATACCAATTCAAGCTCATGATAGCATCTAGACACGATCAACAACATCCAGTTACCACAATTCATCAACCCTCATAGTCAAAAGTTACTATCTTTAGTAAGATATGAACTACAACATTCATTCTTGAATTTCTAGCATTCATATCATCAATCTAGCACCCAATTATCATCAAAACACATTAACAACATCAATTCATCATCAAATCATAGCATTCATGCAAATAAAGTTACTATTATAAGTAACCTATGAACAACACATCAAAATCGAAGCTTTCTTGCATAATCAACATTTACTAACATATATACAATCTAACTAACATAATAACATCAACAAACAACTCAAATCGACACCCACATCATCCAATTCGAACTAGGGTTTCGGCCAACATGAAAAACCATCAAAAACATGTAAAAATCTAGCCTTTAAACGTGTAATGGATTGCAATTGATGATTCTAACTTGTTGTGATGCTTGAAATTGATCAAATCCAATGATATTTGCTTGTTTCTAGGGCTGAATTCGAAGTGGTATGGGTGAGGAGAGGGGAATCGTGGTCGTAGGGGTGGGATTAGGGTTGGGTTTTGATTTTGTTTTATTTAATAATCTATAATTACCCTTTTAACCCTTATAATTTGTATTTTATAAAATTAGGCTTTTAAATAGTTTTTAACTACTAAACACAATTATTATTAGTCACAAATAATAATGATGCATAATTTCCACTTGCCACAAACACACGAAATAATTATAAAACGTTTCCACTTTACGCGATAAAATTCACAATTAATATTTAAATCGCGTGAACACATAAGCACAATAGAATAATCACATCATTAACTAAATTATTATCAGATAATCATTATTAATTATTATTAAGTCACCAACGTTCAACGACAACTAGTGTGTGCTCACGACACGTGTATGCAAGACTTAACGAAACTAATGGAGTTTGGTAACGGAAAATTACCGGATGTCACATGGATACTGTCCCCTGTGAACACTTGTGTTTGCATGATAGTGTCCGTTGTGGAGTGTTCATCTTCTGTGTATGAACATTTGTGGACTACTCATCAGCTGTGGACATTTGTGCATCCGCTGTATGTGTGTTGGCCATCCGCTGTAGACACTTAGATCCTTTTCTTCATCCACTTCAAAGACTTCTTCATCCGCTGTGGATAGTTCTTCATCCCCTACCGACACTTGTCAAAATTTCTTTTATATACAGACCTAAAAAAGAATTTAAATAAATATTAGTGTTTGTTATGAATGTTAATGATGCTAATGTGTTAGTTAATGATTGTTTAAATGTTAGAACATATTATGTTTGATTATGGCAAGCACTTGTTGAGTCCAACAACATGAGGACATAGATGAGGTATTTACTAATCTTTGTCCAATACATGTATTGAAAAGATTTAAAGGTACAAAGTTCACAACGAACACTTGATCTTGGAAATTGAAAAACTTCAAATCAAGCTTGTAAATATAAAAATGATGAGAAAATTTTAAAAGAAAAAATAGGAGGATTAAACAAATCGATTTATCAATGAAAATTAAATCTTCACAATAAGGATTGTAACATCAATAAATTGAAAACACGTAATAATGAACTATCTTTAGAAATCAACAAACTTAACAGTGAACTCTTATCTGTAAAATTGATGGTTGAAAAGTTTGAGTTATCATCAAATATGGTTGAAGGTATAATCAAGTTTCAAATGACTCAAAAAATTAATGGTGGTAAAAGAGGAGTTCGATATTCTAACATTGCACCCCCAATTAATCATGATTATACATGTTTACCTTCATCCATTACCACATCAGATGAAGAACGTAATTATGGATTAATTTTTTAACCAAAATCAGACTTAATAACTACAGTCAAGTTTTATTGATTGTTGACTCTGTTATAAAAACTGAAATTAAAATTAATGATGATAATTGTTTTGCAGAAAGTGCGAAGAGAGAATGGTTAGTTGAAGATTGGGAAAGTGATGATGAAATAGTTTTTATGGATAATAAAAGTTCTAATGAAAAATTTTCATGTAAATCATCACCCGGTATTAATGAAATTTCTGATGTTTTTGTTTCTACATATGATTGTTCTAACATGTCTAATAAATTAACAGAAATTAAAATCAAAGATTCTTTATAAAGATAATGAAAGAAACAAGTTACAATATCTATATCTGACTTGAAATCTAATTTCAAGAATAGATTTGTTTCAAAAGGTAACATAAATATGGAAGATTATATCTTTAAAGAAACAAACGCTTTTTTCTTTAAAAATAAATCTCATACTACTGCTAACTCTGTGAAACAAGGTGTTTGTAAATCAGGTATCAAGGAACTGGTCCCATTCCAGGACGTACGACTCGAAAGGTTAAAGCTACTCTGCATGCCTCATTGGCTTCAGAAATGAATC
The DNA here is from genome assembly GCA_025506505.1 of Flaveria sonorensis. Taxonomy (NCBI): domain Eukaryota; kingdom Viridiplantae; phylum Streptophyta; class Magnoliopsida; order Asterales; family Asteraceae; genus Flaveria; species Flaveria sonorensis. The sequence goes on from CM046437.1 coordinate 32,845,909, forward strand.
AATCTGTTAAGAAAATTACCTTAATTCTTTTGGATTTAGATAGAAATGTTATTAAGGAAAGAAAAAACAATAGACTACTACAGAATCACAAGGCCAAGGAAATACTAAAGCTTTCTATGATAACTTTGGTGGTTATCATAAACAGTTCATGAGAAATACACGAGAGCCAAATGCGTATCATAAATTATGTTGTTATGTGTGTCGAAAGTCAAATCATATGGCTAGAAATTGTATTCATCAACTGACTAGCAAACAAAGATTTTATAATTCAATTTCAAGGTATAGAAAACAATTCTTTTTAAATGCAAAATTGAAAAGGAATTCTGTTCAGTCAAACACCTTTATCAATAAAAGAAATGTTCAAATAAAAACTGATTTACATAACAGAAATTCAGTTAAGAAATCTTTATATGTTGATGATAGCAATCCTATTCTAGTACAAAACAATTTAAAGAAAATAGTTACAAACTTGATCAAACCAATGCAAAGGTGGAAGATCAAAGAAAAACAATCAGAGCCTGATATTGTTGAAGACTATGTTCACAATGATAAAAGGGATATGATATTAAAATCTATATCATATTTGGATGATAACAATATGCTTAAGTCTACAATGGCTTGGGTTCCTAAAATTTGTACTATCTTATTCATATATGCAGGAACAACCAAGGTAAGTTATCAATAATGTTTGGCATGTTGAAAACGATTGTTCTCGACACTTGACTGGTAATATCTATATTAAAGAATGTACAACCTTACAACGGAGGATACCTGATTTTTGCTAGAGATAGAGGTGGTAAGATTACATAGAAAGTTACAGTTCTAATGGTGTGTTAAGTTTTAAAGATGTCAATTTTTTGAGGAACTTAAACATAATTTTTCTACGTGTCTCTCAAATTTGTGACAAAAAATATTCAACACACTTCACTGATAAAGAATGTGTTGGGTTCAATAATTGAATAAACTGAAGCTTACCAAATGATAATCATAGCCGACTGAAGATCTCATTATACAAGTTTAGAGACCAAGTTGATCATAACAAGAACAACAATACAAGACAATTCAACATGACAAAGTCAACATCAAGACAAAAAGAAAAGTCAAAATTAGGTCATGATGTAACAATAGTATAAATAGACCCACTAGTGCATTTTTGCAAGGGTGGTTCTTGCGTGTGTGTTTTATATGGTGTGAACCATTACCTAAGGAGAATTCCTCCTTTGGGTGGGTTTGATTCCATCTTTCTTCTATGATTCTCATTGTAATTTGTTCATCAACATCAATGAAATCATAACATTATACATTACCATCTCTTTGTTCTTTGATTCACACATATCCACCCATCTTAATTTTATTTCTAGGTCAAGAACATGATGAATCCTAAGATCCAAGCTCATTGAATTTGAAATTTTGATTCAGCAGAATGTCTCATTTTAAAACCTGGATTTGTAACTCATGATGAATGGATTCTTTTAAAAACACCGAGAGACAAAGACACATACTTACTTGATATGAATGGTTCATATTCATTTGTAACTGCGTCTTGTTTGTTATTAAAGGCCTTAGAAAGTGATTCAATGTTATGGCATTGTTGTCTTGGTCATGTAAACATAAAAAAATATGAAGAAGTTGGTTAGAGGAAATCATGTTGTGAGCTTACCATTGAAAGATTTCAACTTACTAAACATTGTCTATCATGTTCAAAAGGAAAAAAACATAAACTTCCTCATAAATCAATTGCTCATACCAAAATTGAATCAGTTCTTCAACTGTTACACATGGATTTTTTTGGTCCAGTTAGTGTGTTGGGTTTGGAACGTCGTGCATATTGTTTGGTTATTACTGATGATTTTTCCAGATTTACTTGGGGGTTCTTTTTAGCAACTATGGATGAGACACCTTATTTGCTGATAAAGTTTATGACTCTAGTGGAGAATCAGTGCATTTGAAGTGATAATGGAATAGAGTTTTGTAATCATACTCTGAATGAATTTTATGATTCAAAGAGGATTTCTAGACAATTCAGTTTTGCAGGAACTCATAACAAAATGGAGTTTCTGAAAGACAAAACAAAACTTTAATTGAAGTAGCCAGAACAATGTTATCAACAGCCAAGTTACATTCTTTGTTTTGGGCTGAGGCTGTTAACACTGCATCTTATGTTCAGAATCGTGTCTTAATCAATAAACAACATAACATGACTCCTTATTAAATCTTTTTCAAACATTAACCTAAAGTCAAATACTTTAAAATGTTTGGACGTTGTTGTACTTTGTTACATAGTTCTGATTCTAAATCAAAATTTGATGAGAAAGCTGATGAATGTTACTTTGTTAGATATTCAACCAATGAAGTTGCATATAGGGTTTATAATAAAAGAAAACAAATAATTGAGTCATTTGATATAGATTGGCATGAATCCAACAAAACTAATGCAAGATCTGCTCCTTCATGGGTATACGATTATACTTCATTATTTGAAACATTTAATCGATCTTCTGTTGTATCTATAGCTAATCCACCTTTGTCATCATCCATTCAAGAAATCTTTTCTGATGATGTTAGATCTATTTCATCTTGAAATACAAGAAGATCTTCAGACATACCTTCTTCTTCTAATATTTCAGCTGTTCAACAATCAGTTTCTGACTTGAATCAAGTTTTTGATTCTGAATTGACTCATTCTGATACAGTAGTTGAACAAGCCCCACAGGTTTTAATCCAAGTTCATCTTCTACATAAAATGATCCAATTGATACAATTTAAGTTCCATTTGAAGATTTATCTATTGATAATGATATCATCAAGAGGAACATATTATGTTTCTATCTAAAGGAGGAAACACTATTGAAGAACCTATTGTTCATATGTCAAATTTAGATGAAGTTATATCTTTAAATTCCATTCCTTAATTAAGAATTCATAAAGATCATCCAACTAAAGTGATTATTGGTCTATTATCATAAGATGTTCAAACTCAAAGTCATTCTGGAGCAATAAATACATGCTTGTATACATGTTATATATATCAAATTATGCCAAAGAACATTGAGATGCCATTGAAAGAAAATAGTTAGGTTGAGGCCATGCAAGACGAATTGATGCAATTCAAGAAGTTAAATGTTTGGCATCTATGTAAACTTCCAAAAGGTAAGCCGCCAATCAGAACTAAATGAATGTTCAGAAACAAAACGGATGAGAAGGATGTTATTGTTCGCAACAAGCCAGACTTGTTGTTCAAGGATTCTATCAAGTTGTAGGTCTTTACTATGAAGAAGTATATGCTCCAATTGCAAGACTTGAAGCTATACGTATTTTTCTGGCTTATGCTTCATACACAACTTCAAAGTTAACCAGATGGATATTACAACTGCCTTTTTGTATGGTGAAATGAATGAGGAAACATACGCTATGATTTGAAGATCCAAATCACATGGATTATGTTTATAAGTTAGACAAAGCACTCCATGGTATACATCTAGCACCTCGTGCTTGGTATGCCACACTCGCTAAACATTTGCCTGCAAATTGTTATACACGGGGTGTTATTGATCAAACATTATTTTTTAGGAAATCTGGTGATGATAGTCCAATATCTGTTGATAACATATCTTTGGATCTACCAATGAATCATCGTGTAAGAAATTTGAAGCCATGATAAAGAAAAATTTGAGATGAGCTCTCTTGGCAAAATTTTGTTTTTCTTGGGTATCCAAGTTAAACAAGATAACCATGTATACTGATACATCAAGAGAAATATGTTCACAGTATTCTGGACAAATATGATTTCAAGACTCCAATATTTCACCAACTCCAATATCTTCTCGTCCTACTTTACCTCCTAACTTACGGGTGAAGATTTTGATCAACATTTGTATCGTTCAATGGTTGGATTTATGATGTATCTTACTACCACCAGGCCAGACATCATGTTTCATGTCTGCCAGTGTGTACGATATCAAAGTAATCTGAAAGAATCTCACATAAAGCTGTCAACCGGATTTTCAAATACTTAAATGGACAACCAAAACCTGGACTTTGGTATCGTAAAAATTCTAATTTCAATTTATATGCATATACTAACAGTGATTATGCAAGGTGTAATTTGGACAGGAAATCAACAACAGGTGGATGTCAATTTCTTGGAAATAGACTAATTTTTTGGCAATGCAAAAAATAGCAAACTGTCTCCACATCCACTGTGGAAGCTAAATATATGGATATATCAAGTTTTTCTCAGATCATTTGGATTCAAAAACAAATTTTTGATTATGGCCTCAATATTTATAAAACTAAGATCTGGTGTGACAATACTGCCATGTTGAACATAGTGAAGAATACTATCCAACATTCGAAAACAAAACACATCGACATCCGAATGCATTTTATCCGTGATTTTTTAGATCGAAAGCTTATTTATCTTGAACCAGTCAAATCAGATGAAAACATTGGTGATTTGTTTACCAAGGCATTTGTTCATTCCCGATTTCGACTTTTTGGTTCAATCTCTGGAATGATTAACTTTGATTAATGCTTAACCATACACCCTCTCAAAAATATTTTTGCTACTCATTTTGTGTTAAAATAATTATTTTTTTCTAGATAATCTCAATTTTAGGGGGAGAAAATATGAAAATGTATTGAAAAAGATTTTATCCTTAGGGGGAGTAAAGTTGAAAACATAAATAAAACAAGATTCTATTTCAAAATTCAAAATAAATTTTCAATGTTACATAAGAAATGATAGTACATCTCTTGATTTTGATATATTACATACTAAGACTTAAAAGAAATTAACTTGGATTATGTTTGATATATTGATAGGCTCGAGTCTCAAGAAAGAAAAGCACTATGAATTGTGAAGCACTGAAATTAAATCTCTATGACTGAAGAGGATTACGCATCAAGGTTTTGTGGTTATACTGATTCCCATCTCAAACAGACTAAGGGTTACAGTCTAGTTACATTCAAACCGGTTACTTTCTGATTCAGTGTCTTTCATAAGCATTATATATATCTATAAAGTTCAAAGGTGAAAAAGACTTAAAAAAAGCAAAAATAAAAGAAAAACAGTCAAAAGAGCAAAAAAGATGCCAAAGTGTCATATAGAAATAAAAGATGCCAATGTGCACAATAATAAAGGATATGTTAAAGACATACATACTATATATGATAAATATTTTTTTTTTGAAAATATGTTCCGAAACAGGAGGCAAAATCAAAAGATGGGGCATGTAAGTCCGCTTTGGCATATAAGTCCTAAACATCTTGCGAGGGCAAAACATAAGTCTGACCGACACTTAATAAACCCTAATACTTGTTAATATTCCGTGTTCAAAAATATTTCTTAGGCTAGTTATGTTCTATATAGATACTATAAGATAGAAAATGATCTTGAAAATGGTGATCAGAGGTAAATGTTTTAAGTCAAATTGGGTTGACTTGAAACCATGATAATTATCACAACATATGTGTCCAAGTAAAAAATTGGAGTCTGAGTGTAATATGGATAAAGCATATTGGCAATCAGCGTAACCAGTCTTATTTAAAATAAAGCTGGACGATGTTAATGATCGATTTCACCGAAATATGATCCTATATTTGAAAATTTACCAAAAATATTGTAAGTTATAAATCTAAATTTATGTGTCAACTTGTTTTTATTTTTGTTTAATTTCATGTTTGTTTACATTTTATTTTTGTCTACCAAAAGTTTTTCAAAACTGAGGGTTTTTTGGTTAATAATTAACACTTGGTTAAAATGATTTTAAACATAATCAATCTCAAGTTCAAATAAAATGAAAAAAAAATAAAAAAAGTTTGATTGATTGATTGAAAAATTTAAATATTTTCAATATAAAATGAACTTCTCGCGTGCGAGAAGTTCATGAGGTGCGAAAAGTTGATTTCATGCAAATACTGACTTCTCGCACGAAAAGTCAGAGAACTATAAAAGGGTATCTTGTGCGACTAGTTGACTACTCGCACAAAACTCCTCTGAATTCAATCTCTCAAAAAAAATTTAAGTTTTAGACTTGTTATCTTGATATACCAAATCATTGTGGTCGTCCATTGATTATATAGTGATTGATAAGGTATTTTGATGTTTATTAGATTGGTTTTGTATGTGATTGATTCATGACCGAAAGTTAAAGGACCCATACATTTAAAATTAAACAAAATTAAACATATTAAACCATAATAAAACCTTAATCAACACTTAATGAACATATTACAATGGATAAAACACTCTGAAATGGTTTAATTTGAAACTTGAAAAATTGGGACTTGTCGCATGCGAAAAGTATGTAGAATATGAACAGGCAATTACTCAATTTCAAATTCGCACAAACTACTCGCATAAAGATTAAATTTGTCGCACGAGAAGTTGACTTTTAGTTAATTTCATTTTCATGTGATTACTTATGTTGTCGCATGAAAAGTCAATCATGAAAATGATATTTGTATGCCATTAGTTGGTTATGTGAGAAATGTATAAAATTTTTAACTTTCCAAAATTTTATAAGTCTGGAATGTCTTGTAATGTGTGACTAATAAAACTTGTTTGCTTTATTTTTAGATGGCGAGATGGTTTTCAATAAAAACCATAATGTCGTTGCTTTTCTTGGAGAGATACAGGATGACTAGGCATTGTTTAGATCACTTATTGACAGTCTTAAGACATCTCGTATTCACCATGCCATTACAGTTAATCCAACTATCTATACTGATGTGATCGATAAGTTTTGGATTTCAGCTACCATGAAAGAGATTCTCAAGGTGAACCATGCATCTTTGCTACTGTTAAAAGGAAGAGAGTTGTTATCACATCTGAAGTGATTAACAATATACTGTTATAGGAAGATCAGCCTAATGCACCAGTAAAGATTAATGATGACGTGGCAAAAGATTGTCTGAAGAGGATGGTCTATGATCATCGATATCCTTCGCTGGAGAAGAAGTACTTACCTCCGTTCAGGATGTACTTTATTTCATGTGGTGGTGCATTCCTAAGTAATCTAAAGGTTAGGATGGATAGTTTGATTGCAGTATTTGGATCCTTACTAGTATCTCTTGTTGGCGATTTACCATATAGCATATCCAAGGCTATCTTTTTAGAGATGCAAAAGAATATGATATTATCATGTATCCTAGATTTATACAAATGATTATGAATGCTGCTCATCCTGAGTTAGCAATGTCTGATTCTACCACCTATGTCGTTATGGTGATGAAGAAAGACATTTTCAGCTATTTGATTAGAGGTTGTGGGAATGCATGGGATTGAGTTAACTTTGCCAAACTTGACAGATTTGTTGAAGGATATCAAAGAGGAGATCATTCGACTGACCAATAGCATGAGGCTAAAACTCATCAAGCTGATCAAACTGGTCCATCTTCTAGTCTCCTAAGGATGTTCCAGGAAGTTCACAAGGTACGAAGAAGTTAGTAGAAAATAAGGTGAACACTTGGTTCACAGACAGTGAAACTGACTGTGATTAGATTAGGAATGTTCCATATGTGTTACAAGAAAGACCCAGAGTGCAGGAAACTCCTACCAAACACACTGCTGAGGAAAGAGATGCTAATTTTTTTTCCCGAGGATTCACCGTCCACTCAGAGGGGAAATAAGAGAATGGTGAGGAAACGAGTTGATTCATATGTAGGTCCATGTGGAGGGGTAGAGGATGAGGTGTGAGAAAGCGTTGGACCCTAATGACCGCTGTGCCGACTAGTACTGATGTTCTAGTATCTGAGACTCCAATCATAGTTAGTGAGGCTATACCACAAGATACTCCAGTGATTGTTACAGAATCCACAACTGTAACATCATCTGCTATGCCCATTACTGATAATGTTTTGAGCATACCTCCAAGTGATCAAGGCAGAATGAGATAGTTAGATTGGAGAATTTTCCTACACTCATCCAGCATAAAAACATGATGCTGGTACTTCCTCTAGTTCACCTACACCAGTTAGTCTTGAACAGATAGTACATACTTTGGAAAGGGAAATAATGGAGAAGACTCAACAGATCTATGATTTACATGCTCTAAATCAGGAAAAGGATGAGAGGATCAAGAGTCTCAAACATCAGCAATAGTTCATGTTTAGTTATGTTTAGATTCTAGAGTTGAACATTAGAGACCTCACTTCTGATTTCCATTTACGTTTTCTCAGCAATGGTATACAGAAGTTGGAGTGTCTAGCAAACACAATATGCTGGTCCTGAAGCTGCTCATGATCCTGCTGTTGCTACAGAGCCTGTCGTTCATCTGTTATGACTGAGAGGACAACAGAGACTGTTGATGTTGATCAAGAGCCATCTAACACTGTTCCTATTGAGGCTACTGAGGATCACCTATAGTTTTTACTATAGAGACATTTGTTGAGCCTAAGCATGATATTCCAATCCCTGTGCTAGTACATGACGATAATGATTTGGATATGGTTGATTTCAATTGTGATGAGGATGATGATATTGATGATGATAATGATGATGATGATGGTGACGGTGACAGTGGTGATAAAGGAGATAAAAAGGATGATGATAATGATTTGGGTGGTGACTTGGGTTTGACTGTTGGTCCTTCTGGTTCATCGGGGTCTGCTAATGTCACACCCTCAAAATCCACATGCGGAAGCGTTTTGTAATAGTTTCTAACCCAAAGTAATAAATGTAAACTGCGCATAACATGCGCCCAATCCAATGCACGTAAGTATGCAATAAGTCAAATGTAAGATAAAGATTTTTCAAAGAATGCTTGACATGTGAATGCTCCTAAGGGTAGCTGCTAGTAACGACCTAAGATAAGCATACTAAAAGTGTCAATTCGACGGTTGGTGAGTTTAAGAGTTTGTAAGTCATCATAAACATAGCGTTTGTAAAATATAAACAAGTACATTGAAATAGATAGCTAGTCTAATTTCATCAGTAATGAACAATAGTGATTTCATGATCAAAGCTGACTATGTTTCTTCCATTTGCCTTCCGCCACGACATACCAAGTCGTGACGCTGTTAGACATTTAAGACAATATTGCACCCACTTGACCTCCAGTCGTATGGGTGGGGCTTGTCATACCCATTAGTACTACCCAAGATTTCCGCTAGACTCCTTAATTAACGATCCGAAAATGTAAGGGCTTTCAATGGTATATCACACTATGTCATACTAAACACATGTTATATAGTAAGCATTTTAAAATAAAGTATGTTTTCTCCCCCAAGAAGAGAGTAAATAAAAGTGGAGCATAGAACTCACCTGGTGCACAAACGAACAATAATAGAGAGCTAACGGTGAGTGGAAAGACAACCCGTCAAAAGTTACCTAGAACACGTGAGTACATAAGTACGTGTAAGTAGAAAGTTTAACATCCTAAGTGCTCAATAAACACGTTGACCCAAGGGTTTTGGAAAACAAACACTCATTTGACCTGGTTGACCTGTTTGACCCATTGGTGACATGTTAATTGAAATCTTGTTTGATCAAGTATGACAAATCATTACATATGATTATCATACAAGTTATTCACGTATGCCACATCATCAATCTTAAGTTCTATCAAGATCATCATACCAACATAGATTATCATACCAACACATGCGAACCTCAACCAATCAACATGCTCAACATAATATAATTACATCATAATAACAAATCATACATTGAGTTTAATCATGCACCAGATGCCATGTAAAGCCATTCACGACTTCACACCCTAAACCCTGCCAATCCTACTAAGTAGAGGCCTCAGATTCGTACACATGTATGACGATCATTATTACATTACTCAACAAGATTAATACCAACTAACACACACAAAAATGATCTAATATAATCCCAAACAAGATTCCATAACCTTCTAACATAACTCAACACTTTTGCAATGTTCCATAAAACCTAGATTTCCAAGTAATCCATCAAGCATCCATATGACCCAATTAACACATTCTAACACATTAGACATCATCAACAAGCATTCTAGCATGATACTAACATCATAAACATGCCCATTCACAACATCCAATGATTCACATCAATAAAGTTTTCCTTTCAGGAAAGTAACACCCAAAATCAATCTGTCATCCAATTCATTCATAAATTCATCATCTTTATACCTAATCAAGTTCATACAAATCATCTTGACATGATAGACATCATTAAATCACCATAGTTCCCAAATCTCATGCACAAAAAGCTACTACTTATAGCAAGGTATGAACAACACCTCAATTCCTCGAATTTCTTGCATAATCCATGTAAACTAACATCAATGCAATACAACTAACATCATATTATCATCAAACAACATCAATTTTGACTTTAATCATTTTAATTGAACTTGGGTTGTTCTTGAACCAAAAACTATGAAATCAAATAAAAAATCTAACCTTTAATCGCGTAAGAATCAAGGAATGACACTTGCCAACACGTAGTATCACTTGGAGCTAATCAAAATATAATGTTCTTAAGAGCTTGAAGATTAAAATCGCAAAGGATAGGGGGAAAGGGTGTTCAGCCGAATGAAGTGTGTTGGGTGGGAGCTAGGGTTTTAATTTTGTTAATTTTGAGTTTAGTGGTAATTACAAAATAAACCCTCCTTAATTCCATTTTATAAAAATCAATCTTTTTAACACTTTTTGAATAAGTTTTTAGCTACAACCATAAGTATTACTAGTCACAATAATAATTATAAATTTCAACTAACAAAAAACACATGAATTAAATATTACACGTTGTCACGTTACAAAGTAAAATCCACAAATAATATTTAAAATTCATGAATCACATAACCATAAATAAATAATAAAAATTATTAATTAGATTATTATGTGTTAACCATAGTTAATTATTATTAGGTCACCAACGTTCAACGACAAATAGTGTGTGCTCACGACACGTGTCTGCAAGACCTAACGAACTAACGGAGTTTGGTAACAGAAAATTACCAGATGTCACAGCTAATGTCTCCGAACCAAGACTCGATGATACAAATGGCTATACACCTTTAGATCCGGCCACTAAGGATATGTATGAGAAGGAATTTTGTACATTTCACCAACAACGAATCACTAATGAATCTGATGAAGAATTTGGACCTTTTGATGGTTTAGATGAGGAAGTGGAATATACACATGCGTTTGGGATTAGTCTTCATAGTCTATTTTCTGATATTTTGACTGAAGAGGGAGAGATTGTTGATGAGTCTGGTGCTAATCAACCCACTGACAAGACTGAAGATCAAACTGGAAAGAGAGCAATACGTCAGGTTGGGAATCTTATTGTTGATGCTCCTCTTCCACCAGCTTAGGTACATACACTAAGCATTCCAAAACTTTCACAAGGAACAAAAATTCGGAGCCAATTATTAGTTGGGCGAATGATGGAGAGATGAAGATGTATGTCATGAAGAGAAAGGCTGGAGCTATTGAGTATTATCAGAACGAACATGACTTTCATACACTCAGAGTATCACTTGGAGCTAATCAAAATATAATGTTCTTAAGAGCTTGAAGATTAAAATCGCAAAGGATAGGGGGAAAGGGTGTTCAGCAGAATGAAGTGTGTTGGGTGGGGGCTAGGGTTTTAATTTTGTTAATTTTGAGTTTAGTGGTAATTACAAAATAAACCCTCCTTAATTACATTTTATAAAAATCAATCTTTTTAACACTTTTTGAATAGGTTTTTAGCTACAACCACAAGTATTACTAGTCACAATAATAATTATAAATTTCAACTAACAACAAAACACATGAATTAAATATTACACATTGTCACGTTACAAAGTAAAATCCACAAATAATATTTAAAATTCATGAATAACATAACCACAAATTAATAATAAATATTATTAATTAGATTAATATTTGTTAACCATAGTTAATTATTATTAGGTCACCAACGTTCAACGATAACTAGTGTGTGCTCACAACAGGTTTATGCAAGACCTAATGAAACTAATGGAATTTGATAACGGAAAATTACCGGATGTCACATTATCCCCATGATGAAAGAATTTTCATCACGAAAATTATGTTACATCGTTGTGTTTCATCACTAGTCTACTACATTGCACAACGAAATCGAGTGAGTTGTCACATCAAAATTGAGTGAGTTGTGACATCATCCCCATGTTAAAAGAAATTTCGTCCCGAAATTTAATCATTACCTTCGTCGGCTATCGTCGCCATTTCAAACAAATGAAGATACTATGCTTTATCTGATCCTCACGTTCCCACGTGAATTCCGGTCCACGTCTTGAGTTCTAGCAAACTTTGACTATAGGTATTTTGCTTTGCTTAAGGGTCTTGACTTCATGTTCCATTACCTCAACCGGTTCTTCAATAAATCATAATTGCTCATCTACTTGTACCTCCTCAAGTGGTACAACCAAAGTCTCATCAGATAAACCCTTCTTTAGGTTGGAGACATGAAAACCATTATGAACTCCACTCAACGAGTCAGGCAGATCTAATCGATACCCCACTGGCCAATTCTTTCCAGAATCTCGAATGGTGCAACATATCTCGGAGTAAGCTTGCCTCTTTTGCCAAATTTGATCACACCTTTTCACGGTGAGACTTTCAGCAATATTTTATCTCCAACCTGAAACTCCAAAGGTCTTCGTCGCTTGTCTGCGTAGCTCTTCTGTCGGTCTCGTGCCGCAATCACACGATTTCACATCTGCATGATCTTTTTAGTAGTTTCATGCACCAATTCAGGGCCTGTCAGCTGACTAGCTCCAACTTCCGCCCAACAATATGGTGATCTACACTTTCGCCCACACAACGCCTTAAATGGTGTTGCTTTAATGCTAGTGTGATAGCTATAGTTCTAAGAAAACTCTACCAGTGGCATATGAACTTCCCAATTGTTCTCGAAGTCAATCACACAAGCTCGTAACATGTTCTCTAATGTTTGAATAGTATGTTCGCTTTGCCTATCGGTCTGCAGATGATAGGCAGTGCTTATATCCAGATGCGTACCCAAAGATTTTTGCAACGATTCCTAGAAATAGGATGTAAAACGAGCATCACGATCTGAAAAATTAAGATTGGGACACCATGTCTCGACACTACCTCTTTCAAGTAAATCCAGGTGTAAGGCCCCAATCCTTGACACCTCACAGTTGGTCAATCACGGCATAATAAATAAAAACATACATAAATTATTAAAACATGATAGCAGAATTAACATCAAAAGCCATTCATTAATTAATAAATTATGTTGCTAAGTAATACATGTGTGTTTGTTATCAGTTACAAAAGATTCATTAGAATGCATTACAAAACAACAATGTTATAAATCATGAAAGGATGCCAGTCCTGCCCTGACATGTAGCCTCCCCGTGTGCCATCGTCAGCAAAATTACCTGCCAACTGAAAATGCATAAAAATCGGTGTTGCTGAGTGAGTTGTAGTTTTAAAATATTGAAAATACTTTATGAGTTTTTTATAGGAAATACTCTTTAAAATACTGTTCACTCTTTTGTGTGCGATCATACGTCATACATACATTTAAATATTATTCATTATCAACATTAATATCTTTCTTCACCATTTCCATGGTCACTCACTTGAACTTTTACTTTTAATCTTTTACCTCGATATGGACCAAAATAATGCGCATAAACCTGGTACTGGGCCGAAGTCTAATAATAGACCCCATCCGTGGTGCACAAAGCTGACTCCAGTACCGGGGCAACAACAATGGTCCCCTCAATCTCAACGATTGACCCTGTGTGCATCCAACGGATTAGCTAAACCGGACACAGTTGAGCTAACAACCTAGTGGTTGTGAACCTCATGTGAATTTGCTTGCAGGACTTTCTTATGTTTTTATGTTCCACTTTCATTAATCTTTCCACTTTCTTAAAGATAATACTTTATGGATAAGGATAAAATCACACCACGTAAAGTCACGTAATATAATAATAAGGAACACAAGAACAGCCATAAACATGAATAAAATAATCAAATAATAACAACAGGTCAACCCAAAGTCAAACCCTAAAATTCTGTTCCTTCCAAAATTTCAGAAAATATTTTAAGTGTTGTAGGCGCATGAGGACTATGCAGGCGCATGAGCACTGCTTAGGTGCATCAACACTATGCAGGCGCATGACTTCAATACTTAGCTGTTTTGCTTAACTTTGGGCGCATGAGCCTCTCAGGCGCATGAGCATACACTTAACACCTGTGAAAGACATTCGGGCGCATGACACTGTTCAGGCGCATGAGGTTATACTTAGCTTATAAGGAAAAAGTTTTGGGCACATGGGCACTATTAGGGAGCATGAACCCCCACTCAGGATTTTCTAAGGCAAATTCTTGGCGCTTGGGCCTTGTTTGGGCGCATGACCTATATTTAGGCATATTCATGTTAAGATCCTAGGCGCATGGGCCCTGTTTGGGCGCATGCCTACCAGTTGTGTAGTTCTAACTTTCAGAATCAACCCAGATCAGTTCTATCACCTGTGCTAAGCTTATACGCACTATTCTAAGCATACCCAACACATAAACAACATAAAACATGAGCATACACACATAATATACATACGGCTACATAAATGAAGCCTTGAAAACCATTTTGATGCATTTTTAGCCCCAAACACCTTTAAAACCAAGAAATAAGGGGTCTAGAACTCACTAGTGTAGAAAACAAGCAAAACTCCTCTGAACCTGCTTGTACACGAGTTCAACACCTATAACAAGCACAAACAAGCACCAAAACACCAAAAACACTTAATAATCAGTTTCTAAGGGTGAAACCACCAAGAAACCGACCAATTAACATGTAAACACACTAACCTTGAAGATTTCAGCTTCATTTCCTTCTTGGAACCGAGAGAGCAGGTCAGCAGCTTCCTTTCTTCTTTTTGGTCGATAATCAGTAGCAAGAAAAGGTAATATGGGCGACCATGCCCTATTATATTAAAATATTGGCTTTTGTGTACTTTTACACAAAAGCCCCTCTACTTTTACCCTTTCTAGTTTCTTCAAGATACTTTTCTTTTCTTCTTTTAAAGTGACAAAATCTCAAGTGTTACAAGTCTACCCCCCTTAAAGAGGTTTCATCCCCGAACCGGATGATCCTTTCCAAGGCTGCTATGTATCTAGGGCTTAGCTTGCCTCTCTTCCTGAACCGGATGATCCCTTTCCAAGGCGAGACCTTCAACATGCTTTATCACCTACATTGAACTCGATTGGTCTATGCCTCTTATCGGCATACGACTTCTGCCTATCTTTGGCTGCCTTCATAAAGACTTTGATCTTTTCCATCTTTTCGGTCGTAGCCTAGATCACCTCGATGCTTCCCAATTCCTTCTGCCCGATGTCACCCCCACATACGGGCGTTCTACACCTCCTACCGTACAGCATCTTGTATGGTGGCATACCAATGCTGGCATGATAACTATTGTTGTACGAGAACTCTGCTAATGGTAGATGGTCATCCCAGCTTCCTCCCAAAGTCTATCATGCATGCACGAAGCATATCTTTGAGTGTCTGGATCGTTCTCTCAGACTGACCATCTGTCTGAGGATGATAAGCCGTGCTAATGTGTCGCCTCGTCCCCATCGCATCATGGAATCTTTTCCAAAACTTCAATGTTAACCGGGTGTCGCGATCCAACACAATAAAACCGACACATCATGACGAGCTACAATCTCCTTAATGAAATGATCCGCCAGCTTCTCGGAGGAATACGTCTCACAGATTGGTAGGAAGTGAGCACTTTTTGTCAGACGATCAACTATCACCATATGGTATCGTACCCCCTCGCAGTACGATGTAACTTCGTAATGAAGT
This sequence comes from Flaveria sonorensis, assembly GCA_025506505.1. Lineage (NCBI taxonomy): Eukaryota > Viridiplantae > Streptophyta > Magnoliopsida > Asterales > Asteraceae > Flaveria > Flaveria sonorensis. The sequence goes on from CM046437.1 coordinate 32,861,723, forward strand.
CCATGGTGATGTGCTCCCACTTCCACTCGGGTATGTCCAAGGGTTGGATCTTCCCGTATGGTTTTTAATGTTCTGCCTTCACTTGCACGCAAGTAAGGCACTTACTCACATACTCCGCCACGTCGCGTTTCATACCCGGCCACCAGTAATCCTTCTTCATATCTTGATACATCTGGTGGCACCAGGATGAATGGAGTATCGAGTCTTATGAGCTTCGTCCATAATCCGCCCACGTAGATCTCCATATCAAGGAATCCACATCGCCCAAAACGAGTTTAACCCCGTGGGTGTTTTCTCCCAACTCCACCACTAGACCTCTCATTCGTTCAATGTTGAGGCGATCTTCTTTCAACGCCTCTCCTAAAATTTTTTGACTTGCGTCATCACATCCGAGGTCATTACTAACTGATATGCTTTCACCCGAATCAGCTCCGGTCTCTTCTTTCGGCTAAGGGCATCGGCCACTACGTTTGCCTTGCCCGGGTGGTAATGGATCTCGTAGTCATAATCCTTGATCAGCTCTAACCACCTTCTCTGTCTCATATTGAGATTCTTCTGCTCGAAGAAATACTTTAAGCTTTTGTGGTCGGTGAAAATTGTGCACTTTGTCCCGTATAAATAGCGCCTCCAAATCTTTAATGCAACGACCACCGCTGCTAACTCCAAGTCATAAGTGGGTAGTTAGTCTCATGGGTCTTCAACTATCAGGATGCGTAAGCTATCACTCTCCCACGTTGCATTATCATGCAACCTAGTCCGAATAGGAAGCATCTGAATAGACCACTAAATCCTCACTCCCTTCAGGCAATATTAAGACAGGGGCTTGAGTTAATCTTGCCTTTAACTCCTCAAACTCACCCTCCTGTTCCCGTCCCCACATATACTTCACATCTTTGCGAGTCAGCTTGGTCAAATGTGAGGCTATCTTGGAAAAGTCTTGAATAAACCTTCGGTAGTAGCCCGCCAAACCCAAGAAACTACGAATCTCAGATGGCGTCTTTGGTGGCTTCCATTGCATCACCGCCTCAACCTTCGCCGGGTCCACCATAATTCCTTCAGTATTTACCACGTGACCCAAAAATGGACTTCGCGCAACCAAAAAGAAACTTAGAGAATTTAGCATACAACTTCTCTCTCCTAAGTGTCTCCAACACTTCACGTATGTGGCCGGCATGTTCTCCTTCGCTCTTCGAATAAATCAGGATATCATTAATAAACACAATCACTGATTCATCTAACATTGGCGGACACACTCGGTTCATCAGATCCATAAAGGCGGCTGGCACGTTAGTCAAACCGAAAGACATAACGAGGAACTCGTAGTGTCCATAACGCGTGCGAAAAGCTGTCTTAGGAATGTCTTGCTCCTTTACCTTCAATTGATGGTAGCAAAATCGGAGATCTATCCTCGAGAACCAACTGGCACCTTGGAGCTAGTCAAACAAGTCATCAATTCTTGGCAAGGGGTATCTGTTCGTTCACCGTTATCTTATTTAACTCCCGGTAGTATATACACATCCTCATACTACCGTCCTTCTTTTTGACGAATAAGACGGAGCACCCCAGGGAGAGATACTTGGTCTGATGAAACCTTTGTCCATCAACTCTTGCAGCTGATCCATCAATTCCTTCATCTCGGGTGGAGCTAACCGATACGATGCCTTGGCAACGGGTTGTGCACCGGGTATCAAGTCAATCTGGAACTCGATCTCACGGTCAGGTGGCACACCCGGTAAATCTTCTGGGAACACGTCGGGAAATCGCACACAACTGGGACTTCAGAAAATTGTGGTATTGATGCATCCACATCCTTTACGTAGGCCAGGTAGGCACTACAGCCGCGTCTCATGCACTTCTCTGCCACCACCATCGAGATGACCTTCGGGACCGTAGTGACGCGATCACCGTAGACCGTCACCAAACTTCCATCGGGCGCAGTTAATCGAATCATCTTCTTGCGACACATGAATGTTTGCCTCATAGATTGCTAACCAGTTCATCCCTAGTACTACATCGAATCCTCCTAGGGGCATCACATATAGTTTAGCAGCAAACCTATGGCCTTCTAGTTCTATGCCACAATCTTCCATCATACTAGATATTCTGGTTGACTTACCAATAGCAGTTTCTACATCAAAAGGCTCATTAATAATTCTACTACTAACAGGCAACATAGCACAGAAAGTAGCAGATATGAAACTCCTACTAGCACCAGAATCAAATAATATGGAGGCACAAGTTTGGTTTACTAGAAACATACCAGACACGACATCAGGGTCTACCCAGGCTTCCTCTCAGGTCATCGTGAAGGCTCTATCACTCGCCCCTCTGCCCTCTTTCTTCGGCCACCTTCTTGCTCCTAGAGCTCTCAGCTCTCGGCTTCCTGCACTCGTGGCTTCTGTAGCCAGTCCCGCCACAGTTGAAGCACCTCGGCACTCCACAATCTTTTGCTATATGGCCGAGCTTCCCATACTTGAAGCAGACGTTCAATCCCAAATGGCATTCCTCGCTATGCTCCTTTCACACTTACCACACCTCCTTATTCCGGGCTTGTAGCAGCCACTCGCTGGTCATCCACCCTCGGCTTCTTGTTGTTCGGGGTGAAACCACCACTCCAGAATCTCTTCCCGTTCTAGTTTCTGTCACCCCCACCAGTCCTCTTCACCTCAACCATAGCTACCTCCGTTCATCATACAACATCCCGCCAAATCCACTTCCGACCTGAAAGTGCTCGGTCGGGCGGCGATCAAATGCTTGCGAATGTCAGCTGGCAACCACCCCTGGATATACGTTTAATCTTCCTTAATGCCGGCGTAACCTGATCCGGCACCAGCCTCGCCATCTCGTTAAATTTGGCGGTGTATTGTTGGTGGGTCATAGTTCCCGCCTCAAGCTGTAGTAACTCTCTATTGATCTTGTCAAGTTCCCGATGAGGACAGAACTCCTCGATCACCAACTTTTTTAGTTCTCCCCACCTCATCCTTCCAATGGCCCGGCTGCCCTCATAAGGTTGTCCCACCAACACAGCGCCGTATCGACAAAGGAGTGAGTGGCAAACTTCACCTTCTAGTCTTCCCGACACTCACTGATCTCCAATACTGCCTCCATCTCCCTCACCCAGCGGTGAGCAGCAGCAGCATCACTGTTGCCATCGAAAGTAGGGGATCTACATCGTTGGAATGCCCGTAGCTGCATCCCTTTGTGGTTTCCCACACTACCACTTCCTCTTCATCACTAGAGGCTGCCTTATCAGCATGCAGTTCCTCCTCCTCACCATCATTCTCCCTTCTCCCAGTCATCTTCCTTCTCTCCTCCTGCTTCTCCTTCTTTTCATCCTCTCTAACAGAACGGATGACTTCAGTCACTATAGACAATAGGATCGTCTGCATGACTTGGTGAACTTCCTCGACCACTGCCTCCTTTACCGAGGCCCTTAGGTTAGCACTCTCATCACCGCCCTCCGGGTGATGAAGATCAGGCCCAGCAGGAGCCGTCTCTACTGTCTTGGTCTTGTTCCTTGTACTACGTGGCCTACCACGAACGCCCCGCGTTCCACCACGAGAAGCTTTTGAAGATCTACTGCTGCCATCCTCTAAATGCTATAAGAGTCAAACACCAACACGGTCATTCAAGGTAATAGCTCAGATAATGTTAAGTATAGTAAGTCCCTAATTACAGTGGCCAGTTATGATTAGCCACTTACTTTACTCTTCATCCCCCGAGCATTTCCTATCCTGACTACATTAGTATTCAAATCTACTAAGAGCACATAAATCAAATAGCATGCGAACATATTACCGGTTAACATTATAAAAAGAATTACCTGATGGCATATAGCTACTCTGGCTGGCATCCCTCCATTCGTCCCATTCTCAGTTTAAGTTTAGGTTTTTGAAAATATTTACCTATTTCTCTTAAACTTTGGCTCTGATACCAACTTGTAAGGCCCCAATCCCTACGACCTCACAGTTGGTCAATCACAGCATAATTAAATAAAAACATTACATAATTATTAAAGCATGACAGCGGAATTAACATCAAAAGCCATTCATTAATTAATAAATTATGTTGCTTAGTAATACATGTGTGTTTGTTATCAGTTACAAAAGATCATTAGAATCATTACAAAACAACAATGTTATAAATCATGAACGGATGCCAGTCCTGCCCTGACAAGTAGCCTCCCCGTGTGCCATCCTCAGCAAAATTACCTGCCAACTGAAAATGCATAAAAGTCAGCATTGCTGAGTGAGTTCTAGTTTTAAAATATTGAAAATACTTATGAGTTTTGTATAGGAAAATACTCTTTAAAATACTGTTCACTCTTTTGTATGTGATCATACGTCATACATACATTTAAATATTATTCATTATATTAATATCTTTCTTCACCATTTCCATGGTCGTTCACTTGAACTTCTACTTTTAATCTTTCACCTCGATATGGACCAAAGTGCTATACCCCCAAATAATGCGCATAAAACCTGGTACTAGGCCGAAGTCTAATAATAGACCCTATCCGTGGTGCACAAAGCTGAATCCAGTACTGGGGCAACAACAATGGTCCCCTCAATCTCAACGATTGACCCTGTGTGCATCCAACGGATTAGCTAAACCACACACAGTTGAGCTAACAACCTAGTGGTTGTGAACCTCATGTGAATTTGCTTGCAAGACTTTCTCACGTTCTTTATGTTCCACTTTCATTAATCTTTCCACTTTCTTAAAGATAATACTTTACAGATAAGGATAAAATCAAACCACGTAAAGTCACGTAACATAATAATAAGGAACACAAGAACAGCCATAAACATGAATAAAATAATAAAATAATAACAACAGGTCAACCCAAAGTCAAACCCTAAAATTTTGTTCCTTCCAAAATTTCAGAAAATATTTTAAGTGTTGTAGGCGCATGAGGACTATGCAGGCGCATGAGCACTACTTATGCGCATCAATACTATGCAGGTGCATGACTTCAATACTTAGCTGTTTTGCTTAACTTTTGGGCACATGAGCCTCTCAAGCGCATGAGCATACACTTAACACCTGTGAAAGACATTCCGGCGCATGACACTGTTCAGGCGCATGAGGTTATACTTAGCTTATCAGGCAAAAGTTTTGGGCAGATGGACACTTTTGGGGCGCATGAACCCCCACTTAGGATTTTCTAAGGCAAATTCCAGGTGCATGGGCCCTGTTTGGGCGCATGACCTATACTTAGGCATATTCATGTTAAGATCCTAGGCGCATGGGCCCTGTTTGGGTGCATGACTACCAGTTGTGTAGTTCTAACTTTCAGAATCAACCCAGATCAGTTCTATCACCTGTCCTAAGCTTATACGCACTATTCTAAGCATACCTAACACATAAACAACATAAAGCATACACACATATATATACATACGGCTACATAAATGAAGCCTTGAAAACCATTTTGATGCATTTTTAGCCCCAAACACCTTTAAAACCAATAAATACGGGGTCTAGAACTCACCTAGTGTAGCAACAAGCAAAGCTCCTCTGAACCTGCTTGTACACGAGTTCAAACACCTATAACAAGCACAAACAAGCACCAAAACACCAAAAACACTTAATAATCGATTTCTAAGGGTGAAACCACCAAGAAACTGAACCAATTAACATGTAAACACACTAACCTTGAAGATTTCAGCTCTATTTCCTTCTTGGAACCGTGAGAGCAGGTCAGCAGCTTCCTTTCTTCTTTTTGGTCGATAATCAGTAGCAAGAAAAGGTAATATGGGCGACCATGCCCTATTTATATTAAAATATTGGCTTTTGTGTACTTTTACACAAAAGCCCCTTCTACTTTTACCCTTTTCTAGTTTCTTCAAGATACTTTTCTTTTCTTCTTTTAAAGTGACAAAATCTTGGGTGTTACACCGGGTTAACTTATCCATCTTATTCGTTTCTTTGATTGCCAAGAAGTGAGTGGACTTAGTCTGTTCATCCACGATCACCCATATCGTGTCACAACCACTAAGAGTCCTAGGTAACTTAGTAATAAAATCCATATTGAACTAGGGTTGTTCTTGAACCAAAAACTATCAAATCAAATAAAAAATCTAACCTTTAATCACGTAAGAATCAAGGAATGACACTTGCCAACACGTAGTATCACTTAGAACTAATCAAAATCAATTCTCTTGAGAGCTTGAAGATCAAAATCACAAAGAATAGGGGGAAAGGGTGTTCGGCCAAATGAAGGGTGTTGGGTGGGGGCTAGGGTTTTAATTTTGTTAATTTTAAGTTTAGTGGTAATTACAAAATAAACCCTCCTTAATTACATTTTATAAAAATTAATCTTTGTAACACTTTTTGAATAAGTTTTTAACTATAACCACAAGTATTACTAGTCATAATAATAATTATAAATTTCAACTAACAACAAAACACATGAATTAAATATTACACGTTGTCACGTTACAAAGTAAAATCCACAAATAATATTTAAAATTCATGAATCACATAACCATAAATAAATAATAAAATTATTAATTAGATTATTATCTGTTAACCATAGTTAACTATTATTAGGCCACCAACGTTCAACGACAAATAGTGTGTGCTCACGACACGTGTCTATAAGACCTAACGAAACTAATGGAGTTTGGTAACGGAAAATTACCAGATGTCACAGCTAATGTCTCTGGACCAAGACCCGATGATACAAATGGCTATACACCTTTAGATCCGGCCACTAAGGATATGTATGAGAAGGAATTTTGTACATTTCACCAACAACGACTCACTAAAGAATCTGATGAAGAATTGGACCTTTTGATGGTTTAGATGAGGAAGTGGAATATACACATGCATTTAGGAATAGTCTTCATAGTCTATTTCTGATATTTTGACTGAAGAGGGAGAGATTGTTGATGAGTCTTGTGCTAATCAACCCATTGACAAGACTGAAGATCAAACTGGAAAGAGAGCAATACGTTAGGTTGGGAATCTTATTGTTGATGCTCCTCTTCCACCAGCATAGGTGCATACACTAAGGCATTCCAAAACTTTCACAAGGAACAGAAATTCGGAGCCAATTATTAGTTGGGCGTATGATGGAGAGATGAAGATGTATGTCATGAAGAGAAAGGCTGGAGCTATTGAGTATTATCAGAACGAACATGACTTTCATACACTCTGAGTGGCTGACTTATATGTTATGGGTCATGTTCCGTTCATAAATCCAAGTAACTACGGTAAGGGGAATTGGATTAGAAATATGATCTGGAGACAAAGCAAGACCAACTTCAAGGGCATTAAGACAGCTAAATCCAAAGTCATTGAAAATAAGACAAGTATAGATCCTAACATAAACAAGACAATGAAGATACAGGTTTACAAGCATCCAAGATATGCAAGAAAGATCCTTATACATGCTCCTATACCAGTTAACAACTTGTCTAAGCTTTTGTGGTGGAGTTGTGAGAAGGAGACGGGACATGCATTGATTCATTGTGTTGACAAAGATTACCATATCATCGACCCTGTGGATCTGCTCAAATTTGGAAGGGATGATTTGTTGAGGTTGCAGGCTTGCTCAATTACAGCTGATGAACTTGTTCATCTTTAGGCAGCACAGTTTGATTGGTTGATTTCGAAGGCCCTAGATAACAAGATGTATTCTTACGGGGGCAGTTACAAGGTTGTAGATGTGGACTTCTAAATCTTTGATTCACTGAGCCTCAGGGGAGATTGTAGGGATTGAAACCTAGAGACTCGGGAAATCAAAATCAAGATGATCAAGATCAGTCGTGCGAGCACCTGAAGTACCCGCACTAGAAATTGTATCTCGCGCGAGAACTAGTTTTGGTTAGTATAAATAGTTAGCTTTTGATGTAATTTAGAAAAGCTTTTTCACTTTCCTGATTTCGCATGTATTTGTAATCCTTCAAATCAGAGAGCAACTCAAACGAAGTTTATTTACACTTGAGTTCATCTTATTACTGTAACACCGAAATTTCGTCAGAATAAAAAGGAAAGAAAAGTAATTTGAAGAAAATAAAAAGAAGGCAAAGTTGAGGGGTGCTTTATGTAAATAGTAACAAAAAGTCAAAAGTGGGTGTATAAAGAGCATAGTCACCCATGCTCTTTCTGCTGCTGCTTTTCGAAGAAAGAAAGAAAGCTGGTTATTGTGTTTCCTCGGTCGAATTGTGAAGAAGAAGAAGATTATTCAAGGTTAGTAGGTTTTTGTGATTAATTGGTTCGGTTTCTTTGAGGTTCAACCTTAGAAACTGATTTCTATGTGTTTTGGTGTTTGGGTATTTGTTTTGGCTTGTTCTAGGTGTTTGAACTCTTGTGCACGCAAGTTGAAAGGAGATTCACTTGTTTGTTGCAATAGGTGAGTTCTAGGACCCCGATTCTATGTTTTAAAACTTCCTTGGGGCTGAAAATGCATTTAAAATGATTTACAACCGTTATGTATGATAACTGTGTATGTATGTGTATGAACTTCTATGTTCTATGAGGTTGTAAACTTGTTCTAAGAGTTTAGCATGATTGATCTATGTTAAGAATGTATGGGAATGAGGTTTTAGAACTGGTTATAGCATAAGTCTCATTTACAAGTCTGATGGTTCATCCGCATTTACACCGTGATAATAGCCTAAGTGTTTTGTTCACCAGCATTTGCCTAAATTCAGCCTAAGTGACCATCAGCATTTCTTTTATATATGCGCATTTGCAAGTCGTTCATCCGCATTTGCAAGTTGTTCATCCGCATTTGCAAGTTATTCATCCGCATTTGCAAGTTATTCATCCGTATTTGTAAGTGTTCATTCGCATTCACTTTTGTTCATCCGCATTAGTTTGTGTTCACAAGCATTTATAGTTGTTCACCCGCATTGGTTTTGTTCATCCGCATTAGTTTAAGACTTAAGAAATTTTCTGGAATTTTGGAAGATCAAGATTAGGGTTTGACCATGGTTGACTTGATGCTTGTATCTGATTATCTTATGCATGATGTGGGCTGTCCATATGTGCCTATTATGATATTAGTATGTGACTTTATGTGGTTTGCCTATGATCATAAAGTATTATTATTAATCAAGTGGAAGATTAATATTAACGAAAAGTGGAACATAAGGAATGAAAAGACTTACAAGTAAAAATTTACAGGAGGTGCACGACCATGTTGTCGTTAGCTCAACTGTGTACTGTTTAGCTAACCCAAAGGATGTACACAAGGTCAATCTTAAAGATTGAGGGGACCACTGTTGTTGCCCCGGTACTCGTGCCAGCATATGTGCACCACGGATGGAGTCTATTTATAGACTTCAAGGCCCAGTACCAGGTTTATACGCATTATATAGGGGGTATAGCACTTTGGTCCATATCGACAGTGAAAGATAATAATAATAAGCAAGAAAGAGAATGGTGATGATGTAATGGATATGATTTGTATGTATGGTGTGTGATCACATCCGAAAAAAAGATAAGATATTTTCTCTAAGAAGTATTTTGTATACAAATCTATCAAGGTATTTTTATGATTTTAAAACTAGGACTCACTCAGCAAAGTTGACTTTTATGCGTTTTCAGTTGGCAGGTAACATTGCTGAGGATGGCACTCGGGGAGGCTACTCGTTGGGACAAGGCTGACATCCATTCATGAATATAACATTGTTGTTTGTAATGCAAACTAATGATCTTTTGTAACTGTACCAAACATGTATTACTTAGTAACTACGTTTATAAATAATGAATGGCTTTTAAATGTTTAAATTCCACTGCAATGTGATAATAAATTATGAAATGTTTTATGAATAGTGCTGTGAATGTGCAACTGTGAGGTCTCCAGAAACGGGGCCTTACAATTACTTGTTCAATCTTCTTACCGTGATGATTATATTTTGTGTTCTTATCACGAGATCGATCTGAATTGTTATTTGCTGATCCTTACAATAGTATTGCAATATTTTTTTAATTCAAAAAATCAATGTTACGAAAATGTGTTGTTTTATGATAAAAACAACACATGATGTATTGTTTTGTCGTAAGACAACACTTTTGTGATGTTTAACGTTAAGACAACATGTTATGTGCTATTTTAGTGTAAAACAACACATTATGTGATGTTGTAGTTTTAGGGTAAAAAACATATTATGTTCTGGTTTAGGGTAAAACAAAATGTTTTGTGTTGTCTATTGTTAAAACGTCACTTAAAATTATTCTAAAATTGTATTGTTTTATGATTAGAGGGTGCATTATGTGTTGTTCCATGATAAGAAAACACCTTATATGTTGTTGTAACGCCCTAAAATGTCGAAGCAAGCAACCTAGTAATAGTGGGTTAAGTTGGGGGTTATATACATAATAAAATAAAAAAACGATTATGGGCCAAATTACCTTATGGGCTAAGGGTTTGATGGGTTTAAGGGCCTATAACCACCCATTAAACACCCATAATCAGCCACATTCTTTCCTACTTGCAACCCAAGCCACCAACATTCTAGAGAGAGAGTAGAAAGAGAAAGTGGAGAAAAATCAAAGACTTCAAGTTTCATTCACTTATGGATTGAAGATTTGAGTATTGGTGAGTTAAACATCAAAGAAGGAGCGAGCAATCCAGGTAAGAATCACCATCCAAACACCTCTTTAGAATAGATCCAGATTCTAGGATTTTGGGTTTTGAAAAGTTGCAAAGAATCACATAAAGGTCACGTTTCTTACATATGAAATCATGTAAAAAGCTTAGATATAGTTTCATGGATGAAAAACTAAGGGTTTGGATGTAAAAAATTGAGATTTTGGGTTAAAAAACAAGCTGGTTCATCATGTATATATGTCTAGCGAAACTGCCAGCTCTTCCTTTAAAATTATGAGCTCTTCCTGCGAAACCAAGACAATCTCCCTACAGAGAAACTATAGTTTCATTGGTAGTTTTGCAAGTGCATAGGTAGACCAGTAGATTTAGCAAATCTACGAAATTCCAACGAAAGTTGGGCGATTTTGGCAGCGAAACTGCCATGCGAAACTGGCAGCGAAACTGCCACGCAAAACATGCAGCGAAGCTACGTGCCACGATCCTAGATTAGAAAACTTAGACGTGAAGTTATATGTGAAACTATATAGAAAATGACCTATTTGTGCATTAAATTATACGTAGACCGTGTGCCACGATCCTAGCTTAAAAAACTTAGACGTGAAGTTGCTTGCTCACCAGGTGAGTTCTAGATCCCCCTTATTTACACGTTTTCAATGTTTTGAGGGCTTTGCCCCTTGGACCCCACTAGGGGCTGCTGCCCCTAGAACCCTGCTATCAGGGGCTGCCACCCCCGAACCCCCGTTGTCCCGTAGAGGGTCGGTTATACTGTTTGTATTCTTTTGTTTAAGAATGTGAATATATGGACTATTCTTTTGTTTAAGATGTAAGTGAAACCTAAAGAAATGTTATTGAGCTCGTAACAATATACCATTGCTAAAGTAAAGTCTTGCAAGTAAAGGATAAAGAAGAGTTGCATTTGTTGTGCTCTCATGGATAAAATAAAGTCTTGTGTTCAACACAAGCATGACTAAAGTAAAGTCTTGTGTTCGACACAAGCACGACTAAAGTAAAGTATTGTGTTCATCACAAGGGGGGGTCTAGACCTTGGGCAGATCCCGAGACATAGTAACTGGGAATTAACAGATAAAGAAGAGTAATAGATAATAAATAAGCGAAACTCTTAATGATAAAATATTGATAAAGTGACAGTCTGTGTATAGTAAATGTTTGTTCTTGTGATGACTACTTTAGAATGAAAAAGTTAACATATCTCACTAAAAGATTATCTGATAAAGTAAACCTAGAACTCACTCAGCAAAGGTGACTTTTGTATGCATATTAGTTTGACAAGTGAGCTGTTGGGCTTAGAAGGATGGGGGCATGGATCCAAAGCTTCTTGGCAACTAAAATCTGGCATCCCAAATTTAGAAGATTATTAAACACTCTTTTAAGGCTTGTTTGATGTATTTAAGACAATGTTAATGTTTTCTTTGAATTTGTCATGACAAGTTTGAATCAAAGTAATTTCCGCTACAATGTTTACTTAAATAAATGCTTTAAATCTTTGATATGCTATGAATGATCAACTGTGAGACTTCCTGGAATTAGGGCCTTACAGTTGTTTTAGGTTATATATTGTTTTATGGTAAGAGATCACGTTTTTTTAGTGTAAAAGATTATATAAAACAACATAAATTTATGTGTTGATTACAGTAAAATAACAAGCTAAAACATCACACTGTGTTGTTTTATAATAACACGTTCTTATAATAAAACAACACGCTTTATGGTTTCAAAGTAAAACAACACATTCTTTGATGTTTTCATGTGTTGGTAGTATGTAAAATAACACGTTCTAAGATGTTTTCAAGTAAAACAACTCATTTTGTGTTGTTTTCATGTAAAATAAGACATTTTGAGTTGTTTTCGTGCTACTTTAACATAAAACATCACATTATCTACAGTTTTTACATAAAACAATATGTGATATGATTATTTAACATAAAACAAGATCCTTCTAATTGAATTAGGGTAAACCAGCACATTTCAGATAAAGCCATAGAAAACATATTGTTTTTATGTGATATTTTGACATATAGTGCATAGTAAAAAACACAAAAGTAGCACATAATAAAACAACATACTCAAACAAAAATAGCAAAATCAACATAAAAGCAGAAGCTAGCACATAATAAAAACCAGCACAAATGGAACAAGAAGTTTTTAGCTAGTTTAGAAAACCAGCACATTTCGAGTAAAACAACAGAAAACATGATATTTTTATTTGATATTTTGACATATAGCACATGGTAAAAACATCAAAAGTAGCACAAAAAACATATAATAAAAGAACAAACATACTCAAAGTAAAAACAACATGCTTATGAAAACAACACAATGATTAAAACAACACAATGTAAAAACAACATGCTTATGAAAACAACATAATGATTTAAACATCACCTTATGAAATTACAAATCTAATATCAATCAACTAGCATAATGATGAAAACAACACCTTTTGTAACCAAAAGAAGACCTCTTCATTTGTATTATATTAAAAAGAAAAATTTGATGATGAAACATATAAAAAACAAAAAAATGAAAAAGTTGATGCTTATACAATTAGTACTTTCTTGTATGATGTTGCTTGAGGAAATTCCAACAATAAATACCTATCAATTTTGGAGCACCTTCTTTTAAGATGCTCTGTCATTATGAGAAACAATCCGGTAACTGATTGAGAGATGAACAAATACAACACCACTTTGATTAAGAAAGGTAATATGTACATAATTCGTGTAGATCAAATCAAAATGTAATTTAATTCAAACCTAGTGTGTTCTTCGTGATTTGCTAGAAATCGATTAAAGAAGATGATATATATCAGAAACGTTTGATTCAATAATAAGATGTGTGCAGATATCACCTGGAAATACATGTAGTAATGAAGAAGATAACCAGATCTAATCCTTATGAAATCGGATTTAGTTAAATCTAAAGAGGTAAAACAATCTAAATTCAATTGGGGTAATTGGATGATAATAAAGAAAATACATCTACTCTGAAAATTCCTTTTAGCATGAAGCTAAAATAGACTTTGTAAATTGTTAAAATTACCCTCCCATGTAATGTTTAAATAATGCTATTTGTATAATCTTAATCCTTCTTAGACTTTTTAAGAAAGATGATTTTTTTTGTTTGATCCAAACTCTCTCTCTCTCTCTCTCTCTCTCTCTCTCTCTCTTTCTCTCTCTCTCTCTCTTTCTCTCTCTCTCTCTCTCTCTCTCTCTCTATATATATATATATATATATATATATATATTATTGTAGTACTTAAATCATTTTAGTGATAAATATCTAATAAATTATTAAATAATTAGTAATTCTTCTAAATCTAATAACTAATAAATTAAACTAATTCTAACTCAAAGATATCTAAATATTTTTGTTCACCCCCTATATCCCTAAAATTCATGGATTTAATTAATAAAATACTAAGAAGCCTATTCTAATTGAAATCTAAAATCCTAATTTTTCAACTATAAATAGGGGTCTTATTATTTTTCATACTAAACTTTAGATCTAGAGCCCTCAAAGAAACAAATCTCAACCCATGGATTCTCTCTTGAATATTCAAGAAGCTTTTCCAATCAAGTAAGTTATAGTGTTATTCGTGTTCTTTGTGTTATCGTGTTTATACCTTTTTTATTTTGTTTTACCAAAACTCAATCGTAACTACCTTAAATCTATGATAACATAACATATTTTTGTATTAATCGTAAATCTAATATGGGTAAAACATCAAATACACATGAAGTCGTCAAAAACTTTGCTCAAACATATCAAACTTGAATTTTCAGATTTTGACAGATTCACAAGGCTAACTTACACAACCATATCTCCTTTGTAACAAATCATTTTTTGATGATTTTTTTTAAAATTAAATTTAGAGTTTTATTTTTTCAATCATATAAATCATGTTTTCTAACTCTTTGATTTTACCCCTCAAACAGCTTATGAAAGTTTAGTGCATAAATTTATTCAAAGCTATCTTTCCAATATTTTCATGAATATAATTTAAAGGAACAACCTTTATTTAATAAGAAATATAAAAATGTTTTAAATAATAATAATCTAAACTTTAATGATCGTATTATCTACTAACTATGAATAATGTTCCTAGTATAATTTTTTATATTTGTAATTATAACCATCTATTATACAAATCTATTCATTCCCATCCTTGCTAGACTTATCAATTCATTTGTTCCCTATACTTTCTAAACATACAAATCACACATTTGACTTGGTCTAGTATACATCTAGAATAGTTTCACCCGGTATGTAGTTATATAGCAAGCAAAAGGTTTTGACTAAGGAAATATGAGGTACTTAAGTGATAAAAATCTGCCAACTCTTTCCTAGGAATTTTTTATTAGATGTGCTACTCTAGGATAATACATCTTTAGTATACGACAACCACTCTTGAACTTTATACAATAACAACCCCTCAACTATCCACAGATACAATAAACTAACTAAATAACTTACTTAGGGCAATCCTCATTACAAGTCACTTCAAGTTATAAGATCTACCCGCTTACTTTACAATTTGAGTTCACAGATCCTTTTTATTTTGTATTTTGGGGTAGAAACATGCTTTCTTTATCAAACTGGGAATCCAAATTCTAGTCAAAACTAGTACTTTGGAAACTCAATGATAAAAATTTTAATAAAGATAGGACTAAGCTGATTGTACATATGGCCATATTCTATGGCATTTTTTACTATAAAGTCCCTCTATTTTTATCTACACAACCATTAACTTTCAAGAAGCCACAGGAGTACGTAGATATATTTATCGGCCTGACAAGCACATTCAGTACTTTGGTTGATGCATGCCAATCAATACTGAGCGTTCTTTGAGTCGCGTATTCTTTTTTGATTTGGAAGGAGACGGATGTTAAGAAACTGCATACTTAACAAACTAACTATTAGTTTGACCTCTTGTGTGAGGGACTTAGATGGGAGTGCATTCGATCACCAGGGTTGGTTGTGGACTCTTGTAATGGTTTAACTACTTGTATTTGGAAAATTGTTTGTTTGTTTGTACATGGTTATCTACGATATGTATATTTTTAAACCTATGTTCTCACCAACTTTTTAGTTGACATATTTTAGCATATTTTTCAGGTAAGGTAAAATAAGTTTGCTATTTTCACTCTAGGTTTCAACGACAAGATATAGTTGGACCTAGTTAGACTTTAAATAAAATGAAGTCTTATTTTTTTGTTTTGTTTATTCATTTCTACAATTGGATGTAATCAACTATTAAGATTTAAGAAGTAATTTCTTTTAGTACTCTTTATCCTTGTGTTGTGATTCAATTTCATTGCATACTTGATATTTCCGCTCTAGCCAGGGTATGATAACAACACCCATCGATTTAATAAACCTAGAAAGTTTGGGACATCTCTTGTTGATAGAAAGAACTCCCGAAGGGATAATAGAGGATGAAAGATAGTTAGGGAGAGTCTGAAGCCCTAAATGCCTATATCCCAACCTTGATAGGGTGGAAGGAATTATGTTAGTACTTAAGGCAACTAACTCAAGCTACAATTTAGGGCCTACATACGCGACAAATAACCCATAAGACATTGAGCCAAATATGTAATATTAGGAGTGGTCAGATGGTGGTGGCGGGGGTCGTGTCACGGGGATTGGACTGGGTATATGACGCTTATTTGGAGTAGGTGATGGAGAGGAGGCTGGAGGAGAGGAGTTTGGTGGTTCGGGAATGGTTGTGGTGGGTTGAGGAGAGTCGATTGAGGAGTGGAGGGATGGACCAGGCTAGGGGAGTAGGGTGTTGTGGATTAGGTGGTGTCCATACATAGAGGGCATGGGATGACAATGTTTGGAGGAAAGGGCGGTGGGCAAGTGGTTGGTGGAGTTAGAGAGGTATGTGTTGAAGGGGAAGATGGTGGGGAGGTATTTGTGGGGTGAAGAATATCAAGAAAGGTGGTGAGTTCTTGAGTAGTGTTGGCAGTGGGAGAGTTTTCATTGAAGGGGAAGACGGTTTCATCAAACAAGTAAACCCCCATGAGTTGCCTGAAACACACCCCGTGCTTAAATTGGTACACCCCCGTGTTTGGACATCTGACAGGACAAAAAGTACTGTTCCCCAAAAGTTGTCATGGGGCCGTGCCCCACCCCAAACACGGGGTCGTGCCCGACACCTTCTGCACGTACGATCCAACCAACTTTAGTAAGCATTGTACTAGCACGGGGCCGTGCTTAAACACTCCAGAAAGCCTATAAATAGAGGCCTAAGTCCATCACTTGGGAAAGGTTTTGGTAGGAGAGTTACTCTGCTGAATTCTCTCAGGAATCAAGACTTGAAGATCATTTGGAGGCTCGAGAGGTGCATACAACACTTGGAAGAAGCTCAGGATTGTCTAAACATCATCCATTATGGATCACCGGTTTGATTGTTCCATTTCACCGATGATTTCATATCTATCTTCTATGTTACTTGTTGTTATATGTAACCTTATTATGAGCTAAACTCTTATTATCATCCTAATGGATGAAACTTATGTAATTTGTGATGAACTAATGGTGTAATTATATTATGTTAATGTTATGGTAATCTTGGGAAAACATTTGATGGGTAGCATCTACATTTGAATGGGAAGTTATAACCTTATGATTTGTAATTGTGAATATCATACAAGGTGAAAAACGTATCACTAACCTTTATTCACAAAACCGGTTCTTCATAATAAATCTATGGCTAAAGAACTAGAAATGGTTATTAGAAATCATATCACCTTAACTTTCTGATCATTTACGGGTTCCCTTTTATTAGTCTGCGAAATCTACAGTAATTGTTATGGTTTTCTAAAATTAATGGTATGTTAGAAAGGAACCTGATCAACTCTCTTTTTAACATTAAGTTATGTTTTTAGAAATCATATGTCAAAAGGTCACAGGAGATTTACCTGCATTACTAGTGGCTTTGATTTATTCAGTATGTCTCATCCTGATGAGGTCCTAGTCACTACGGAGCGGATAGATGAGAAATCACGCCAGCTCACATTTATAAATATTAACATAATTACTTTAATCAATATCTTTAATCACACTACCAATTCATCACAGTTACATAAGTTTAATCTAATTAGGATGATAGCCGTTATTCCCTTGTTTAAATCAAAAGTTTCAATCTTATTTTTACTTTATTTTAATTATTGTTTCTAAACCCTAAAAAATCTTAATTACATCAATGTAATTTATCATTTTCTCAAAACAAAAATCTAATTCCATAGTCAATCATTAAGGTTGTTAAGTAGGCTCAGTGCGTTCACGGATTGATACTCGGTTCTTACCATCACATATTACCACACGACAGGTACACTTGCCTTTTGTGTGTGTAGTTTCGTATTGGTAATGACCAATTAAAATTGAAACTGTGCGAAAAACCTTTATCAAAATATATATTTTTCACACGCATTAAGTTTTTGGCATCGTTGTCGGGGTCACACGGCGGTTTTGAAAGACAATCTAAATTTTTGAATATCTTGTTTATATCCTGTTAATATATTTTTGTTCAAATTTTTTTATTTTTGTTATCTTGTTTCCCTTACTTAGTCAGTTTAGTTACATTTGCTTGATTTATTCTAAGCCTTAGTAAGTTTATGCTTCCTTAATTAGTATATGTCCGACTCGCTAGTCCTGAACTTGTTTGGCCTCATTCGAAACCCGAACGGATTTTCCGTCAAAGGTTACGCGAAAAACCACGGCAAACAAAAATGATTATCGAAGAAGACGTTTTGGAAGGTACACCATCCGAATAAGACATGGCTAACCATGATGAGGAAATGAAGATGACATACTATGCCACACCGTCAATTGATGGTTATGAGTCTAGTGTTGTCTAACCAGCAATAGTGGCCAACAATTTCGAGATTAAGTCTAGAATTATCCAACTTGTAGCAAAACTCTGTTCAGTTCCACGGATTGCAAGATGAAGATCCTAACGCTCACATCTCATGATTCCTTCATATCTGTACAACTTTCAAAATCAACAACTCTTCAGACGACGCCATTAGACTAAGACTTTTTCCATTTTCACTTCGAGGTCGAGCCATTAACCGGCTTGATTCGCTTCCGCCTGGTTCCATCACTACATGCGCGGAAATGTCTGAACAATTCCTTTTGAAATACTTTCCACCCGATCGCACTACCAAACTGAGAAGCAGCATCACAAGCTTCCACCAAGACGATGATGATCCTTACATGCAGCATGGGAGAGATATAAAGGTTTCGGAGATGCCCACATCACGGACTTGATCTATGGCTGCAGTGTCAAACCTTATATAATGCAATTAGTGGAGCACACAAACAAGCTGTCGATCAAAGTACGGGAGGAGATTTCGGAAGTGTCATGCCAACCGAGGCATACCAAGCCCTAGAAAGAGTAGCTAAGAGAGTTGTGCTTATAATCCTTTAAGAAACAAACCTAGTTCTAAAGGCATTCATCAAGTAGACTCTGAAACACTAATTGCAGCCCAGTTAGAAGCCTTAACCAAACGATTCGAACAATTGCAAGCCAAACTGAAGAAAACCCCAACACGATGCAACACATGCGGAAATTCACACAAGACCAACGAATGCCCATAAGGAATTATGATGGTTGAATGTTGATTACATAGGAGGCCCATACAACTCATATAACAACAACTCAAATTGGAGGAACAACTCGAATTACAGAGAAGCTTGTAACAACCAATCATCATCTGGATTCAATCGAAGGCCACCTTACCAACAATACAAAACCACCATACCAAGGTCCAAGCAGTAGTAACCAAGACGGTAGAGCATCATCAATGGAATACTTATTGCAGCAATTGTTGATAACCACACAAGCCACAGATGAATACAACCAGAAATCTTATCAAAGAAATGAGGAGAGGTTCCAAAGAAATAAGGCTGACTTCAAAAGCAACAAAGCATCATTGTAAACCATTGAACACCAAGTAAGTCAGATAGTACAACAACTATCTGAAAGACCCCAAGGTGCTTTTCCGAGTAACACTATGACAACTGATCTGGTTGTCGAGACTCGATCAAAAATTAGTTAATATCGGTCTTAGCTACCTTTATTGCGTAAGGTAAGTAAGGTTGTCTTCACAGGGAATATGTGGAAAATGTTTAATTAATGTGACTCGATTAACTAACAAACACAAACTTTATAATTAAAGATTGAAACTGTGAATGAACTAATGAACACAATTGCAAAATGCAAGGGGAAACGGTGGAAGAACTAGTTGCGAATCTTTTGGAGCAAGACATGAAACTTCTTAAAAAATTAGAGACTGAGTTAATCAAAGTTTATCCCAACTCTTCTCCTGCACCTATTACTCCAACGTACAAAGTTAAAGAAGAGGATTTAAGGATAAAGAACAGAAAGGTAACATTGCATGACATTGGACAAGCTATCATGAAGTGACTTCCTAACAACTTCTCATTTTACATGTCAATCAATTGGAAATCAATTATGCAACTGGTATGTTAATTATCAAGTGCTAACGGGAGGCAACCCATGAACTTTATGGTGGTGTTCACTAGAAACCCTCACGAGACTACAACTCGTCCACTCGTGTCTACGAGGAGTTTAAAGGCTTGTTGCATACGCTAAATGCAACCATGATTCCTACAAAAGTGAGTTTTATTTCTTTTATTAGTTTGTTTGTTATGTTTTGTTCTGATAGTCAATTACGAGATGCAAGCACTCAAGTGTGGGAGGCACAAGTCAATTTATGAAGGCTCTCACTAATGAACAGGTTCATGTACTCCTTCCTTTTCTTGTTTGTCTTTGGTATGATTTTCTTTTGAATGCTAAATAAGTTGGGATTATAATTGTTTTCTGTTGTGTCATGACATTAACTACAATACATTGGGGACAATGTATTCCAAGTGTGGGGATAAGGGAAGAATTAAAAAATTGAACCTTTATGAAAAAATAAATCGTCAAATTAGCATAATTGTGCATGAGACCCAAAACTTTTTATACATGACTAATCATCACTTGTTTGTTCATGTATATATCTCTTGGCATGGTTTTTTTAAAACTATAGAAAAGCATTCCTAACATGAGTTTTTATAAAAATTTAGTTAGAATTCTTAGGAGGCATAATGAACCGTTGTAGATGACATACGTGTTTCACATTTTTAACTCTTCTTATCGTTCCATGAGAATTTGAGCCTAATTGAGCAATTCATAGAATATTTTGATTTGATTTATAGTTTCGCATAATGAGGGAGACCACAATGTGCATTTAAGTTAGAACTCGTGTAATTCATGCGTGTCAAGATCATAACCCAATATGCATTAATATGATAAAGGCATTAGGAATGAACCATTTGTTAAACATTTCTTTTGAATTCCATACCTTGATAAATTTCCATTAGACACCATGTTGAGCCCCAACTTTTCGTTTGAATAACCGATACAATAAACCTATAAAGCCTTAGCCTTTTATGAAACCTAGGGTGATGAAGTCCAATCCATGACTTATCTAGAAGTGTCCTTCTAAGTATTAGTGTAATAATAGTATGATGGTTTGAACTTGGCTATATAGATATATATGAAAAAAAGAAGAAAAAAAAGGAGAGTAAGCTAAATATGAGGTCAAAATAACCAAAATATGAAGCAATAAAAAAAATACTGTGAGAATTCTATGACATGATTGCAATTAGAGGATAGAAACTAATAAACATGAGACCTAGCATGTTTAAATTGGATTTCATTCACCATTACCCACTCTTAAATCCTTATGTTACCTCACCTTACACCTTAGCCTAATATTACAACCCATGAAATACCTCTTGATTATGTATTATATTGTGTTAAACTGATGGTGATACGATTAATATACGAGCTTATGATGAAAATGTACATTCTTGGTTTGAGAGTTCCAGATATACTAGTATATAATCACTAGTCCACAAACAAACCGAGAGGAGTGTTCATTGTAAGGAATGTGAATGCATGAATGTTTGAAGCAAAAGTGAAGTTATGTCAACTAAAGATTCTAAGTTTAAAAGATAAGTGGTATTACATGTTGGGTTGTGAATCTTACATGATGATAGTTTAAAATTAAGATGCCTTGGGACCTTAACTTATACAAAGTTTTGATAACTTAGCATGTTTGATTAAGTAAGGTAAATTGTGCAATAAGTTTGTTTGAGGACAAACAAAAGGTTAAGTGTGGGGATGTGATCACGAGTCATAATTCAGTGTTTAATTGATCTAATTATGTGATTTCACATATTTGTTATTATGGAATGGGATTACGTCGGTTATGTTTTGTTTATAGGTGTTCGTAGCCTAAACAAACTTAATTGAAAGTAAAAGAAGCCAAACACTAAACTACAAGGACTAAACATGTAAACATCAAAAGTTACAAAAAGGCACAAATTTAGGTTTACCGGCGTATGATACGCCGGGTATGGGCGGAATACGTCGTTCGGCGTATGGGCGGTGCATTAGTGGGCGTATTTGGAAAAAATTATAGAAAGTTGGGCTTATGGATACTGATATGGGCGTATTATCTGCATCTTGAAGTTATTCAAACACAATCCAACCCTATTTCGGAGAACAACTTTCCAAGCTCAATTCTTGTCGATTCCAAGCTGATTTGTGGTGATCATAAGCTTCCCAACTCCTACCAAATCATCATTGATCATCATCAAATCAAGATTGAAGATCCGATGAAGATCATGAGTGGCTATTTCTTCTTTGATTGCTTTCGGGAGTACAATTCATGTCAAGTGAAACAATTGGTATGATTTGATTAGGTTTGTGTATTGAACAATAGATTAGTGAATGAAGCATTATGTTTGATTAATTTAAAAGGTTTACTTATAAATAAAGTTGTTTGCTTGATTATCAGTTTTCGGTTTTCATGCATCGTCAGCTCATTAAGAAAAGTAGACAATGTGATATCGGTGAATTGGTAGCTTTGTGAATGAACGAGTCTTAAAAGATTGTTCCTTTGTTACCACTTTAATCAAAAGCTAAGATCTTGAAGTATTGTTTCTTAGAAGCCCTAATTTAAAAGTGTCAATTGTGGATCTTGTGGAATGGAAACCCGAAAGTGATTGTTTCTTATTATTTAATCAAATTCGTTTCAAAGTTTGTTGCTTTTTGCAATAGTATTCTTAATTTCATCCAAAGTTTTAATCTTTAATTATAAAGCTTGTGTCTTTAAGTTAATTGAGTCATATTATTAAACACTTTCCACATATTCCCTATGGAGACGACCTTACTTTCCCTTAAACAATAAAGGTAGCTAAGACTGATATAATGACTTGTTTTTATTGACTCTTGACAACCAGATCAAAAAGCATCAACTTTAAGGACTTCTCAAATTCATGGTCAAACAAGATCGGAAGTAGGTACATCATCAGCAACAGCTCATCTGATTCTAAGTAGACTTTCAAGAACGCCTAAAAGTAACCAACCAAGAATGATGAACAATCCAGAAAACCAAGGAGTACCACAACCCAACCAACCCTTGGAGATATTCTGTTACCTGTGTTCCCTCAACCTGATGATCCTCCACCTCAACCACAGTGCAACCTCAACCTCATGGGTAGTTCCCTGTAAGTCAAGGTGTCCAACACCAACCTCCTCCCGTAAATTTCCAACCAATGCCAAATTTCCTGGTGCGCAATCCTAGTTTTAGGCATAACGAGGAAGGTAGTCTTCATAGTAACGAGGAATGTTTTTCACTGGAAGGAAATCATCACACTAAATATGTAGATGAGTGGATTGAAGATCAAGTCAATATGGACGGACCAAACCAACATGATTTTGAGGATTATGGAACCAAATGGGCTATCGAAACCATCAACCAAATCGGGATCAGGATGGCTATGCTCAACCACCCATTCACAACAACGCTAGAGTTCAACTTTTAATGGCATCCTGCTAATCTAGGAGCGTAACACTATGTACTTGCACATGGTGTGGATAGTCACTTTCGTCCCGCCATTGCCATCAATTCATCTCCTATAGTTTCACCCACACAAAGGGGACGAGCTTTTGAAGTCCGACCACAACGTTCGGGAATTCTCCCTCACTTCCATGGTATGGCAACCGAAGAACCCTATTTGCATATATCAGAATTTGAGGCATCTTGTAGTACCATAGGTGGCCAAGGTTTCTTACCGGATTAAGTTGAGTTGGTCCACTTTCAATTTACACTCAAAGACAAAGCCAAGTAGTGGTTTTTATCCCTGCCTTCCGAGAGTATTCACACATGGGTTCAAATGCAACATTATTTTTTAGATAAAATATTATACTTTCCAAAGGACAAGTGATGCAATGCGCGCCATTCGAGGATTTACACAAGAATCAGGTGAACAGTTTCATGAAGCTTTTTACCGATTCAAAGAGATGCTAAGAACTTGTCCACATCATGGCATAGCTAAGTAGGAGTTGATTTCCGCATTCTATGATGGGCTATCACCGAAGGATGCTAGAGATGTAAATTCCACAAGTGCAGGAACGTTCACCTTAAACCTGAGGATGATGACTGGGATATTCTTGAATGGATGAGTGTAATCTCCAAGAAGCGTGCACAATCAAGCCGAAGGTCAAGGGGTGCAAACATAAAGATGGTGAATGATCATGTAGCCATGGATAAAATTGAGGTTCTAGAATGAGAAATTGCAAGCCTTAAAGTTGGAAAGAGTGGCATGGCAAACATATCTAGTGAGTATGAAGTGTGTGACATGTGCAATGACATTGGCCATACATCGGTCACATGCTACTTGAATTTAGGGAAGAGTGAAAGTGTACATCAATTATAAGGTCAAGGAGAAAGGAAGACATACGATATGAATTCTAACACATATCATCCTAGTCTTAGAAATCACCTAAATATTAGATATGGTAATTATACTAACCAATTGAATCCTCCTTTTCAGGTACCAAATCAAGAAAGCAACCAATATCAAGGCTAACAACAAGAATACAATCAAGGTGGTTATCAAAGGAACAACTACAATCAAAGAAGCTACCAACAAGGTGGTCAATATCAACAAAGGAATCAACAACATCAACAAGGTGCTTCCACTAGCAATGGCAATGACAACGCAATTTTTTCAGCAATTCAAGATCTTGCAAAAGAGATGAAAGAGTTCAAGCAATTTAGACAAGTGCAAGAAAAGACCAATGAAGACATTGCCAAGCAACTAGGACAATTAGCTGAACAATTTTCTAGACGAGACCCGGGGAAGCTTCCAAGTGATACATCATAAAACCCTCAACATCAATCCTCAAGTTCAAAGAATGTGCACATTAACTCGGTTAGTATCGTTCCTAAATCTAAATGTAGTGATTATGATTTAACCTCTACTCCTCAAGTAGTTGTATGTAATGATAAGGAAGTTGATAAAGTGGAAGGAAGTGACCTAGGAGAACCAATTATTCAAATTCAAGTTGGGGAATTTAAAATCAAGCGGGAACTTTTGGATTATGGAGAGGGTGTGAGCATCCTTTCGGGAAGTTTGTATGACCAATATGACTTTGGTCCATTATATGAAACTGACAAAATAGTGGTGCTTGTTGATTCAACATGGAAACAACCCCGTGGGATGGTTAAGGATGTAATCATCAAGCTAGGAGAGTTCTACTACCCTGTGGACTTTATGGTGCTTATTATGCCCCATAAGGAGGATGAGCAACCAAAGGTATTTTTAGGACGACCATTCTTAGCAACAGCCAAAACTCAAATAAATTACAGCGTTGGAATCATCGATATGACATTTGAAAATCGTAAGTTGCTCTTTAACGTGTTTTCAAAAGCAATTACATATGTAGTTAACAATGATTATTCTATATCAGATGCTACTAACGAGTGTGCTCCTCCTTACATCTCATATGTAAGTGAGGATATCACCAAGAAGAATGGTTTTGATCCTTATAGGTTTGAGCTTGATAATGTGGAAAAGGAGGAGAATGTAAAGGTGGAGCCATCAAGGAATGAAAACCCGAGACGAAAGGTTAAGATGGGTAAACCACCGGATCATAAGAATTCAAGTATTAAAGAAGCAATGTTTGGCCAAAGCTGAGTGAACAAGAGAATCTATCAAGCCAAGGGAAGAATTTATTTGAAAAGAAGTTTGGAGAGAAGCACTCAATATGACCACTATAAGTGGTCTCAGGTAAGGTGTGGTTGAAGACCTAAACTTTATGGGTGTGTTCACTAGAAACCCTCACGAGACTACAACTCGTCCACTCAGGTCTACCGAGGGGTTTAAAGGCTTATTGCATATGCTAAATGCAATCATGATTCCTACGAAAGTGAGTTTTACCTCTTTTATTAGTTTTTGTTTTTTTTCTTCATTGGTTTGCTTTGTTTGGTTTTGATAGTCAATCACGAGATGCAAGCACTCAAATGTGAGGAGGCATAAGTCAGTTGATGAAGGCTAATTGAGCAATTCATAGCATATGTTGATTTTCTTTCTATTTTTTTAATGAGGAAATTTATAATGTGCATTTAAGTTAGAACTCGTGTAATTGATGCGTGTCAAGATCATAAACCAATATCTACATTAATATGATAAAGGCATTAGGAATGAACCATTTGTTGAACCTTTTCTTTTGAATTTCATACATTGATAAATTTCCTTTAGACACCATGTTGAGCCCCAACTTGTTGTTTAAATAACCCAATACAATAAGCCTATAAAGCCTTAGCCTTTTTATGAAACCTAGGGTGATAAAGTTAAATCCATGACTTGTCTAGAAGTGTGTTCTAAATATTAGTGCAATAATAGTATGATTGGTTTGAACTTGGCTATATAGATATAAATGAAAAAAAAGAAAAAAGAAAAAAAATAAGAATAGCTAAATACGTGGTCAATATGACCAAAATATGAAGCAACAAAAAAATACTGTGAGAATTCTATGACATGATTGCAATTAGAGGATAGAAATTAATAAACATGACATCTAGCATGTTTAAATTGGATTTCATTAACCATTAGCCACTCTTAAATCCTTATCTTACCTCACCTTACACCTTAGCCTAATATTACAACCCATGGAAGTCCTCTTGATTTATGTATTATATTGTGTTAATTGATGGAGACACGATTAATATACGAGTTTATGATGAAAATGTACATTCTTGGTCTGAGAGTTCCAGATATACTAGTATATAATCACTAGTCCACAAAACAAACCGAGAGGAGTGTTCATTGTGAGGAATGTGAATGCATGAAATTTGAAGCAAAAGGTGAAGTTACGCCAACTAAAGATTCTAAGTTTAAAATATAAGTGGTATTACATGTTGGGTTGTGAATCTTACATGATGATAGTTTAAAACTAAGTATGCCTTCGGACCTTAACTTATACAAAGTTGTGATAACTTAGTATGTTTGATTAAGTAAGGTGAATTGTGCAAGTAAGTTTGTTTTAGGACAAACAAAAGGTTAAGTGTGGGATGTGATCACGAGTCAATAATTCAGTGCTTAATTGATCTAATTATGTGATTTTACATCTTTGTTATTGTGGAATGGGATTACTTCGGCTGTGTTTGTATATATGTGTTCATAGCCTAAACAAACTTAATTAGAAGTAAAAGAAGCCAAAGACTAAACTACAATGACTAAAGATGTAAATATCAATAGTTACAAAAAAGGCACAAATTTAGGTGTACCAGCGTATGATAAGCCTGGTATGGGCGTATGATACGTCGGTCGACGTATGGATGGCGTATCAGTGGGTGTATTTTGAAAAAATTACTGAAAGTTGGGTGTATGGATACTGATATGGGCGTATGATACGCCTAGGGTCAGCGTATCATACGCCAGTCACCA
This sequence comes from Flaveria sonorensis, assembly GCA_025506505.1. NCBI lineage: Eukaryota > Viridiplantae > Streptophyta > Magnoliopsida > Asterales > Asteraceae > Flaveria > Flaveria sonorensis. The sequence continues at coordinate 32,889,132 of CM046437.1, forward strand.
ACAACCTTCCGAATTTTGTGGATCTTGAAGTTATTTAAACACAATCCAACCCTAATTCGGGGAACAACTTTCCAAGCTCAATTCTTGTCGATTCCAAGCTGATTTGTGGTGATCATCAGCTTCCCTACTTATACCAAATCATCATTGATCATCATCAAATCATGATTGAAGTTCCGATAAAGATCATGAGTGGCTATTTATTCTTTGATTGCTTTCGGGAGTACAATTAGGGTTTTGTTAAATGATAGATTGAATGTAATTCTATATTTTGTTTAAGTTAAGAGATTTGTTTATAAATAGAATTACTTGATGCGATTATCAGTTTTTCGGTTTTCTTGCATCGTGAGCTCAATAAGATTGAGAAGTAGTTTGATATAAGCGAATTAATAACATTGTGAACGAGCGAGTCTTAAAAGTTTGATCCTTAGTTATTACATGAATAAAGAGTGGAAATCTTGGGAACAAAATCTTGACAAACCCTAGTGAGGCATATAACTTGTTGATCTTGCATAACTGAGGATCTGGAAGCAATTAGAAAGGAACTAGCCACGCATAGTCTTCATCGTACCATCAATATTGATTTGATAATGTTTTTCAATGATTTGGGATGAATGGGAATGCTTGAGACCACAAAAATTCAGCTTAGAATCATCAAGATTTGAGCTTGGAAAGTTGTTCACCGAATTAGGGTTGGATTGTGTTTAAATAACTTCAAGATCCATAAAATTCGGAAGGTTGTTGGTGACCGACGTATGATGCACCGACCCTGGGCATATCATACGCCCATATCAGTATCCATACGCCTAACTTTCTGTAATTTTTATCAAATACACCCACTAATAAGCCGCCCATACGCCGACCGACGTATTATACGCCCATACCCGGCGTATCATACGCCGGTACACCTAAATTTGTGCTTTTTTGTAACTTTTGATGTTTACATCTTTAGTCCTTTAGTTTCGTGTTTGGCTTCTTTTACTTCCAATTAAGCTTGTTTAGGCTTATAACACCTATAAAAAAACACAACCAAAGTAATCCCATTCCACAATAACAAAGATGTAAAATCACATAATTAGATCAATTAAACACTGAATTATTGACTCGTGATAACAAACCCTAATATTCAAGTGAAACCCTTCACCACAATGAGTGGAAAAACCACTCAGGTGATGCACCTGCATTACAACCCATCCTTGAAGAAACACCAACCAAAACTCCAAGTAATGCAAGTGATAAGCAAAAGCAACCTGTTGCTGTTGAAGTACCAGCCAAGAAATACGTACCACCGCCACCCTATGTTCCACCACCTCCATATCCAGGTCGTTTGAGACAATAACAAATGGAGGCACAATATGGAAAATTCCTGAGGTTGTTCAAGCAACTCCACATCAATCTGCCCTTGGTGGAAGCCTTAGCCCAAATGCCAAATTATGCTAAGTTTTTAAAGGGTGTGTTGTCAAACAAAAAGAAACTAGAAGATTTGTCACACATAGTTTTAAATGAGGAATGCTCTGTAGTTCTTCAAAACAAACTACCTTAAAAGATGACTGATCCAGGAAGCTTCACCATACCTTGCCTGATAGGAAATCTTTCTATTAGTAACGTGTTAACTGATTTAGGTGCTAGCATTAACCCTATTCCTTATGCGGTTTTTGAAAAGTTAAACTTAGGTGAACCTAGACCTACCCGTATGAGCATCCAGTTAGCTGACCGTTCTGTTAAATATCCAAGGGCCATCATTGAAAACCTTTTAGTTTAAAATTTACAAATTCATATTTTCAGTTGATTTTGTGATCCTTGACATGGATGAGGATAAGAATGTTTCTCTTATCCTTGGTCGACCTTTCTTAGCAACTGCTCGAGCTCTCATTGATGTTTGCACTGGAAAACTTACACTTCGAGTCAATGAGGAGGAAGTGACATTTGACATAGGATAATCTATGAAACCTCCTCAACATCATGATGACTCACTCTTTTACATTGATGTTTGCGATTCGATCATAAGCTGTCATTTAAGGAAATCTCTTGAATATGAAGCTTGCAACACTTAATTAATAGATGTCCAAACCATCAAACCCCTTTGTGAGAATCAAATCATTTTAAAACCTGAAGTTGATGAAACATTATGTTATCAAGAAGCATTTAAGGTCATCGAACATGAGTTAGAACCTAAAGCCAAACCTTCTATCAAGAACCTTCGGTTTTAGAGCTCAAAGAACTTCCGTCTCATCTTGAATATTCCTTTCTTGAAAACACATCTCAACTTCCTGTCATAATCTCATCCGCCTTATCAATGATGAGAAGAACAAGTTGCTCAATGTGCTTAAGGCACATAAACGAGCAATTGCATAGAAAAACCTTGGACATCAAGGGAATCAATCCATCCTTTTGCACTCACAAAATAATGATGGAGGAGAACATCAAATCCGTCATTCAACCTCAAAGACGTTTAAATCTGAGCATGCAAGTGGATGTGAAGAAAGAAGTAATCAAATTGCTATATGTCGGTTTGATTTACCCTATTTCTGATTCGCCTTTGGTCAGTCCCGTCCAAGTTGTTCTAAAAAAAGGAGGAATGACTATTGTAACTAACAGAATAATGAGCTTATTCCAACTCGTACAGTTACATGATGGAGAGTTTCCATCGACTATCGCAAACTCAATGATGCCACAAGGAAAGATCACTTCCCTCTGCCTTTTATCGACCAAATGATTGAGAGATTATCTAGAAAAATGTTCTATTGTTTCCTCGATGGTTTCTCAGGTTATTTCCAAATTCCTATTGCTCCTGAAGATCAAGCGAAAATGACATTCACCTGTCCATATGGCACATTTTCTTATCGGCAAATAACTTTTAGATTATGTAATATTCCTACTACATTTCAAAGATGCATGGTAGCAATCTTTGACGACATGATCGAACATTCAATGGAAGTGTTCATGGATGACTTCTCCATCTTTGGGAACTCATTTGAACAATGTCTTGAAAATCTAGAAAAGATGTTGGTTAGATGTGAAGATTCAAACCTTGTTTTCAATTAGGAAAAATGCCACAACTATGAAAGAAATCAAAAGCTTCCTAGGTCATGCCAGATTCTACCATCATTTCATCAAAGATTTCTCAAAAATCGCACGACCAATGACTCAACTTCTTGAGAAAGACGCACACTTCATATTTTCAGATGAATGCATTAGTGCATTCAATTTGCTTAAGGAGAGACTAGTAATAGCTCTGATCATGGTTTCCCCTGATTAGACGCTACCATTTGAACTCATGTGCAACGCAAGCGATTTCGCGGTAGGAGCAGTGTTAGGCCAACGGAAAGACAAGCAATTCCACCTAATTCACTATGTGAGCAAAACCCTAAACGATCACAAGAAAACTACACCACCATCGAGAAAGAGCTTCTTGCCATAGTTTTCGCATTTGACAAATTCTGCTCATATCTAATCCTTACAAAAACAATCATTTACACCGATCATGCAGACCTTTGTTATCTATTCAATAAACTAGATGCAAAGCCAAGACTGATTTGTTGGATACTTCGGCTTCAATAATTTGACATTAAAATTCACGCTAAGAAAGGAGCAGAAAATCTGGTGGCAGATCATCTCTCGCGTCTTGATGATTCAAGACATTCACAAACTGAGGAATCCAAAATAAACGATAATTTTCTTCATGAATTCCTTATGCACATCCAATCCTCAATCGATAAACATCCTTGGTTTGCCGATTTTGCCAATTACTTGGCAAGCGGAATCCTTCTCAAAGGAATGACTTATCAGCAAAAGAAGAAATTATTTGCTGACATTAAGCACTACTATTGGGAAGATCCGTATCAATTCAGAATCGGTGCAAACCAACTTATCTGAAGATGCGTGTACGGAAGTGAAGCGGAACAAATTCTAAGGCACTGTCATGAAGGACCCACAGGAGGACACCATGGAGCAAACCTAACAGCCAAGAAAGTCTTTGACTGTGGATTTTACTAGCCCACGATCTTTAAGGATGCTTACAACATGGTACGCACGTGTGATGCATGCCAAAGAGCAACCAATATCTTAACACAGGATGAGATGCCTCAGAGACCCATGCAAGTATGCGAGGTATTTGATATATGGGGTGTTGATTTCATGGGGCCATTCCCGGTGTCCTTTGGCAATCGTTACATCTTGGTAGCAGTCGATAATGTCTCAAAATAGGCCGAAGCTCAAGCCCTACCTACCAATGATGCTAGAAACGTTGTCAGATTCCTTAAGAAACTATTCTCTCATTTTGGTGCCCCCAAGGCATTAATTAGTGACCGAGGAACGCATTTCTGTAATAGCTAGCTTGAACAAACAATGGCTCGTTATGGAGTGCACCATCGCTTTACAACTGCTTATCATCTACAAGCGAATGGGCAAGCTGAAGTCACTAACCAAGGCATCAAACGAATCCTCAAGAAATCTTAGGTCAAAATCACAAGGATTGGTCTACCAAGCTAGATGATGCATTATGGGCTTTAGGACAGCCTATAAGACTCCCATTGGCACCACACTGTTCAAATTAGTCTATGGGAAGTCGTGTCATCTACCTGTGGACCTGGAACACAAAGCCTATTGGGCCTTTAAAGTAGCAAACCTAGACAAAAACATTGCAGGAAAAAATCAATTTCTACAAATCCAAAAACTAGAAGAACTGAGAGAACAAGCATACAAAACGCTAGGGTTTATAAGGAAAAGACAAGGAAATTCCACGACTCTCGATTAAAGAACACTAAATGATTTCATGTGGGAGAACGTGTCTTACTGTATAACTCTCATTTACGTCTGTTTCTTGGAAAGCTTAAGTCACGTTGGTCCGGACTTTATACGATTAAAAACATTTTTCCGAACGGTGCCATCGAAATCAACGACCATGACGATTTAATTTTAAAGGTAAATGGTCATTGTTTGAAACTGTATACTAATGGAACAACCAAGATTTTCTTGGAGGAATTATACCTCCGCCCCGACGAAGACTAAGTATGGGGAAAGGTCGCGCCGATGACCTGAAACTTAAACGCGACACCTATACATAGGTTTTTCTTTGATTTTTACTTTTTCTAGGACCTCACAAGCACACACACAGGGTCATGCCCCATGAAGCACGCCCTCATATCTCTGACAAAAATTTTCCACAATCTCCGCTGACGACTCAGGAACGTTGCAGGTCGAATTTAAGACGAATTCTGACAAACAAGGGGCCATGCCAGGCCAAGAACTTCCCCGTGATCAACTTTCCTGACCTGTATATAAATAACACACTTGTTCCAAGCTTTCATCACATCCATTTATGCTTAAAAACGTCAAAAAATGAAAGAATCAGGTCACGGAAGTTCAAGCTGGATTCCTGTGAAGAAATCACGTTTTGAAACTCGAGAGCTAACGATGCAAGAATACTTCTTTAATTTACATGAACTAATCAAGAAATTGACTGAGATGAACCTCATTGCATCCCAACGCCTAGCTGAACTCATCCAAAAAGTTCATGAAATGGGCGAGGAACTCGTTTCTGTCAGCCGTCAACTTGCGAAATTAAGTAACCGCACTTCACACTATCCCATCCCAAACCTTACACACGAAATTTGTGGAGGCTTCTTTTAGAAGTATTTCGCAATGTGTTATGTGCGCTGATGAGGAGTCTAGTTTTGCAGTTTTAGACTCTCGGTTTTTAACGTATCATGTAATCGTAGGACCTTAGGAAATGTAATTGTCATTTTGCTTGTTTTAAATTAACTCCAAGACTATTTTCGTAACTTTTCTGGTGATTTGGAAGTGATAAAACTTAACCGGGTAAATTACGTAACGTGTAACACAGAAAAACGGAACAACAAAAAACTGAAACTGGGCAACAAAGGGGAGGCACGCCCCCGTGCCTAGGGAGGCATGCCACCGTGACCGATAATGAATGACAACTTCTGACTTGTTTCAGCCATTTGTCTTGTTTCCCATCAATTCTCCATGATAAAAATCGACCTCATGCCTGCAAAGAGCTCATCCAATTTTTCTTTCTTGTTTTCAAGCATTCTTCCAAGAGGATCATGAATCATCCCTATTTACATTTTTCACCACCTTTTCCATTTCGATTTTCAACACCTTTTCTATTTTTCTTTCTTGTTTTCAAGCATTCTTCCATTTCCTTTCAAGTTTGATTGTCCAAGAGGATCATGAATCATCCCTATTTACAATTCGCCCGTGAAAGATGGTGTCGTGATAGGCTGCAAAGACTATTACAAAGGGTCAAAAATCACATCTACAAGTAGATGAAGAAACCTTGGTGGCCGTCGGATAGCTCGAAAGATATAATAATTTATTAAGTGTTCAGTGGAAACGTCTGTTTTCACAAAACAAACCTTCTGTTTATGAACCGACTCTTAAATTGGCACCTTTTCGATTTAGGATGAAAGATTCTGACTCGTGAGATGATCAAACAGTTTCATTCAAACTTGGGGGGATGTTGGCGAAAGACATCCATGACATTGTTTTGTGTTTATCTAGGTATCTATACAGAACAAGAAATGGAGGAGGAAGCAATATCAGGAATGCTAGCACACCATACCTTTCCAGACGAGGAAAGGAAAGATGTGGAAAGAGGTGCCATAAGAAAATCATTTTGGGAGAGAATTGGAATAGGGGTGTTCAACTAGAGTAAAACCAAAAGAAGTCAGATTCGAGACCCGCTGCTGCGTTACATATATCGGTTGCTTAGCCATTCGATAACAGGTCATGGTCAAAGCAAGGGAGTTGTTAGTTTGAGGGAGTTATTCATTTTATATTGTATGGCGAATCAATTTCCATGCAATGTTGGGTATTTTTTTTGTAATTTGTTTGCTAGAAATGCAACTACAGGTGCTCCAACACCCTTGTTTGGAGGAAGCTAGATTCTGAACCAATATGAGAACTATGGGTGTAACATGGAGGGAACTGAAGAAGTGAAGCCAGGACTATTGGATTTGAACATTTGCACGAGTAGGTACATGATAACAAACCTACCAAATGGCCAGCTGAGGTTTATGGACAGAAAGGAACAAATCTGGGATCCAGCGGATCCCGAAGAAATTATCATGGACCTCGATATGCCAGCACAGCATGAAGAACCCGGGGCTTCCAGTTCATAAGCTGGTGAGTTCCCTAGTATGTTAGACCTTTATGAAGCAATCAAAACCACTAGCAACCATGCAATGCAATCATTTGAATACGCACAACAAGCATTCAAACGAGTCAAAAATCTACATTCCTGTTTGGATGACCTGAGCAACGATGTCATGTACATCTTGAACCGGATGTATCATGAGTGGGGGGATATCCCGCCATAAAGCCCTTGAAAACAGTATCACTTTGGGGCCCGGGCACAGCTGTTTTGTGCCAATCTATCTTTTTATTTATGTCATTTTATTTTATTTCGTGTGTTTATGATTTTAATGTTTTCAATAAATTGATGATATTTCAGGTGATACCGAGGATCCTCACAATTAAGGCGACTAAGGGTTCCAAGCACAAGTGTCAAATTCATCATTTTTAGGAGAGTTACTTCATCACCTTTCATTATTACTTTTTGACTAGTAGATTAGATCTTGCATGTTACATTATTATTAACTAGTAGATTAGATCTTGCATGCTACATTTTGACTAGTAGAAAAAGTATGGAGAAAAGTAAGCAATTTTATGGATCATGCACAACTCATCATTATTAACTATTAGATTAGATCTTGCATGTTACATTTTGACATTAAACTAAACCGTTCTTTTGGATATTTTAACTACTTTTTACCCAAAATTCTCATACACTTAGCAAAATGCCATGTCACATCCTATCAAAAAGACCTAATAATTCACATCATGTTTTAAGTTAACTGGTGAAAGTTTGATGTATTCTTAAATTTTTATTATGATTACACCTTGACATGACAATAGAGCTTTTAGATACGTGCATAGATTTTTTATGCTTACGCATATGCAAGCAAGCATGTGACTGAATGGTATACCTAGAGATCTAATAAACGACTCTCGGCTTATATGCTTTTAGCCATTAAAAAATAATTAATGTAGGATCTTTTATTAAAGCTTATGGTTTGCCTTACGCGACACCATTTGGGAATGATTTTTTAAAATTATTTTGCTAGAGATAAGCAAAGTTTAAAGTGTGGGATATTTGATCTGCATTAAATTATATTTGGTTTTTGCACAATATTCTCCGATTTATAATAATAACAACTATGATTTTTGTCTTTTAAGAGCTTAATTCATTAATATATGGTTTATGCATGATAGAACGTGATTTGGGGAGTTTTAGCAAACATACGTAAATAAAAGAAGAAAACTTAGAAACTATTGAGAAGCATGATCACGAACCAGAACTACAATATCACGTTGACTAGGGTTTCCGGGTTCACAGATCACCCGACCAAGCCTAGTCACGCACACGCTTGATGACAAGATCGGACCAGCTGACACGATAAGCATCTTTGTTGGACTGACAAAGTCAAACAAAAGCAACAACGGAACTTTTGCGATTGTACGTGAGAAGGTGCATTACCATTAGTGCGTGACAACACCTAATCTATGTGTGAGATGGTGCATGACTATTAGTGCATGACAACACCAGATCTATGTGTGATCATGCATACTATATAGTTAACACACTCAATTCAATGTAAACTCTCTATATTTCCACAGTGAGTGGAAGGAGGAATATAGATAGCAAACATACATGAAAGTACTACAAGAATACAACAATGTACATAAAGAACCCAATATGTTAAGATGGTAGACTAATATCCCCCCCCAAGCTAAACGCCAAGCTAAACGGAGGTGGTCTGAGACGAAGCATACTTCTAAACGTTTCAAATTGCGGTCTCGGTAGGCTTTTAGTGAAAATGTCAGCCACCTGCAGGTTGGTAGGAATGAATTTAGTGTGTAGTTTTCCAGAGGACACAAGCTCATGTATAAAATGATAATCAAGTTCAATATGCTTCATGTGTTTATGAGAGATGGGATTTTGTGTGAGAAAGAGAGCACTCTGATTGTCACACAGTAAGGTAGCATGGACCGACAGTAGTGGATGAAGCTCCCGAAGAAGATGCATGATCCAAATGACTTAGGTAGCCATGTTTGCCATAGCTCGATACTCCGATTCGCAACTTGATCTAGAAATGGTTGGTTGTTTCTTGGCGGACCATGATACTAGATTTCCTCCTAAGAATATTGAGTAGCCATACGTCGATTGACGTGTTTCAAGGCAATGAGCCCAATCGGAATCTGAATACCTAAGAAGCGATGAATGGGATGGTTTTGAAAATGTTAGCCCATAAACTAAAGTGCCTTTGATGTACCGAAGAATTCATTTGACCGCTTAAAAGTGATACTCGTTTGGAGCATGTAAGAATTGGCTCACTTGATTCACAGCGTAAGAAATATCAGGTCGAGTTATGGTTAAATATTGTAGCGCACCGACAATGGACCGATAATGAGTCGGATTTGTTATGCCTCCCCTTTAGTGGTAAAGGTCATATTGATGGCCAAGGGGGTGAGTGCCGGTTTGGCAACAAGCATGTTGGCATGTTCCAAAATCTCCTTAGTCTGGGTACTTGACTAAACCCTTGTGCCACAAGACGAGCCTTGTGACGTTCAATAGAGCCATCAGCATGAAATTTGGTACGAAAGAGCCACTTGGAATGAACAACATGGCGATTCAACGGTTGTGGTACCAAAGTCCAAGTTTTGTTGTTATATAAAGCATCAAGCTCCTTATGCATGGAAGTGACCCACTTGGGGTCTTTGACAGCCGAGGAGAAGGTTTTTGGATCTGTGTAAGAAAACAAGGCATGATGGAGAGGGTGTTTTGTGACATAGGAAGATCGGCTTGATCACATGGCTTAAAATATCAGATTTGGCTCGAGCCATCATATGGTGAGATGGTGGTGGCGGAGGTGGTGGCGCGGGGATTGGACTCGGTATATGAGGCGTGTTTGGAGTAGGTAATGGAGAAGAGGCTAGAGGAAAGGAGTTTGGTGGTTTAGGAATGGTTATGGTAGGTTGAGGAGAGGTCGATTGAGGAGTGGAGGGATGGAGTGGGCTAGGGGAGTAGGTTATAGTGGATTAGGTGGTGTCCATACATAGAGGGCATGGCATGGCAGTGTTTGGAGCAAAGGGTGGTGGGCAAGTGGTTGGTGGAGTTGGAGAGGTATGTGTTGAAGGGGAAGACGGTGGTGAGGTATTTGTAGGGTGAAGAATGTCAAGAAAGGTGGTGAGTTCTTGAGTAGTGTTAGCGATGGGAGAGTTTTTATTGAAGGGGTAGACGGTTTCATCAAAACAAGCATGACGAGACAAGTAAACCCGAGATGTGAGAGTGTCAAGACACCGATAAACCCTTGTGCATGGGATTGTACTCGAGAAACACACATGGAATGCTCCGTGGAGCAAGTTTATGTTCCACATAATCACATAGATAAGGAAAGACTAGACAACCAAAGACCTTGAACATGTTATACACGGTGGATGAAAGTGCAAAATCTCAAATGGAGATTTGCCATCAAGAATCGAAGAGGGTAACCGATTGATTATATACACGGTTGTTGAGAACACATCAACCCAAAAGGAAGATGGTAAGTTAGCATGAAAGAGCATTGCCAACCCGGTTTCAACTATGTGTCTATGTGATGTGCTCTAAATTATACATAAAATTCCTATCAAAAGCATATGAATTATTCCTTCATATCTCCCTTAAAATGATGATTATGTACTTAAAATTGTTAAATTGTGTTTTCAGGTGTTAAAAAGGGCAAGATGGACAAAAGAAGCATATTTGACAAGAAATTGAAGAAATCTGAGCTTTGGAGTCCAAGCATGGGTGCCTCGTTAAGCACGCCCCCATGACTTGTCTAAAACACACCCCCATGCTTAAATTGGCACACCATCGTGTTTGGACATCTGACAGGACAAAAAGTATTGTCCCCTAAAAGTTGTCACGGGGTCGTGCCCCACCCCAAACACGGGGTGGTGCCCCATTTTACATGTGGCCATGCCCGACACCTTCTGCACATATGACCTGACCAACTTCGTAAGCATTGTACTAGCACGGGGCCATGCTTAAACACTCCAAAAAGCCTATAAATAGAGGCCTAAGTCCATCATTTGGGCATGCTTTTGGTGGGAGAGTTACTATGTTGTATTCTCTCAGGAATCAAGACTTGAAAATCATTTGGAGGCTCGGGAGGTGCATACAACGCTTGGAAGAAGCTCGGGATTGTCTAAACATCATCCATTGTGGATCACCGGTTTGATTGTTCCATTTTACCGATAATTTCATATCTATCTTCTATGTTACTTGTTGTTATGTGCAAGCTCATTATGAGCTAAACTCTTATTATCATCCTAATTGGATGAAGCTTATCTAATTTGTGATGAACTAATGGTGTGATATATATTATCTTAATGTTTTGGTAATCTTGGGAAAACTTTTGATGGGTACAATCTACATTTAAACGGGAAGTTATAACCTTATGATTTGTAATTGTGAATGTCATACAAGGTAGAATAACGTATGACTAACTTTTATTCGTGAAACCAGTCTTCATAATAAATCTATGGCTAATGAACTAGAAATGGTTATTAGAAATCATATCATCTTAACTTTTTGATGATTTACGGGTTCCCTTTTATTAGCCTGAGAAATCTACAATAAATTTTATCGTTTTCTAAGTTTAATGGTATGTTAAAAAGGAACCTGATCAACTCTTTTTTTAACATTAAGTTACGTTTTTAGAAATCATATGTCAAAAGGTCATAGGATTTTTACCTACATTACTAGTGGCTATGGTTTATTCAGTAAGTTTCATCCTGATGAGGTCCTAGTCACTACAGAGCGGATAGACAAGAAATCGCGTCAGCTCACATTTATAAACATTAATATAATTATTTTAATCAATATCTTTAATCACACTACCAATTCATCACAGTTACATAAGTGAAATCTAATTAGTATGATAGTCGTTATTCCTTAGTTTTAAATCCAAAAGTTTCAATCTTATTTTTACTTTATTTTAATTATTGTTTCTAAACCCTAAAATATTAATTACATCAATGCAATTTATCATTTTCTCAAAACAAAAATCTAATCCGATAGTCAATCATTAAGTTGTTGAGTGGGCTCGGTGTGTTCACAGATTGATACTCGATTATTACCATCACTATATTACCACATGACAGGTACACTTGCCTTTTGTGTGTGTAATTTAGCATTAGTAATAACCAGTTAAAACTGAATCTGTGTGGAAAACCTTTATCAAAATATATATACTTTTCACACGCATCACTATGCTTATGTTAAACCCGGCCATTTTTTATGGAGTGTAAGGATGCGAGAGACGATGAAAGGTACCATTCGCCTCAAACAAAGATTGAACCCTATGATTAGTGAATTCAGTTCCGTTGTCAGATTGGAAAGTTTTTATTTTAGTAGAGAATTGGGTTCGGAAAAAATTCATAAAAATAGACAATACATTGAAGAATTCATATTTTAGTATTAAGGGATTGAACCAAGAGAAACATGAGTAGTCATCAATAAAGATAGCATAATATCGGTAGTTATCACAAGATATGACCGGCGAGGGTCCCTAGAGGTCACAATGAATGAGATCTAATGGTTTTGAGGACCTTTTTGTGTTTAATTCTAATGGTAATTTATGACTTTTAGCAACTTGGCATGAAGAACATAAACCTGGTTTAGGTAATAAAGCAAAAACAGAAATATGTTTAAGTTTTTGAAGATTAACAATGGTATCAAAATGCACATGTCCTTTTCAGGAGTGTTAGACTTCAAAAGATGCCTTGGGTGTTGATGAGGTGGCAACAAAGGCTTGATGAGAAGGCTTCAAAGCATAAAGACCATCCTCACACGTGCCCCGGGCTAGGATTTCCTTGGTTTGACGATCTTGAATAAAGAATGAAGGGTAAGATAAAATGACATCAACCAAGTTGTCTCGAGTTAGTTTGCTACTGGATAAAAATTGTTTAGTAAGGTGGGAAACCACCAAGACATTTTTTAAAAGAAGTTTATTAGAGATGGTAGAATCACCTTTGTAAGAGATAAGAGGGGAGTTTCCATTATCGAACATAACAGATGCATTACCTGTGGTTGGAGTGGAATTTGAAACATTGGTAGAGGATGGTGTCATATGGTTCATTGCACCCGAGTCTACAAACCAATCCTGACCAAAAGACGCAGCATGACATTGAGAAAGAAAGGCACTAGCAAGGCTTTCATCATTAGTTGTAGGGGATGCTTGAGAAGTAAATGAACTTAAGTTTGGATAGTGAGTGGCAAAGTGTCCTTCTCGCCGACAGAGTTGACACGTGGGCGGGTGACGGCCACGATAGCGACCACCCGATTTGCAGAAAAGTGAGAACCACGTGGTGACCTTCCACCGCGACCCCGAGGAGAATACAAACACGTGGCTTGAACATTGAAAGCAACTGGAGGTGTAGGTGTTCTGTGAATATTACGCATGAAAAATTCATGATTCTCTGCGCGGGCCAATAAATCTTGTAAGGATCGGTTCATTACAAATTAGATCAATCTCGTGAAGAAAATGTGGAATATTAACTTCACGAAACTAGATTGAAAGTAAGATGAAGAACACAAATGAGAATAACTTCTTGATTATATTACTCTATGACTTTGTAAAATATTACAATACGAATGAATTCAGGAAATATGCAAAAGCTATATTAATTACATTACAAACGACCTATTTATACTAAACTCTAAAGTTCTCGCACGACTTCCATGTTTTTCTGCGAGAAGCAGGTTATCGCGCGGCAACTTATAACTTTTCTCGTGACTTGATCTTCTTCATCTTGATTTGATTTCCTAAGACTCTAGGTTCAACCCCTATAATCTCCCCCTAGGCTCGGTAAATCAATACGTTAGAAGTCCACGTCATCTAATTTGTAACTGCCTCCATATGCCTACATCTTGTTGTCCAGGGCCTTCGTGATCATCCAACCAAACTGTGCTGCTATGAAATGTGCAGATTCATCAAATGCAATTGGACAAGCCTGCAACGTCATCAAATCTTCTTTTCCAAATTTAAGCAAATCCACAGGGTTGATGACACGGTAATCTTTATCCACACAAAGAATTAACGCGTGCCCCGTCTCTTTTCACAACTCCACCACATTAGCTTGGACAAACTGTTAACTGGCATAGGAGCGTGTATAGGGATCTTCCTTTCATATCTCGAATGCTTGAACAGTCGTATCTGTATCGGTTTGTTAGTATTATGATCTATTCATTTCTCATCTTCCATGACTTTGGATTTGGCAGTTTTAAAGTCTTTGAAGTTGGTCTTGCTTTGCTTCCAAATTATATTCCTGATCCATCTTGCCTTGCTATAGTTCCTAGGGTTAATAAACGGAACATGACCCATTGCATATAAATCCGATGCTCTGAGTGTAAGGAAATCATGTTTGTATAGTACTCGATTGCTCCTCCCTTTCTCTTAATCACATACATCTTCTTCTCCGCAGCGTAAGCCCAGCTAAGTACAGGTTCTGAGTTTCCGTACCTTGTAAAAGGTTTGGAATGTCTCAGCATGTGAATGTAAGCTGGTGGAGGAGGAACAACAACAGTAAGATTACCTATCTGACGCACTGCACTTTGTCCTGTTACATTAGCAGTCTCGTCAGTTGTTTCTTGTGTGCTCGTCTCTCCAATGATCTCCCCTTCTTCAACCGAGATATCTGAGAATACATCCTTAAGACTATTCCCAAATATGACTATGTAATCTATTCCTTCATCCAAATACAAAATCTTCTTCTGTCTCCTCAGCAATGATCTTTTGCTGGAACGTATAGAACTCTCTGTCATAAGCTTCTTCTACAGCTGAATCTAACGGTATATACTCAGTGGTATCATTGCAACTTGGTACAGAGACATTGTCAGTACCCGATGGTCCAGATGCACCAGCTGCAGAGCCTATATCTCATCTTTGATCATTATCATCATCTTTCTTATCATCTTCCTTATTATCATCACTCTCATCACCATTATCATCTTCATCATCATCAACCTCTTCTTCATCACTAAATGCATAATCAAACAGATCCAAACCATCATCATCAAGTACTCGGCTTGGAATAGGAATATCATGTTCAGGCTCTACAAACGCCTCTCCAGTATAAACCACAAGTTGATCCTCAGTAGCCATTGAATGATCAGTGATAGGTGGCTCTTGATCAACACTAGCAGTCTTTGTTGTCCCTTCTATAACAACAGGATCAACATTATGCTCTATAGTATCAGTGGGATCTTGAGCAGCTTTGGAATCAATAGATTGTTATACACTTAATTCTCCAACTTCCGTGGTTCTTTGTTGTGTAGACGAGAAAGGCACACGAGAAGTGAGATCTTTTAAGTTCTGCTCCAGAATCTGAACATAACTAAATATGAAACTTTTTTGATGTTCAACATTCTTTATCCTTTCAACCTTTTCAAATAACTGTCTCTACATATCATCAATGGTTTGTGTCTTCTCTAACATCTCCCTCTCCAATTTACTGATTCTCTACTCCAGTGTAACTGATTCTCTGTTAAGAAAACCTTCCATGCTTACTGTCTTCTCAAACCCTTGATCTCTTGGTGGAGTAGTCAACACATCCTCAGTAGCAGGCATAGTAGATGATGTCTCTAATGTAGAATCCTTGCTAATTGTGGCAGGAGTCTTAGAGATAGGTACTTCTTCTTCAGTTGATACAGTGGTCACTGGGGTCTGACGCTTTCTCAAAATACCTCGTCCTCTACCCCTACCACGTGGACTTTCACCAGCTCTTCTTTTCATTCTCTTCTTTCTACCCCGAGTAGTTGGTACATCTTTAGGCACAAAATCTGCATCATGTTCCTCAGCAGTGCGTTTGGCAGGTGTTTCTTGCACTTTGGGACGTTTCTGAAGGACATATGGCACATTTCCAATTTGATTACTATTAGTTTCGCTTCCAATACTAAACCATGAATCTATCTCAGCATCTATTGAAGTTCCAGCTGGTTGTGAACTTTCAGGAGCATCTTCAGGAATAGTAGTTGAAGGGACAGCTTGTGTGACCACTTCATTAGTCGGTTGAGCTTCTTCCTGATAACCTTCAACAAATCTTCCAAGTTTAGAAAAGTAAGAACCATCCTATGCATTCCCCCTTGCTTCTATTAAGTAAGTGAATATATATTTCTTCATCATCATTACGACATAGGTGCATGAGTCAGATACTGCTAGCTCAGGGTGAGCAGCATTCACTATTCTTCTGCATCTCCGCAAAAATTGCCTTGGATATGTTGTATGGTAAATCATCGACTAAGGATATTAGCAGGGATCCGAATACAGCACTTAGACTATCCATTCCAGCTTTAAGATTGCTTAGCCAATGTATAACAACATAAAAAAGTACTTCCAGAATGGTGGAAGGTATTTCTTTTTAAGAGATGGATATCTGTGATCATATCCCACCCTCTTCAGGCAATTTCTAACCATGTCATCATCAATCTTCAAGAGCACATTTGGTTGATCTTCTAATAACAGAACACTGTCTATTACTTCGGCAGTAATAACAACTCGCTTGCATTTAGCAGTTGCCGATATAAATGGTTCTCATTGTTCATCCCTTTCATTTACAGCCGACTACCAAAACTGATCAATCACGTCTGTATAAATAGTCGGATTTGCAGAAATAGATTGATAAATCCATGAGATCTTCAATCTATCAATTAGTGATCTAAATAAGGCTTTGTCGTCTGGAACTTCTCCAAGATAAGCCACAGCATTATGGTTCTTATTAAAGACCATAGATCTTGCCATCTGAAAAGAATTAAACAAACTTGTATAAGCACACAAGAAAATATGCACACTTAGAAAAATATTGAAAAAATTAAACTTTTCATAAAAAACATCAACTATTCACACGAAAACATTGTGTTTTCAGATTCATTCAGATTCAACTTTTTACGCGACAAGAAGGGTATTCGCATGAAACTAAATTTGACCGAAAGTCAACTTCTCGCACGACAAGTCTAGTTTTCACGCGAGTAGTTCTATGCGAATTTGATAGTTCTCATGTCTGTTCATCTGGCAGAAACAATTCGCATGCGATAAGTCTGTGATTTTTCAGATTTTCAATCAGCCATTTTCAGAGTGTTTTAACCAATAAAACATGTTCATTAGGTGTCGATTAAGTCATTATTAAGGTTTAAGATGTTTAATATTGTTCAATTTAATGTGTATTAGTCCTTTAAAGTTTGGTCATGAATAAAACACACTTAAATCTAATCTATTATCATCAAAATACCTTATTAATCACTTTAGTATCCAAATGCGACCACAATGAACACTACTATTAAAGCAAATGTGGTTCTAGCACTTACAATTTTTAGATAATTTTTTAGGAAGTTTTCATGTGTATAGTGTACTTTTCGCTCAACTGTTCATTTTATAGCCTTTTGACTTCTCGCGCGAGAAGTCAGAGTTCTCGCACACAAGACTTTTCGCATCTGTGTATGTTTCGCATCTTGAACTTTTCGTATCTTTGAAGTTTTCGCATGCGAGAAGTTCAATTTTCTTTGAACTTTAAAAACTTTCATATTTTCAAATTTATTTATCTTATTAAACCATTTGATTTGTTATGAGAAAGATTATTTTTAACTAGGTGTTTACAATTATCCAAGAACCCTTAATTTTTGCAAAATTTTGTGAAATATTGTAAAATCAAATAAAGTGTAAAAGCAAATTTAAGTTAGGTCTAGAACTTTTGTATAGGTTTAGATGATTTGTAATCTCTTGTAATGAACATCTGTAATTCTTACTCATTATGTAATGCAAGATATATATGTTAACCCAAATATTATTTGTGTTGATTTTATGTAATTGCAGGAAACATCATACTTGGTCACTTTGGAAAATTGACCAAGTGCAAGAACTATCTGCAGATGAACAAGTTTGTTCTTCCATAGATGTTCTACGGAGCATAAATGAACAAGTCAATGTGCATCAGTGGATCTCCTGCGGAAGCACAAGCACATTTACTCAAGAACAAGATCAGAGATCAAGTTGATGCTGCTGTGGAAGAAGGAAGTTTGCTCCTGAGGATGATGTTCAAGAACAAAGAACCAACTCCTATGGAAGTTCAACTCCTATAGAAGTTCAACTCCTACGGAAGAACAAAATACATGTATGATCTTATATCATCAAGTAGTCAACACAAAGTCAACAAGTCAATCTGTCAGAAGCGAATATTCCACGTCAGATCAAGAATATCTTTGTAATTTTTAAAATGAATCCCTCTGCCTATAAATATAAGGCATGGGTGCACGCATTTAGAGAGAGATTAAGAGATATCGATACACAAATAGAGATTCACATATTCGTAGAAACGATATCAACCAATCAATCGATCAAGATACCAACAAAGCAATCACAAGAACACCAAGAACATCATAGGAGATTATCATATCATCCAAGCATCAATATCATTGTAATCGATTCATTGTCAATGAAACTCAATTGAAAAATCTTTTGGTTGCATTATTTTATTCTGTTTCCAATTTGTTTCATCTGTTCTTTGTGGATTTCAATTTCATAAACAATTAATTAAACACAAGTATTGATAATCCCGCGATCTTTATTTGCTAAATCAAACTGATAATTATTGTTTCGATCCTTGGATTCACATGTATCAGGGCCTCGTGCTCATTGATCTAGATCCATTGTTTCATTAAATCATCAAAACCTTGTTATATCGATCATTAATCACTGTTCCATCGCTCGATTAATTTCGATTTCCATCATAATCGCTTTCGATTCGTGGATTTGTGTTATTGTGCGATATCCCAAGGTTGTTCAAACAATTTGAACAAAACCAATCATCATCTAACATCTTAATTTCAAATTAACTGAGAATATATTAAGCGAATTGACTAATTTTGACCTCAACTTATTATTTAATTAAGAGTGTGGTATTAATTAGTCCATTCACAACTATAGACATTAATTCAAAGGGTTTTTTGTCTTAGTTGATTTGAATATCAATATTATCAGTGATTTGTCATTGCTGTGTTAGTGTTTTTGCATTGTCTATTCATATTTATAGGATATTAGATCAATTGATAATTTTGATAATTAACAAAGTTAATTAAAATGAGCAATTTAGCGGTTAGAGCTTATCAACCTCCAAAGTTGGAGAACAAATCTGATTTTAAAACATGGAAAATTAGATTCAGGAACCATGTAAACTATACAAATTTTGACTTATGGGTGTCCATTACTGAAGGTCCTTACATTCCACCTGCTTTAGGACCTGATTATAATGACAACAATCAGCCCATAAGTTTGAAAAATCTATCTCCTGATGATGCCAAGAAAGTCAAAATCGACATTAAGGCCTATAGTACGCTTATTATGGCTTTACCTGAAGACCTCTTGATCAGGTATGAAGCATACAAAACAGCAAACTCATTATGGAAAATTCTTCACACTTTGTGTGAAGGAAGTGATGAGATCAGAAGCATCAGGAAGGATACTCTTCGTTCACAGTATGAGACTTTTCATCATATTGTGGGTGAATTTGTTCCTCAATAACTCCACGGATTTATGAAACTTGTTACTGAGATGAACATTCTTGAGTTGAAGTACAGTAATGAGGCACTTAACAAAAAGATGCTTCATACATTGCTAGAGAGTTGGATTCAAACTGTGACTATGTTCAAGAATACTCTTGATCTAACGGCAATTGGGTTAGACACTTTGGTTGCTAAGGTGGAAGCTTTGGAGTTAGATGAGAAAACCAAAAACAAGAGTGCAAAAGCACCAATAGCACCATATCAATTCAAAGAAACAAAGGGTGCTGGAGTGTATTCATCTCTAATGATGATGATGAAAGCTCTTGTGTTGAGAGTAATAATGAAGAGGAAACTGGTTTCTATACTGTAAAGTCCTCTAAATTAAACTCTCAAAACACTTCAAACAGGAAAGGAAAAGGGAAATCTGATGATTCGAAAAGTCCAGCATCAAAGGGATCATCAACCAAGAAAACCAATACCCAATCTGAACCAATTACTATGGCTCTAGAATCAGAAGAACAGAAGACAACCTTTGTAGCCTTCAGTTCAAGCTTTCAAGCTTACTTGGGTAGTACCTTGACTCCTGCCCACATCTGTCAACGAGACCTTGAAGAAGTTCATCCTGATGAAGTAGAGGGAATGGATCTGTAATGGAAAATGGCCATGATTGCTTATAGAGCCAAGATGTATATGAGAAGGAACAAGGGACTATCTGTTGTAGGAAGAATAACTAAAATTGGCGTTGACAAATCAAAAGTGAGGAGTTACAAATGCAATTTGTATGGTCGCTTTCAAGGGACTGCAATAGCAATCAGCAATCAACAACAGACACAAGACAAGCAAATCAGAGAAGCTTCAAGCAACCTTAACTAACAATCTCATCCCTACCAGCCATAGCTCTTCAGCAGGTACTAGTAACACTAAAAAACTGGTTTGATTATTTTGTAGGATGGTACTTGTGATTGGAGCATGTATGAGAAGGAAGTGCAGGAAGAAAATCAAGCACCGATGGTAAACATGGAGAACAAAATTCCACCCATGGCCACAGAGGTAAGGGAAAGACTATGTTCACCTGTTTGTGTTGAAGAGGTTGAAAGATACAAAGTCCATGCTCAACAATTGGCTGATAAACTCAAAGAAATAATGATTTTAAATGAATCTTATTTGAGAGAACATAAATTATATCAGGTCAAAATCACCTCCCTACAAAAGGATTTGGATAAACTTGTATCTGAAAAGTATAATTTAAAAGCACAAGTTGAGCATCTGACAACCTCTTTAACGAAATCAATGTATAATCATGCATCTACTAAAGTGAAACTTCAGAAGTTTCAATTATCATCTCAGCAATATGAAAAACTCTTGAACTCTTATATTGAATCAAAAACAGGTATGGGTTGGGTTTTAATGCTGTTGCACCTCCTATAAATGATAACTACACCACTTTACCTGAGTCAATGACAAACAGTCTGTCAAACCGTTTTGTATCAAGTACCAAAATTGAAGCAAAAATTAAAACTAATAATTTAGTAAATGGTGATGATACTGAGATGAGTGAGACTAAGATTGGGTCATCTGAATCAGAATGTTTAAAACAAACTGATTCAGAATTTGACTTTGATGAGTGTGATGACTTGAATGAATTTGATAAGCCTAATGCTGGTTTGGGTAAGGGAAAGAATATGGTAATTGAACCTTTAATCCCCAAAGTTCTTGATGAGATCAAGCTGCCTTATCCCCCAAAACAAAGAAATTTGTTGAAGACAATCTATACCAGAATTGGTCAGCTGAATGAAGGGATTCAGCAGCTCAACAAAAGGCAAAAACATCAGTCATCAAAAAGAACTACGAAAGAAAAGAAAATCACTTCTGTAGAACACCTGCGGAAGAAAAAGGTTGATTTAGAACCATCTGTAGAAAAGCGAAGGAAGAAAACTATTCCAAAACATTCAACTTCCGTAGAAAAACTACAGAAGCAACAATCATCTACTTCCGTAAAAGATCTACGGAAGAAGAAATCATCTGTGGAATCACCCAGTGACAACGTCAAGAAACAACAGAGAATGGTGAATCCTTAGAAACAAGAACCATTTGAAATCATGTCAGGAAAAGGTAAAGACTCATCAACTGCAAAGTTTGAAAAAAAAATTGAGGCAGCAGAAGGCGGCAATTATGAAGAAGTAGAAAAAGACAGTAGTTGAGTCTGACAGTGAAGCTGAAGAAAATTACTGCAAGTGGTGTGATATGCATAACCACAATACAGAACATTGTTATTTCAGCAGCTATTGCTCCATATGCAATATGAACAATCATATGACTTTTGACTGTTACTTCAACAAACATTGTGCCATCTACAACAAAAACAATCATTCTACTCAAGAATGCTTCTTCAACAAAAAGAACAAATCAAAGGTTCCAAAGAAGCAAAAAGCTAAGAATGCTAAATAAGATTCACAATCTTTTGAGAATAATGAATCAAAGGTCTCAAAGCAAAAGCAGCAGCAACTAATGCAGAAGATCTCAAAGATAAAGAAACCAACATCTGCTGATGATAAATCAAAGAAGAAGGAGAAGCAACAATCTCAAAGCAAGACTCCTCACAAGAAGGTAGTGTTGCAGGAAGATGAAGCCATCTTTGATCACTTTGAAATGGGTAATCAGTACCCCTATCAAAGATAAAAGATGCAGAAACCTTTTCAAGTCAAGCATCAGGATCAAGTTTAAAGAAAATGACACTAAAAGAAGAGGTGACAGAGGAAGTGATCTAGAATCAAGATCAAAGTGCTTCAAGTTCATCTTCAATAGAATCATCCTCACCCCAAACAGAACATAATGAATCAATTGAGAGTAAAAACAATCTTAAGACATCTAGGCTCATTCATGATAGAGAAAATCCTAGATAACAATGCAAGCCCAAGACCATCATGGCTTGAACTCCACTTTCTAATTGATTTCATTATTTGTGTAGGAACACCCATGGAGGACTGAAAACAAGTGGTATGTTGACAGTGGTTGTTCCAGGCATATGACAGGAAACTGTTCTCTCTTCCATGATTTCAAACATAAAAATGCTTTATGTGTGGCATTTGGTGGAGATAAGAAGGGAGGTAAAATTATTGGTGAAGGAATGGTAACAAATGGTGTACTCAAATTTGAGAAAGTAAACTTCTGTGAAAATTTGTAATTCAACTTGTTGAGTGTATCTCAAATTTGTGATCAAAATGATACCACTTTATTTGATAACACCTATTGTTACATTCTTAAGTCAGGTTTTCAAATTCCAGCAGACTGGATCCTTTTTAAAGCACCAAGAAAAGGCAACATGTATGTTTTGGACATGAACAACACCTCTCTAACAAGCATTGAAACTTGCCTGATTTTTAAGTCATCAGAAGATAAAGCTCAACTGTGACATAGAAGAATGGTTATTCAAACATGAAGAACATGAACAAGTTCGTCAAAAATGACTTAGTCATTGGCCTTCCCAAGAAAGAATTTTGTTGTTCTAATCATCGTTCATCATGTTATAAAGGAAAACAACATAGGGTGTCACATAAGTCCAAAACAATCAACACAAACACAACACAACTTAAACTGCTGCACATGGATCTTTTTGGTCCAACCAATGTGTTGAGCATTGGTAAAAGGCAATATTGTTTGGTGATTGTTGATGATTTCACTAGATTCACATGGGTCTTTTTCTTAAAACATAAAAGTGAAACATCAGAAACAGTAATGGAGTTTATCACTAAGATTGAAAATCAACTTGATTTAAAGATCAAAATCTTAAGAAGTGATAATAGATCTGAATTTGTTAATCATGTTTTAGATTCCTTTTGTAGGAACAAAGGCATAGCCAGACAATTCAGTACACCAAGAACTCCACAACAAAATGGAGTTATTGAAAGAAGAAATAGGACTCTAATTGAAACAGCAAGAACAATACTAGCTGATTCACAGTTGCCTATCACATTTTAGGCTGAAGCAGTGAACACAGCATGCAATGTTCAGAACAGAACTTTAATTGTCAAAGAACATAATAAAACACCTTATGAACGTTTGTTTAAAAGAAAACCTTTTATAGGTTATCTTAGAGCTTTTGGGTGTCATGTGTCGATTTTAAACACCAAAGATCAATTAGGAAAGTTTGATCAAAAAGCTTATGATGGATTCTTTGTTGGTTACTTATCAACATCTGAATCATATTGAGTCTACTTTCCACATCACAACATTATGGAGGAAACACCTAATGTATCATTTGATGAATCCTTATTTCCAAAATCAGTAAAAGGATCATCTTGGTTGTTTGATATAGATGCATTAACAAATTCATTTAACTCTGGTTATTTGAATGTTGCAGGTCCTACTGATACATGTTATCCTTATGTACCTCCACGTTCGATTGAAGTGCCACTGACTGCTAATCCTCCAAGATTATTTCATTCACACACTTCAAGTGTTGCTGATCCAGGACCTTCATCTCAAACAAGCAATGACAATTTTGGTGGAAATGGAAATTCAACTTCAGAAGTTAACAATACATCCACACAAGTTCCTTCTACATCCATAGATGTTTCAACTTCCGGAGATGATTCTTTTCCTTCATCTGAAGTTCCCAATCCATCAGAAAACATTCCAACAACATTCACATCTGTAGATCGACAAACTACAACATCCGTAGTTGTTCTTGTAACTGCTGTGGAAGTTATACCTACATCTGCGGAAACACAAAATCATGAAGATGGATTTCATTCAGCATCAGAAGACCAAAATGCTAAGAATTTTGACCACTTTGTTGATTCCCCATCTCAGTTGGATCCATCTCCATCAACCAACATTACTAACTTGGAATCATCAATTCAAGTTGAATCAATTCCAACAACAAGAATTCATAAGTATTATCCAATAGAAAATATTATTGGTGATCTTAATGAAAGAACCACAAGAAGTCAAGGGGGACCTGCTAATATTTGTTTGTTCTCCGGTTTTCTTTCACAAGTGGTTCCACCCAACATAACTGCAGCATTGAAAGACAACAGCTGGATTAAAGCAATGCAAGAAGAACTTCAGCAATTCAGAAAGCAAAAAGTTTGAAATCTAGTTGATCTTCCTGAAGGCCAATATCCTATTGGTACAAGGTGGCTTTTCAAGAACAAACTAGATGACAGAGGTATCATTATGAGAAACAAAGCAAGGCTGATAGCACAAGGATATACTCAAGAAGAAGGGACAGACTATGATGAAGTCTTTGCTCCAGTTGCAAGGATTGAAGCTATTAGAGTCTTTCTAGCCTATGCTTCATATAAGAAGTTCACAGTTTACCAAATGGATGTAAAATGTGCCTTCTTATATGGTAAAATTAATGAAGAAGTCTATGTTGCCCAACCTCCAGGCTTTGAAGATCCTGATTACCCACACAGGGTATACAAGCTTGACAAAGCTTTGTATGGTCTTCATCAGGCACCAAGAAAGCAGTATGAAACATTGTTATCTTTCTTGCCCAATCATGGTTACAAAAGGGGAACAATTGATCAGACTCTCTTCCTCAAACATAAACATCAAGAGCTCTTGGTTGTCCAAATCTATGTGGATGATATCATATTTGGATCAATAAACAAGAGATTGTGTGATAACTTTGAATCTTTGATGAAATCTGAGTTTCAAATGAGTTCCATGGGAGAATTAACATTCTTCCTTGGTTTGCAAGTTCATCAGAAATCAGATGGCATTTTCATCAATCAGGAAAAGTTTGTGAATCAAATCTTGAAGAAGTACAATCTTGCTGATTCTTCTTAGTGCAAAACACCAGCATCAACAATAGATAAGATTGTACCTGATCCTAAAAGGAAGTCAGTTGATCAAAGATTATATAGATCCATGATAAGATCATTAATGTACTTAATTTCCAGCTAAACCTGATATATTGTTTGTTGTGTGTGTTTGTGCTAGGTACCAATTAGAGCTTAAGGAGTCACATATGAATACAGTGAAGAGGATTTTTAGATACCTCAAAGGGAAGCCAGCTCTTGGGCTTTGGTATCCCAAAGAAGGAGATTTCAACCTCTACTCATATTCTGATAGTGACTTTGGAGGCTGCAACAACAACAGAAAATCAACAATTGGTGGTTGTCAATTTATAGGACCAAGAGTAGTTTCTTGGCAGTGCAAAAAAGCAAAAAAATGTTTCAGTATCCACAGCTGAGGTTGAGTACATAGCTCCCTCAGCTGGTTGCTCTCAAGTTTTATGTCTGCAAAACCAACTACTTGATTAAGGTTACAATTTTCTTCAAACACCAATTCACATAGATAACTCAACTGCTATGTTCATCACTGGTAATCCCGTGCAACATAGTAAAACAAAACATATTGAAATCAGATACCATTTTCTAAGAGACTGCTCAGAAAAAGGTTTAATCATGTTGATCAAAGTGGATACAACAAATCAGCTTGCTGATTTATTCAATAAAGCCTTTGATTTAGTTAGATTTAATTTCTTGATTGAGTCTTTAGGCATGATCAACTTAGATTAGTCTTCATCACAAAGAAAAGCATGTTCTGTCTCTCAAACTCATTATATGAAAAAGTCAAAAACATCTATAAAACATATAAAAATCCAAAAATATCGTCTTATTAATATGTTTTTCTTGAAAAAGCATTTCATATTATGGGAAATGATACTACACTATACCTTTGCTTACTTTTCTGAATTTTATCATAGAATAAAGACTAATCAGATGTGATTTGATATGTGAGTAGGTTCAGCTAGAGTGGAAAAGATACAAGTTCATGCATAACATAATGCCAAGGTTACTAATTGTGGACAATTCCATTTTAAGGAACAAGCAAGTAAGTCTTATCCTGTTGTGATTAACTTACTCACCTAAGCACACTATGTTATGACACTTTATAACCTCTATCTTTGCGCATCATGAACCCTTTGTTTTGTGTAAACAAAGACCTGGGTTCACAGGCACCTCTGTTTTACGTAAGTAAAGACCTGGTGTCCTGAAGCTGATCATCAAAAAGTTCCAAAAAGGAACAGCTCTAAAAGAATCCAATGTAATCAATTGTATATTATCTCAATGAGCTTCAAATACCATATCAGCATTAATAAGATTTCAAAGAAGTCTTAAGATTGAGCTTATAACTTAAGGAACATAGTTTTAAGTGTGTAAAAGTGATAAATTGACTCATAAACGGAGAAAAAACTCTAATGTGAATTGAATGTGGAGTCCATATTTGTTTATCTTTAATCAGTACCAAAACATGATAAACAACATGACAAGTTGAAACTATACTCTTGCTTGAATTTATGTGAATCATAATACTTGCAATCAGCATTAGATCTATGTCTACTATCATCAAACAAAACTGTTTCAGGAAGTTGCTTAGTGTCATAGTATGATCCCATTTATGATGTAAATGCATGTAAATATATTTAAGTTTCTGCCTATAAAAAAATACAAAAAGATTTGGTTTTTGTTACTTTATTTGCTAATAAGATTGACAGATAATTGCTTTTTATGCTATTCTCTTTATAAATTTCTGATAAATGCATAATTTCATGATTAATCACAAATTTAGGAGGAGTAGTCATCAGCATGAAAACTGAGTTTAACATTTTTACATGAAGAAAATTGGAACTTGAGCACTAACTTGGCTACAAGATATCTGAAGTTTTTTAACTAAATCAATTTTGCACATCTGCCATGAAGCAGAGTCAACAAGGTCCAACAGCAAACAACAAATGATCTAACAACATGATGTTAAGATCATATAGCAAAAAGAACAAAATTGAATTTCCTTAGATTGGTACCCTACGGATAAAACAGCAAAACCATAACAATTTTTGCCTTCCGTAGATGTTCTGAGGAAGAATTATGTTAGGTCTAGATCCTTTGTATAGGTTTAGATGATAAATCAACTCTTGTAATAACTCATTGTAATTCTCTTTTGATAACATAATGTTATGTTAACCCATATTATTATGTGTGTTGGTTTGTGTCATTGTAGGAACATCAGACTTGGTCAATTTGGAAAATTGACCAAGTGTTAGAACAATCTGCGGATGAATAAGTGTTCTTCCGTAGATGTTCTCCGAAGCATAACTAAAGTCTGTGCTTTTGTAGATCTCCTACGAAAGAACAACAAATGCTAAACAAATCCAAGATCAAGTGGAGCTACTGAATGAGAGCTTGCGGCTAAAGAACAAGTACAAGAACTCATGCGGAAGCACAACCACTGAAGAACAAATGCTGAAGATTAAAGAATCACTGCGGAAGACCAATTGTTATGGAAGAAGAACTTCCTATGGAAGACTAACAAACACTTGTATGATTTCAAATCATCAAGTATGCAACAAGAGGTCAACAAGTCAACGTGTCAGAACAACATCATCAAATCAATGATGGCGGAAGATAGTTAAGTCAAGCAAATATTCCACGTCACATCAACAACATTCTTTTCGTAAATTACAATTTCCGACGTAAATTGTGAACTCCTATGCCAATAACAAGGCAAGGATGCACACATATAGAAACAGAATAGCGAGATATTAGCAAGAAAATAGGAATAGAATAGAGAGAGATTGAGAGATATCGATACTCAAATAGGTGTATATATTGATAGAAACGATATCAATCAAGAAAAGAATAGAACAACAGAGAAAAAAAACAGAGAACAACAACAATATAGCAGTCATAAAAACATCAAGAGCAATAGAGCATCAACATCAATTGTAATCGGTTTGTTGTGAATGAAAAGCAATTAAAATACATCTTTGTGTTACATTATTACATTGTGTTTTCAAGTTGTTATATTTTGTTAATCGATTTCAATTTTATAAACAAACCATTAAACAGCAAGTATTGATAGTTCCGCTATCATTACTTGTTAAAATCAAATTGATAATTCCTGCGTCGATCCTTTAATTCACAAATTAATTTAAGGATAAAATAGCAAAAGCAACTTTTGCCTTCCGGAGATGTTCTGTTGAAGACAACATGTTGCGGATAAAAAGAAAAGTTTTGCTTTCCATAGATGTTTAGCGGAAGACTTAACTTGTGGATAACCATGGAAGGGTAATGAGGGTTAAGGGTCCCACATTATTAAATAAGAGGATTTAAATTTTCTAAGCGAGTATAAATGATATCCTGACCGTTGTCATTTGTATTCACTTTTTCCGAAACCCTTTTTCAGACCTAGAAAAACGCTAATATCATAAACCCCTCTATCCACAAACATTCAAATTTTTCATTCCACACAACAATCCACACCTAAATCACCACTCAAACAACATCATAAATATGGCCAACAGATTTGCAAAAGATCATAACATTTGTGCCTTTCCGAATCCAGACGATCCAACAACAGAGGGATGCAGGGAAATTATTAACTATCTGAGAAGATCAAGGATTTTCTATGCATTATCTGCAAACCTAGTCATCTATCAATCGCATATGATAGATTTTTGGCAGACAGCCAGGATTGAAGAGGTGAATGATGAGAGGGTGATTTTTGCAACAATAAGAAATGAAGAGTTGAGGGTGGATGAACAAACTATCATGAGAGTGCTAGAGTTTGGAGAAGAAGAAGAGGGTCACCCAGATGTGTTCGACTATGAGTACATCCATAGAATTTTTTATTTAATGGGTTATGATGGAGATTACCGAAATGGTGAAATCAAAAAGGGGAGGTTGTGCAAGCCCTAGATATTCTTGTGTCACACATATTTAAAGTGTATGTCCAACAGAAAGTCTGGTTTGGATAGGTTTTCAAGGCATATTTCTTCTGGGATCATTGGTGTGTTTGAAGGGAGAACATATAACTATGCTAAATACATCCTTGGATGCTTATGTGACCATATAAGGGTGCAAAAAGAAGACAAGATGTACATGTTTCCTAGGTTTATTCAGCTGATCATAAATGAGTCAATGCCTAACATTGAAAGAGAAGGTGGAGTCTTTGTTCAATCTCACCTTGGAAGATCTGTGCTTAACAAGTTAAGTGGGCAAAACCAAGGTGAAGAAATGGAGATGTTCGCATATGTGATTGATGAGAATGCTGATATTCCTCAAGAACTCCTACACCTTGAACAACAACAACAACAAACACCTCCAACTGAATCCCCTGAACCACCACAACAACAACCCTTATCTCTTTCCTATTCCCAAACATCTCAGAATACTGCTAAAACAGAAGTATTCACACTTCATGACATTCAACAATCACCATCACACCTATCACCACAATAACAACCACAGTCTCTACCACCAACACCTGTAATAGAATTACCAGAAACACCACCAGCTCAACTGAACTCACTATCCAGTGAGCATACCTAACCTTTCTTAGTTTCCTAATCTCAATCATCATTAAACACTGCTGCCACAGAACCTATCTCACCCATTCTCAATCAAACACCTTCTCATCCAACAACACAACCAACTTTCTCACCCCCATCTACTGAACCAACCTCACCTGCTAAAAGCCCAACTCTCACTAAAAAAGTGAATATTAATGATGATGAGTTTGATGAAGTTATGGATGGTGCCACAGAAGAAATATGTCTAGAAGTTGAGGGGGAGAATGAACAAGAGGTTGAATAACTAGATGAGAGTGATAGTCATTTTGCTGACATCACTACTTATGATGAAAATGATTTAAGAGAGGAGGAGATAAATGTGAGCAAAAGTTTTCTTATTGCTAAATACAACAATCTCATCATCAAAAGCAATCAAAAACTGGAGAAATTGAGAAAACTCAAAAGGGAGATGAAAGAGATAAATGAAACTATGGCATCTCTAGAAGTAGAAATCAAGAAGCTAAGAGAAGAGATTGAAACTAACAATGCAGTAATTGATACTATGGATCAGCTTATGACTGAGTCTTGTGAGACTACTGAGAAAGAAAAACAAGAGAAAGAGAAAGTCTTGACTGAGCTCAACAATGCAATGAAAACTATCTCTGAGTAGTTAGATCTGCTAAAAGCTAAAGATGAAGAGATAGAAGTCTTAAAGAAGAAGGTGACTGAAAAGGATGTAAGTGTTCATAAAGAACAAATCAAAGAAACTGTTGACATTCCCCTGTTGAAAGCAAAAGAACCAATAATCAAATACAAGAGGAAAAGAAAGTATTTGGGAAGAACTGAAGATGACGCTATGGTAATTAAAAATACCCCAAAGATATCAAAAGACATGTCTCCTGAGCAAACTCAATCAGTTGATCTTTCAACTCTCAAATCCATTGAAGACATTGAAGAAGAAAGTGATGCTGAGTGGGTAGATTTAACAAAAGATGAGACTGATAAGTCTGATGAAGAAGCAAGGGAAGGTGACTTGTTATCTACTGATGACATCTTTAAGGAAAGAGTACAATCATCTATGTTCATGGATTTAATCAATAATGGCTTTCCATATGACATGGTAGAAAAGTTGAACATGGATGAGATGATACAATTACTAAAGGAATTTGATGCTGCTAGATTAATGCTTCCAGTATGCAACTATGAAACCTTCACAAAGTACAAAGCAATTGAGAAGATAAAGAATGATTTGGGTCATTGTGAAACCAAACAGCTTACCAAGTACAATATGATTTGTTGGCTGCAAAGTCATACTTATAGGTCAGATGAACTGAATGGAAGAATAGTGGGTGAGCTAAGAGCAATGATTGACTATGTGATGAAGGTTGAACTAGAAACTGGAGTAAGATTCAGAACCAGAGCACCCAATCCAGCTTACAAACAATCAAAACAATCTCTTGCTGAGCCAATAGTAGTGGAAAGCAAAGATATGCATAGAAGCAAAGAGAAACTGATCAGGGAGCCGAGGGACAACAAAATCTGGCCCTTGGGAACAGCCGTGTGGGAAATAACTGAACAGAAAACAACTCTGATTCAAATATTTAATCAGATGACTACACCAAGATCAGCAGTAGACAACAAGATTATAGCTTGGAAGTTTGATCAAGACTGGGATTGTGCAACAATTAAAAGGGCATCTCGGATGGTTCAATACTTTCCATGGATGGAGACCCTTCTTACACTCCCAGATGCAGACCTTTCTACTTTACAAAACATCCCAATCACCAACTACCCAATCAGTCCAAGGGGAAGAGATTTTTTTGTTTTGATTGCAAAACTAAGAAACAAGTTTAAGGGAGATGTGCTAAAAGAAGCCAAAAGAGAGGATACAGATCACAAAAGAAGAAAACAAAGTCAGAAAAAATCTTATTCCAGTTCTTCAAAACTTGTTGATGATGAATTTCTTAGAAGAATTGGATATGTAGACAAGGATGATGCATCAATCAAAACAGTTGAAGGAAATCAGTTCTCATAACCCATCACTGAATGGGGATATGTAGAAAGAACAAAAGAACTGGTGCTGTAAAGGAATAACCCTTACAAGAAGAACAAGTATCCATACCAAGACCAAAAGGATGCTGTTGGATATTTCAACATAAAGATTTTGGCTAGAGTTCAAGAATTGAAAGATCTGAACAGATAATTACAAGAATCTAAACCTAAGGGGGAGTATTGTTAGGTCTAGATCTTTTGTATTGGTTTAGATGATTTGTAATCTCTTGTAATGAACATCTGTAACTCTTTATCATTATGTAATGCAAGATATATATGTTAACCCAAATATTATTTATGTTGATTTTATGTAGTTGCAGGAAACATCAACTCCTACAGAATTTCAACTCCTACAGAAGAACAAAATACTTATATGATCTCATATCATCAAGTACTCAACAAAAAGTCAACAAGTCAATCTGTCAGAAGCGAATATTCCATGTCACATCAAGAATATCTTTGTAATTTTTAAAGTGAATCACTCTGCCTATAAATATAAGGCATGGGTGCACGCATTTAGAGAGAGATTGAGAGATATCGATACACAGATAGAGATTCACATATTCGTAGAAACGATAACGATCAATCAATCGATCAAGATAGCAACATAGCAATCACAAGAACACCAAGAACATCATAGGAGATTATCATATCATCCAACCATCAATATCATTGTGATCGAGTCATTATCAATGAAACTCAATTGAAACAATCTTTTTGTTGCATTATTTTATTCTGTTTTTAATTTGTTTCATCTGTTCTTTATCGATTTCAATTTCATAAACAATTAATTAAAAAACAAGTATTAATAATTCCATGATCTTTATTTGCTAAATCAAACTGATAATTTCTGTTTCGATCCTTGGATTCACAAAAACAAACTGATATTTTTCTTCATATTTATAACTTAAATGTTTTTTGGTAAATTTTCAAGTATTGGATCATATTTCTTATGAAATCGATCATTAACATCATCCAGCTTTATTTAAATATGACTGGTAACTTTGATTGTCAATATGTTGTGTCCATTTTAAACATATACTTCAATATTTACATAGACACACGTTCTGTGATTTTATCATGTTTAGATTAATTTGAATGAAAAATGTGAATCCCACAATCAATAATCCTGTAGAACCCTTATCCAGCTTCAAGACACTTTTGAGAATTCAAGTAACCCCAACTTGACTTAAACCTTTTACCTCTTATCAGCCTTTTTAGTATTATTTTTCTCTATTATAATATCTATTAAGAGCTTAACTAGCTTGAGAAACGTTTCTGAACACAGAATATTAACAAGTTTTAGGACTTATTCACCGCCAGTCGGACTTATGTTTTGCCCTCGCAAGACGTTTAGGACTTATATGTCAAGTCGGACTTACATGCCCCATATTTTGATTTTGCCTCCTGTGTCAGAACATATTCTCAAAAAGAAAATATATATCATATAGTATGTATGTCTATAACATATCTTTTATTATTGTGCTCATTGGCATCTTTTATTCCTATATGGCCTTTTTTGGCATCTTTTTGCTTTTTTTGATAATATTCATTTTCTATTTTTCTTTGCTTTTCATATCTTTTTCTTCTTTTGTATTTATATATAAATATTTCATATTTCTTTTGAAAAACACTGAATCAGATAGTAACTGGCTTGAGTATGACTAGACTGTAACTCGTAGTAACAAAATTTTGTGTGATAGCACTACAGTGTTAAATATTGTGAAGAATCCAATCCAACATTCAAAGACGAAACACATCGACATCCTCATGCACTTTATCCGCGACTGCTTTGATCAAAAACTTATCCATTTGGAATTAGTTCCATCAGAGAACAACATTGCTGACTTATTTACTAAGGCGTTTGATCATTCCAGATTTGACTTTTTAGTCCAATCTCTAGAATGATTAACTTTGGTTAATAATTTTCCATAAACCCTTTAAAATAATATTTTCAAAAAAATATTTTCATTTATTTTGGTTAAAATTGTTATTTTCTTGCAGATAATCACAATTCTAGGGGAGAAAATTTAAAGATGTCTTGAAAAAGATTTTTGTTCTTAGGGGGAGTAAAAGAAAATTTTCAAAAATATTATGTTTTACATATTAATAAAATTAAAAATTTTCAAGAATATATAGGAAATGATAGTGCTTTTCTTAATTTTGATTCATTACATCTTAAGGCATTAAAGAAACTGACTTGGATTTTGTTTGATATGTTTATAGGCTTGACTTCCAAGACTGAAAAGTACTATGATCTATGATACACTTAAAGTAAACTCAAATTGATTGAAACGGGTTACTCATCAAGGTTTTGGATACCTAAGAAAAACGACATTTCTCTAAGAGAACTCATCTCAAATTTCTTCTTCATCACAACTTCAAATTCTTTGCACAGTTCATCATTGGTAGATCTAAAAATAATATCATCGATGTATACTTGAACAAGAATAAGATCATCACCAGTCTTCCATAAGAATAAAGTTTGATCAATCACACCCCTTGTATAACCATTCGCAAACAAATGTTCAGTAAGAGTGGCATACCAAGCTCGTGGTGCTTGATGTAAGCCATACAGTGCTTTGTCTAACTTATACATATATTCTGGATGATTTGGATCTTTAAAACCAGGTGGTTGACAAACATAAGTTTCTTATTTCATTTCACCATATAAGAAAGCAGTTTTGACATCCATCTGATACACCTTGAAGTTCGTGTATGAAGCATAAGCCAGAAAAATGCGTATAGCTTATAGTCTTGCAACAGGAGCGTATACTTCTTCATAATCAAGACCTTCAATTTGATAGAATCCTTGAACAACAAGTCTGGCCTTGTTGCGAAAAATTACATCCTTTTCATCCGTTTTGTTTTTAAAAATCCATTTTGTAACAATCGGCAACTTACCCTTTGGTAGTTCACACAGATGCCATACATTTAGCTTCTTGAATTGCATTAGTTCATCTTGCATAGCCTCAACCCAACTGTTTTCTTTTAATGCCATCTCAACATTCTTTGGCACAATTTGAGATATAAAACATGAATACAAACATGTATTTATTGTGCCCGATTGGCTTCGAGTTCGGACACCTTGTGATAATGGACCATGATTGCTTCAGTTGGATGGTCTTTATGAATTATCAGCTGAGGAATGGTGTCATTAGAAATAACTTCATTTAAATTAGACATATGACCAATTGTTTCTTCAGCATTGTTCCCTTCTTCAGGTTGATACACAATATCTTCTTCTGGAAGAATATCATTATCAACAGATAAATTTTCAAATGGAACTTGAATTAAATCAATTGGATCAATTTGAGTAGAAGAGGAACTTTGATCAGAAACCTATGGAGCTTGTTCAACAACAGGATCAGAATGAGATTGATCAAATTTAGAAATAGAGTGTGGAACAATTATGTCATTTGAAGAAGAAGTTATGTCTGAAGATTTTCTTGTTGCTGAAGATGAAGTAGATCCAACATCATTCATGAAGATATCTTGAATTGATGATGTCAAAGGTGGATTAGCTATAGAACAACAGATGATAGATTAAATGTTTCAAATAATGAAGCATATTCATATACCCATGAAGGTGCTGAACCTACATCAGTTTTGTTAGATTCATGCCAATCAATATCAAACGACTCTATTATTTGTTTTGATCTTTTATTATAAACCCAGTATGCGACTTTGTTGGCTGAATATCCAACAAAATAACATTCATCAGCTTTTTCATCAAATTTCAATTTAGAATCAGATGTGTTTAACAAAGTACAACAACATCTAAAAGTTTTGAAATATTTGACTTTGGGTTTATGTTTGAAAAAGATTTCATAAGGAGTCATGTTTTGTTGTTTGTTGATTAATACATGATTCTAAACATAACATGCGGTGTTAACAGCTTCAGCCAAAAAGAATGACGGTAATTTGTCTGCTGATAACATTGTTCTGGCAGCTTCAATTAAAGTTTTGTTACGACTTTCAGCAACTCCATTTTGTTGTAGAGTTCCTGCAGAACTAAATTGTCTTGCTATCCCCCTTGAATCACAAAATTCATTTAGTGTGTAAATGAAAATTTTGGTTTCATTATCACTTCGAATGCACTTGATGGTTTTGTCAGTCTGATTCTCCACTAGGGTCATGAATTTTATTAGCAAGTGAGGTGTCTTATCTTTGGTTGCTAAGAAGAAAACCCATGTAAATATGGAAAAATCATCGGTAATAACCAAACAATATGCACGATGTCCTAAACTCAAAACAGTAACTGGACCAAATAAATCCATGTGTAACAGTTATAGAACTGAGTCAACTTTGGTATGACCAACTGGTTTATGAGAAAGTTTGTGTTGGTTGCCTTTTGAACATGACATACAATGTTCTATAAGTTGAAATTCTTTCAAAGGTAAGCCTATAACATGACTTCCTCTAACCAACTTGTTCATATTTTTAATGTTTACATGGCCAAGACGATAATGCCATAACAAGATCGCTTTCCAAGGCTTTAGATAACAAATACGATGTAGTTACAAATGAATGTCAACCATTCATGTCAAGTAAATATGTGTCTTTGTCTCTCGGTGTGCTCAATAAAATCCATTCATCGGGAATTACAAAGCCAGGTTTCAAAATAAGACATTCTTTATCAGTGAAGTGTGTTGAATACTTTTTGTCACAAATTTGAAAGACACTTAGCAAATTATGTTTAAGTTCCTCTACAAAATTGACATCTTCAAAACTTAACACACCATTAGACACTGTATCTTTCTTTGTAATCTTACCACCTTTATCTCCTGAAAATATAACATATCCTCCATTGTAAGGTTGTAAGTTGTTTAATAGAGATATATTACCGGTCATGTGCCTTGAACAACCACTGTCAACATGCCAAACACTGCTTATACCTTGCCTTGGTTGTTCCTGCACATATTAATGAATTTATTCATGTTTAGGAACCCAAGCTATGGTTGACTTGAGTATATTATTTTTGTCCAAATATGATACAGACTATAATATCATATCTCTTTTATCATCGAAAGCACATTGTTCAACAATATCAGTCTTGGGTGTTTTTTCTTTAATCTTCCACTTTTGAATTGGTTTGATCAGATGTGTAACCATTTTCTTTAAAATGGTCTAAATTGAAGTAGAAGTGTTATCCTCAACATGTGCAGATTTCACATTTGACTTTTCTTTATTCAAATCATTACTATTATTAACAAAATAGTTTGACTTATTTGAATTCCTTTTGAATTTGGCATATAAAAAGAAATGTTTTCTATTATTTGAAATTAAATTATAAAATCTTTGTTTGCTTGACAATTGATGTTGATGATGATAATTTCTAGCCTTATGATTTGGCTTGCCACACACATAACAACATATTTTATGATACGTATTTGATGCTTGTGTATTTTGCACAAACTTTTTATAGTTATCATAGAATCTGGCCTTAGTATTTCTTTGGCCTTGTGATTCTTTTACAGTCTCTTTTCTTTCTTTCATTATGAATTGTTCGATATGATTCTAAAAGAATAAAGGTATCCATTTAGCTTTTTGATTCACATTTAAAGTCGATATGGCATGAATCGTAGCTTTAGCCTTTTGAGTCGTAGTTACTGGAATTGGACCGGTGTCTTTGATACCTGTTCTACAAACATCTTGTTTTCATAGAGTTAGCAATAATAGAATATTTATTTTTAAAGAAACTATCATTGGTTTCTTAAAAAATATGTTCTTCTTTATCAATGTTGCCTTTTGAAACAAATCTATTCTTGAAATCGGTTTTCAAGTCAGATACGGATGTTTAGACTCGTTTGCTTTCATTAGCCTTAAAATCTATTTTGATTTCAATTTCTTTTCTTTGTTAGACATATTTAAACAAACAATTGTAGCACTAAAAACATCTAAAATTTCATTAACAACTGATGATGAATTACATGAAGAATTGTCATTACAATTTTCATTTTCCTGAAAAACAAATTCATCATCACTTTCCTAATTTTCAACTAACCCGTCCTTCTTCACACTTTTTGCAAGAAAATTGTCATGATTAATTATAATGTCAATTTTTATGACAGGGTCAACAGTCAATGAAACATTGACCGAGGTATTAAGTCTGACTTTGGTTGAAAACCTAATCCAGAGTTCTCTTCATCAGGAGAGGTAATTAATAAAGGCAAACATGTATAATCATGATTAATAGGTGGTGCAATGTTAGAATGACCAACACCACTTTTTCCACCATTAATTTTCTATGTCATTTGAGACTTGATTATACCTTCAACCATGTTTGAGGATAACTCAAATTTTTCAACAATCAATTTGGCAGATAAGAGTTCACTGTTAAGTTTGTTGATTTCTAAAGATAGTTCATTGTTATGTATTGTCAAATCCTTAATGTTACAATCTTTATCATGAAGATTTAATTTTGATTGATAAATTGATTTGTTTAATCCATCTATCTTTTCTTTAAAAAATTTATCATCAGTTTTATATATCCGAGCTTGATATTGAAGTATTTCAATTTCTAAGATCAAGCGTTCGTTATGAACTCTATATCTTTGAACCTTTTCTAAACATATGTTTGAGCAAAGATTGGAATGTACCTCTACAGTTTCTTCCACCTTTTTCTTTCTTCAGGTAAAATATTTACCATGAGGCTTTCAAAACAACTTTTTATTCTGCTTTCGTTGTCGGAGTGGTCTTAACAACATTTTATCTTTCATTATAAGTAGGTGCTGGAGTAAACACAATAGTATTTTCATCTTCCTCAAACTTGACCGGAGTGAACTCAACAGTCTTTACTTTCTTTTCTTTATTCTTTTTTGATTGAGCTGGAGTAGTCTCTATAGCTGTTTCATTAAGCTTCTTTTCATCCTGCATCTTTTCAGCTTTCACTTCTTCGACCTTTTTCTCCTAAACTTCAATCTTCTTCTCTTTGTCAAACACACCACTTATCAGATTATCAGATACAAACTCAGCTAATGGATTGTCATCAACATGTTCTTCAACATTTTGAATTTTGCCAACAAAGCAGTGGAAAGCTTGATATCTAGAATCTCCATTTGATCTGACAAGTCGTATTCTCCGTCAGTTTGAGAAACTAGTGCTTTGTTGTTTGATGAACTAGCTTTGTTTCCTTTCATTTCTACTTCCACAGTCACCCTCTTCTTTCCATTATCTACTTGATTAGACCTTCCTTCAGTACATTCTCTTGCAAAGTGACCAGGTTTGTCACAGTTATAACATCACAAGCTTGATTTGTCAAACCCAATCTTGCTTGAATTATTAAGGTCAAACACGTTTCTCCCAGTTCTTCTTGCAAAGTTCTTAGCACGATACACCACCATAGCCATCTGATACTTAATATCATTCTTTTCTAAATCAACGAGATTGCCTTGTTGCAAGTCATCAACCAAGATGTTGGGTGCACTGAGTCTTCCTGTAGAGAAAGCTTCATAGCTATTCATAAATGAGGTGAATAGAGCCAAATGCTTTTCAGCTGTCTGAATGGGTTGCTTGTTAGCTTGAGAGTTTAAAACATATGCTTGTTGTGAAGATTGAGTGGATTGACTTTATGAGTAGATTGAGGGTTGTGGTTGAGCTTGACTATAAGATTCTGATGAGAAGTTTGGAATTAAGGAAAGGATGGATATTTGACATTTGGATGAGCAGGAGTTGTTGATTGTTGTTGTTGACACAACTGGGAGTAGCTGACATAATAATTTGGATTACTAGCCATCTTAGCATATAAAGCTGATGCTTCAGCTCCCATCGTGTTAATGTAATTACCACCTCTCAGTTTGTCATCCATATCATAAGATTTGATGGTGGAGATCAGATCACTAAGGGATAAGGTGAATAAATCCTTGGTTCTCTTAATGGTAGTGCAATTGTTGTTCCAACTGTAAGGTAGTGAGTTTAACAGCTTCTTGTTCACTGAGATGTTCCCTAATGTGATTCCTGCACTTTTCATCTTAGTTATCAGTTTCATGAACCTTGACATTTGAGCCTCAAAGGTTTCACCAAGTATATGATTAAACATGTTAAACTCTTAGTTTAGCATGTCTTTCCTTCTATCCCTCATATCCTTGTTCCCCATAATTTGTTCTTCCATTGCATCCCATAAATCTTTGGCCTTTCTGAAATCCTTAAACTTTTGAGCGATTTCAATGGTAAGTGCCATAGTGATAGCAGCATACGCCTTATCATCGAGCTCCATTTTCTTCATATCCTCCTCATCCCAGAGGTGTTCAGGCTTAGGCACCAAGTCTCCTTTCTCATTGGTATATATCGGAATATACGGGCCTTGTTTGATAGACCTCATCATCCTGGGTTCAGTGTATATGGCATGATTCTCAAAGCGATAGACCCAATCAGGACAGTCTTCTTCGTTAAGAAGTCAAGGAGGCTTGTGCTCGTGCCGATCTCATTGTCGAGATTAATAGTAGAAGTGATGTGCTTCAACTTTGCCATTGAGAAACCTTGATTCAAACTTTTCAAAAATCTTCAAAGTTGAAGTTCTCGTGTGAAAGATAAAGTTATCACGCGAATAGTATTAAGTAAAACTAATTCGCACAAATTCTCGCATAAACTTATCATGTGGAAACTTTTGTAACTGATTTTTGTGAAATGTTCAACTTTTCGCGCGAAAGGAATCTTTCTGTAACTGAATTTTGTGAAATACTTTTCGCGCGAACAGTAACTTCTCGCGTGAGAAACCTAAGTTTTCGCCTGTTCAATCTTAATCAACTTCGATGATTCCATCCTCCAATAAATCACCAATTTAATCAAAATTAACTGAATAATATTTCAATTAGTTATTTATGTTCAGTTATGATCCTAATTGTCTCTAATTGATTGAATTAAGCTCAATTAATCATAAAAACATGTCAAATCTTCATTCAACAGCATAACAGCTCTCAAAATCTTCAAAAATGATCAAATATAGCATAATTTCAGTAGATCTTCAAGTAGCTTCAAATCGGATCTGAAGAACACTTCAACAAACACTTATTAATCTTTGATTCAATCGATCTAGAGCATACCAAGCTCTGATACCAATTGTAAGGATCGGTTCATTACAAATTAGATCGATCTCGTGAAGAAAATGCGGAATGTTAACTTCACAGAAGTAGATTGAAAGTAAGATGAAGAACACAAATGTGAAGAACTTCTTGATTATATTGCTCTCTGACTTTGTAAAATATTATAATACAAATGAATTTAGGAAATATGCAAAAGCTATTTAAATTACATTACAAATGATCTATTTATACTAAACTCTAAATTTCTCGCACGACTAACAGGTTCTCACGTGACTTCCATGTTGTCGCGTGAGAAGCAGGTTATCAGGCGGCAACTTATAACTTTTCTCGCTACTTGATCTTCTTCATCTTGATTTGATTTCCTGAGCCTTTAGGTTCAACCCCTACAAATCTGAGAACACAGGGGTGGGTCGAGTGGATCGGATGGCAGTGGAAAACGTCTCAAAAGAGGGCTCGAGGCCATATAGAAACTAGTGAACTTGATCAGCATCATCCAAGAGATGTCCGATCGCAACAAGTTGGTCGCAAAGAGTCTTGAACGAGCGACCAAAGTCAGCGACAGTCTTAGAGCCTTTTTGAAGGAGTGGAGTTGATCATGAAGGTTGTGAACTTGGTCAATTGAGGAGTTACCTAAGGCATGTTCCAAGGCAACCCAGATTTCCCGAGCTGTAGTTAAGCCAATAATGACAGTGACGGCCTCCTCGGAGAGGGAGGCATGAAGAATTACGATCGTACATTGATCAAAGTAACCCAAGCAGAGTAAGCAGGATTGTCGAAGGTCTTGTCATCGATGCTAGAAAGGGAGATGGGGCAGGCAAGGATCCATTAACATGGGGAAGGAGATTTTGATAAGTGAGTATAGGTAGCATTTGATTTTTCCATAAGAGGTAATTGGTTGAGTTGAGTTTGATGGTGATCATGTGCATGAGAGTGTTGAGAGGAAATGTGTTATCAGTTGAAAAGGAAGCCACGGAGATAGAGAAAGATGGTGCAAAGAAGGAAAAAAGGGGGAAGGGAGAAAAGACGGGTAGAGGAAGGGGAAGAGAGAGGGGAAGGTGAGTGTGTGGAGGTGAGGACCTTTTGGCTCTTATACCATATTTAGTTAACACACTTAATTCAATGTAAACTCTCTATATTTCCATAGTGAGTGGAAGGAGGAATATATAGATAGCAAAAATACATGAAAGTACTACAAGAATACAACAATGTACATAAATAACCCAATATGTTAAGATGGTAGACTAATACATACCACATGCTTATAATTTCCAAGCATATATCCACCATTTTAGAAGAAATTTTTTTAGCATCCCTTCTATATTTTCTTTGAAAATTTCTACTTTATTCACTTCTATATTTTCTTTGAAAATTTCTACTTTATTGTTCTTTCTTGAATTTAGTTTAATCTTAATTACTTGTGTAATCTTTAAGTTATCATAATTAGTATCTAACCAAATCACTTTTGGTGTCTCCTGGGAGTTTCTAGTCAGATTGGATTATTTGAGTTGGTCTTTTTAATAAGAGTGGAGTCGGTAACCATGATTACAGTGATCTTGTCCATCATTCTCATATGTGTTTGTTGGCTATTAGTTTGAAGGTATCCAACCGAGAAGACAATAATTTACTACAGGGAATGTATTGATCTTAATGCTTAAATATTTTAAAGAGTAATTATCATTTGCATCCCTGACGTTTGTTTATTTTAACCACTTGCATCCCTACGGTTTCAAAATTGCCATCTAACCCCTAACGTTTCATGTTATCTTCATTTGAGTGTATGTCGTTTCATTTTTATCTCCATTTAGTCAAAGGGACTAACATTGTTAATGTTTCTATTAAAATTATTATTGAAAAGACTAAACTACCCTTAAAATTAAATAATAACATAAAAAGCCTTGTGGGTCCCATCCATCAACATCTTCTTCTTCAAATCACCACCACCACAACCCCCCCACAATCACCATCATCATCAGACTCCATCAAGATAGAAAGACTACTACCACCACCACCACTTGCTGTATCACCACCCACGTATCTATCCACCAACAACACAACCACCACCGTTAACCTCTACCTCCACCAACAGAGCCGCCACCGTCAACCTGCACCAACAAAGCCGCCACCGTCAACCTCCACCAACAGAGTCGCCCCTGTCGACACCAACACATCCACCACTGCTGACCTCCATATCTACCACCACCAACCTCCATATCCATCATCGTTGACCTCCATATCTACAACCGCCGACCTCCACCAAACCTTAGATCTGTGCTGTGGTGATGTG
This sequence comes from Flaveria sonorensis, assembly GCA_025506505.1. Taxonomy (NCBI): domain Eukaryota; kingdom Viridiplantae; phylum Streptophyta; class Magnoliopsida; order Asterales; family Asteraceae; genus Flaveria; species Flaveria sonorensis. The sequence goes on from CM046437.1 coordinate 32,932,436, forward strand.
TGATTTTTTGGATTTTGATTTGGGTTTTAGGGTTAGGTTTTAGTAGGAGTTATTGGGGTGGTGGCAGTGATGGTGGTGGTATTGGGGTGGTGGTGTTAGGGGGCTGTAGTGTTTCTTCAAATCACCACCATAAAAAACGTCGATGGGTGGGGGTGGTGGTGTCGATGGGTGGTGGTGGATGTAGAGAAAAGAGGAAGAAGAAGGTTTGGGTGGTGGCGTCGATGGGTGGTGGGTGTTGTTTATGGTGGTCAAAGAAGAAGAAGAAGAAGATGTAGGTGGTCCCATAATTTTTTTATTTTTGTTTTTTAATTCTTAGGGGCATTTTAGTCTTTTTATAAAAGAATTAATGGAATAACTAACGGTGTTCGTTTGTTGGATTCAAATGGAAATAAAAATGAAACGTCAGGGGGCGAATGGTAATTTTGAAACTGCAGGGATGCAAGTGGTTAAAATGAACAAACGTCAGGGATGCAAATGGTAATTGACTCTATTTAAATTATTTTTGTTGAATAAAAAGTGTATATTCGATTGACTCTATAATCATGGCTTGTTATGCCTTGGAATCGATGACTTCACAATATCCTCCAACAAGTTTTATAATCTGGTTGATACTACCATGGATATTTTCAATGATATCAATTAATTTTTTCATATCATTTACAAATCAAAGAAGCGAAACAAGTTTTTAAATGACCAAAACAGATTTTCATAGTTAAAACTTCAAAACCACCAATTATTTCTAATGTTAAACCAAAGTTTAATCCTTTAGAGGCAACATATTTTGATTTTTAAGAAATTATAATGCTTGAATCTAATGGAAAGCCTAAGATCATCCAGGCTTAGGTTTTAATATCTAACTAGTGGGATTAGATGCACAAGAGCAATTAAGGAGGCCTGTTACCAAGATGTGGCATGTTGGTAATTGTTTTCGAGGCACATGACAGGCAACTTTTCTCTGGTGAAAGATTTAAATCAATTAATGGAGAATTCGTGGCGTTTGCAGGTGATAACAAAGATGGGAAGATTTCAGCCCAGAGCACAATATTAATTGAAACAAATTATTTGGTAAAAGTCAACTATGTTCCTTAGTTAAAATCTAATTTGATTAGTGTCCATCGGGTTTGTGACAAAGGTCTCGGTGTATACTTCACGACTAAGGGATGCATCATTCTAAAACTTAGGGTGGTAATTCCTGAAGAGTTGATTCTTATGTGTGCACCAAGAATCTTCAACACTTACAACCTAGATATGAGCAAACCATCATCGTCTGGAATTGTAGCTTGGTTTTGTCCAAGGTATCTGAAGATGAATCTTCTTGTGGCATCAAATAATAGGTCACGTGAACTGCAAGACAATGAATTATTTAACAAAATGAGATCTTGTGGATGGTTTACCTTCTGGAGAATTCTTCACTTAGGCACAGTATATCGCATGCTTAAGGGTTAAAGGTCACATGCATCCCATAACCAAAGCATGATTTCATAAGTTTGATTCATGCACAAACAGAAACTTGTGCATAATTGGGTTTTTTATTACAAAAGGATGTAGAAATGTTTTTAGAAACTTGCATGTTTATGCATAGTGTAAAATACTTCTAATCATCTACACAAGTTTTAGTCTAAAGCTAACAAGTGTTTTTGGTGGTTACAAACAATCATTAAGCATAGCAAGTCTACAACAAGAGAAAATGATATGTATGGTAGTTAATTGATATATACTGCCTTGAAAAAATCAGACCAATTTGGGTATGCTCCTTCTTGGTTTTATGATGTGGATTCGGTCTTTAAGTCATTTAACATCATTTCAGATAAGATAAATAGTTCAAGTGATATCAGTCGTCTCAACTCCTTTGCTGACCATTTATCTATGAATGTCTCTATTCAGACATCAACAAAAATAATAGCTCTTCAAATAGCTAAAGATCCACAAAATAAACTTTCTACATAGTTATCTTCGGGTCCCTTCATCAAGACAAATAATACAATTAAGGAGCCAGTCTTACAACTGTGGATGTAAGTGATTCAGGTCCAGATTTTGAACTACTGGAAGAACCTGTCATTCTTGACAATAGTATTGCCAACTTACCTAATAATCTAAAAGTGGGCATTGTTATTCGATGAATCCACAAGTCTCATCCTACTAAAAACATTATCATTCCTTTGGATATCGACTACATATAAGAATACTTCTAGAGCAATTAATGAATGTTTGTACTCTTGTGTCCTATCTCAATTTGAACCTAGAACATCATCATGACATTAAAGGAAAATAGCTAGGTTAAAACTATGCAAGAAGAGGTTCATAGTTCTCTAAGCTAAATGTGTGGCAATTTTAGACTTGTTACTTGGGGAAACTTCTAATTGTTCCTGTTAGTTGTTTTGTAACAATAAAGACAACTATGGTGTCAAATTCAGAGACAAAGATTGTGTGGTGGTCTAACATTTCTATTAAGAAGAGGGTATAGACTATGAGGAGGGATTTACTCCTATATCCACACTGGATGCAATCAAATTTTCTTACGTATGCTACCTAATAGAATTTCATTATCTATCAAATAGATATGAAAAGAGCATTTTTGTATGGGAAGGTGCATAGGAAGTGTATGTGAGACAACCTCCAGGTGCCTCTAACCTAGATATCTAGAGAAGATGTACAAATTAGATAGTGCATTGTATTAAGCTCCACGCGTGTGGTATCCAACCTTTTATCAAAGCATCAAAAGAGAACAGTTTCATATGTGGATCAATTTACCAGACACTCTTTTATAGAGGAAACACATAGGGATATAATTATAGTATGAATCTATGTGGACGATATTATATTCAGGTTTATGAACATCAAGCTGTGTAACAGTTCAAAGAAATCATGAAGTTAAAGTTTGAGATGAGCTCAACGGGAGAGATACATACTTTCATGCATTACAGTTTGACAGTTAGATGTTGAAATTCTTCTTCGTTAAGTCGAATATATTGCTGTCTCTGTTGTTGCTCTCAGGTTATATGGATACAACATTAGA